>JAKSZT010053791.1:8851391-9062008 GCA_026826555.1 Tolypeutes matacus
AATTTTCTTGTAGTATCTTTATCTGGCTTTGGTATTAGGGTGATATTGGCTTCATAAAATGTGTTGGGTAATTTTCCCTCCTCTTCAATTTTTTGGAAGAGTTTAAACAGGATTGGTGTTAATTCTTTTTGAAATGCTTGGTAGAATTCACCTGTGAAGCCATCTGGTCCTGGACTTTTCTTTTCTGGGAGATTTTTGATGACGGATTCAATCTCCTTAAATGTGATTAGTTTGTTAAGTTCTTGTATTTCTTGTAGCATCAGTGTATGTTGGCTGTGCATTTCTAGGAATTTGTCCATTTCATCTAGGTTGTCTAGTTTGTTGGCATATAGTTTCTCAAAATATCCTCTTATGGTTCTTCTTATTTCTGTGGGGTCATTTGTAATTTCCCCCCTTTCATTTCTGATTGTATTTATTTGCATCTTCTCTCTTTTTTTCTTTATTAGTCTAGCTAGGGATTTGTCAATTTTATTGATCTTCTCAAAGAACCAGCTTTTGGTTTTGTTGATTTTCGCTATTGTTTTTTTGTTCTCATTTTCATTTATTTCTGCTCTAATCTTTATTATTTCTTTCCTTCTGCTTGCTTTGGGATTGCTTTGCTGTTCTTTTTCTAGTTTCTTTAGTTGTTCACTTAAATCTTTGAGTTTAGCTCTTTCTTCTTTTTTAATATAGGCACTTAGGGCTATAAATTTCCCTCTCAAGACTGCCTTTGCTGTATCCCATAAGTTTTGATACATTGTGTTCTCATTTTCATTTGTCTCAATATATTTACTGATTTCACTTGCAATTTCTTCTTTGACCCACTGATTATTTAAGAGTGTGTTGTTCAGCCTCCACACATTTGCGAATTTACTTTTTTCCTATTATTGATTTCCAGTTTCATTTCATTATGATCCAAGAAGGTGCTTTGTATAAATTTCAATCTTTTTATATTTATTGAGAGCTGAATTGTGATCTAACATGTGGTCTATCCTGGAGAAAGATTCATGGGCACTTGAGAACAATGTATAACCTACTGAGTTTGGATGCAGTGTTCTGTATATGTCTGTTAGGTCTAACTTGTTTATCATATTGTTCAAGTTCTCTGTTTCCTTGTTGAACTTCTGTCTAGTTGTTCTATCTAATGATGTGAGTGGGGTGTTGAAGTCTCCAACGATTATTGTAGTAATGTCTGTTTCTCCCTTTAGTTTTGCCAGGGTTTGTCTCATGTATTTTGGGGCACCCTGGTTAGGTACATAGATATTTATGACTGCTATATCTTCCTGGTGGATTGTCCCTTTTATTAATATATAATGGCCTTCTATATCTCTTATAACTTTTTTGCATTTAAAGTCTGTTTTGTCTGATATTAGTATAGGTACCCCTGCTCTTTTCTGGTTACTGTTCGTGTTGAGTATTTTTTTCCAGCCTTTCACTTTCAGCCGATTTGTATCCCTGGGTCTAAGGTTAGTTTCTTGTAAGCAGCATATGGATGGCTCATGTTTTTTTTTATCCATTCTATCACCCTGTATCTTTTGATTGGGGAGTTTAATCCATTCACATTCAATGATATTACTGTAAATGCATTATTTACTTCCTCCATTTTATTCTTTGGTTTTCATATGTCATCCTGTTTTTGTCTGTCTTTTTACTCTTTTGGTTATCCTTTCTGCTATTCTTTCTTCTATACTCTCCTCCAAGCCTCTCTCTCCTTTTTCTTTCAGGTTCTAAGGCTTCCTTTAATATTTCCTGCAAAGGTAGATTCTTTTTTGCAAACTCTCATAGTTTCTGTTTGTGAATATTTTATATTCACCTTCATATTTGAAGGACAGTTTTGCTGAATAAAGAATTCTTGGCTGGCAGTTTTTCTCTTTTAGTTTCCTAATTGTATCATACCACTGTCTTCTGACCGCCTTGGTTTCTGTAGAAAAATCTGCATTGGGTCTTACTGGACATCCCTTGTATATGATGGTTTGCTTCTCCCTTGCTGCCCTGATAATTTTCTCTTCATCTTTGGCATTTGACATTCTGAGTAGTATGTGTCTTGGAGTAGGTCTATTTGGATTTATTCTGATTGGGGTACAGTGTGCTTCTTGGACACCTAAGTTCATTTCTTTTGTGAGACTTGGGAAATTTTCAGCTATTATTTCCTCAAATACTGTTTCTGCCCGTTTTCCCTTCTCTTCTCCTTCTGGAACTCCCATGACACATATGTTGTTGTGTTTTGTGCTGTCATGCAACTCTCTGAGCCCCTGCTTAATTTTTCCCATTCTTTTCTCTCTCTGTTTTCTCTCTTCAATTTCAGCTGTTCTGTCTTTGGTATCACTTATTCTTCTATCATTTCGAGTTTGCTGTTGTATGCCTCAAATGTGTTTTTGATCTCACTATTGTCATTCATTCCCATAAGCTCTGTTACTTTTCTGTTCAGGATTTCAAATTCTTCTTCACGTTCGCTTAATATCTTCTTGATGTCATTTATCTCTTTAACCATGTTGTCTTTCAACTGATTAATTTGATTTTGGAAATTTGTGCGCACCTCACTGATTAGTTTTCTCAAATCCTGCATCTCTTCTGGGGCTTTGATATATTCCTTTTCTTGGGCCATCTTCTATTTTCTTAGTATGGCTTGTAATTTTTTGCTGATAGCTAGGCATCTGATTAGGATGTAGTTTACTCAGATGCTCAATCTCTTTCTCTTTTGTAGGGATTTAGTGGCAGGAGGCTGTGGGTTACCACTGCTCTTTGATTTTGCGCTTGACCTGGATTGTTAGGATTGTTCTCCTGGTTGGGCAAAACTGGACACTAGACCCAGTAACTGTTTGTAGAGTCACTTCCTAGGGCCTTGGGCAGTGAGGCAATAGAGCCAGAAAAAGCCTCTCCTACTTATTTTTAATTTTCTTGTGTGCACTTTCTTGGTCTTCCAGGAGATGGCGCTCTTTAGCAGCTCTCAGTTCAATGCCTGGTTGGAATGTATTTGTTGCAACACAGACCAGATCAATGTGATAGAGCTTCCTGTCTGGAGGCTAGGAGCCCTGTAATTCAAACTTTCTCTGAGATAGTTCTCCAGGCTTCTCCGGCAGCCTCCTCCATTTTCCTGGCTAGGAAATATTTCCACTCCCCCCTGAGTCCTCAAAAATCAGTTCCTATTAGTAGAGGAGGAGATTGGGAGGGTTGTATATCTTTAGTCCCTTGCAGGCTCCAAGGCAAACAATGGTGCAGCCCCACCTGGCCTGGAAGAGCTCTTGGGACACAGCAGAACAAATTTGTGAGTCAAAAGCTGAGTCAGACTTAGGCTGTGTTCCTCTCTCTCCCCTTTTCTGGGGTCCTCAACAATTAGTCCAGGCTAGAAGAGAGCAAGACATTGAGGGTCGGATTTTTCCAGTCCTTCTCAGGCTCCCAGGGAAAACCACTGTGTGGTCTCACCTGGTCTCGAAGGGCTCTTGGGACACAGCAGACCAAATTTGTGGGTCAGAAGCTGAGTCCGCCTTAGGCTGTGTCCCTCCCTCTCCCCTTTCCTGGGGTGGTAGATCCCTGGAGCCCCCTTTGTCTGTAGTCACAGGCCCAGGCCCGAGAATTCTAAAGTGTCTTTAGTGTGGGGGAGGGTGCCGGCAGCAGCCGCCGCTGGTTTCAACTCATGGTTCTATTGTTGCGATTTCCCTTCTTTGTCCCTCTCTCCTCTGGGTGGTGTCCGGCCTTCACCTCCTGTCCTAAACCCTAGAAGATCTTCTTCGGGGCTGTTTCAGCCTGTCCTCTAGCTATTTTTCTCTATTTCATTTTTTTTTTTTTAAGATACTTAGATTACAGAAATGTTACATAAAAAACATAGGGGATTCCCATATGCCCTGCTCCCTAGCCCTCCCACATTTTCCCACATTAACAATATCCTTCATTAGTGTGGTACATTTGTTAAAATTGAACACATTTTGGAGCATTGCCACTAAGCGTGGATTATAGTTTACATTGTAGTTTACATTCTGTCTTGCACATTTTTGTAAGTTATTACAAGATATATAATGGCCTGTATCTGTCATTGCAATGTCATTCAAGACAATTCCTACATCCCGAAAATGCCCCCAAATTACAGCTATTTTTCTCTCTGCCTCCCCTCAGAACCTCCAGTGCCCACTGCCTCCATATCAGTGATAGAAGTTCTTCCATTGCTAGAATCACAATAAGTCTATAGTAGAATAACAGTAAGTCTACTTTAGTCCATCGTTCATTCTCCAATCCTGAGGATTCTGGTATGGTGATGCCCACTCTGCTTCTAATTGAAAGGCACTCTGCTTAGATCCCATGGGGCAGATGGATGGTGCTATCTTGCTTGCAGTTGCAGACTATCTCTGTTCCTTGAGATGGTTGTTGTCCGTCATCATCTCCTTGTTAGTTGTTCTGGGTAAGTTCAATGAACTGGAGAGTAGGTGTTGCAAATCTGTTGAGATTCACGGCCCAACTGGTATATGGACAGCCCAGAGATTTAAGTCAGAGATGGGGGTGCATGGGCGGATGTTCACCTGGGGCATACCTATAAGGCATATGAATGGGTTCAAGTGGCACTGTCACAGTGGTTGGAGTTTCAAACAATAATCAAAAGAATATCAAATTCCAATCCTGGGGAGCTCTGCCACAATCTTTAATGGGACTGCAAGAATTCCCTGAGTACAGGGACAGTGACTAGTGAAGGAGGATGGAGCATTGACGGGTCCTTAATAGTAATGACTGTACTTATGAACCTGTACTTTTGAAATTGAAACTTAGCCTAGTATTATAGTTACCTTCTTGAGAGCCTCCTTTTTGCTCAAATGTGGCCTCTCTCTAAGCCAAATTCAGCATATAACTGCATCACCTTCCCCACCTCCCCCGGTGTGGGACATGACTCCCAGGGATGAGCCTCCCTGGCACCAAGGAATTACTACCAAGCACCAACTAGCAATGCAACTAGAAAAAGACCTTGACCAAAGGGGGAAAGGGTAAAGACAAATGAGTTTATACGGCTAAGAGACTTCAAAGTGAGTTAGGAGGTCATTCCAGAGGTTACGCTAATGCATGTCTCAGCAGGATCTTATTGACTGCCAAAGTAAATATTGCCTCATATAGCAGAGCTCCTGAGGGCTCTGGAGACATCCAAACACCTTAGGCAGGGCAGAGAGCTCAGGAGTTTGGCACCCTGCCAGTGGGCCCTACTTTGGAATTTATGCTTCCCAGTGTGACAGAGTTGGACTCAGTTATGGTTTCCCTACACATGGCTCTTCTGCCCCTTCTATTTGAACCTATAGTTAGTACTAGAGTTGATAGGTGTATGTCCAAGAGAATGAGCTATTAGTACTGATCACTCAGCCCCAGCAACCTTAAATCCATGGCCATTTCTGCCCCATTCACTTCTCCTATATTATTTTGAAGCAAACACTAGACATTATATCATTTGATCCATAAATATTTCACTGTGTATCTCTAAAAGTTAAGGATCTCTCTTCTTCCTTTTAAAAATAAACACATAAAAATAAATAAATAAATAAATAAATAAACACAGTACCTCTTCCACAATACAAAAAATTAGTAATTCCTATGTCATCTAGTGTTCATATTTCTAATTATCTCATAAACTTTTTTTTTTTTTTAGGATTCAAATGGGGTCTATGCCATGATTGGATGATGTTTTTTACATCTCTTTTAATCTATAGTTTCCCTTCTTTCATCTTTCTTTCCTCTCACTCCCCTCTTGCAATTTATTTGTTGAGGAAACTGAATTATCTTTCTGGTAGTTTCCGTGAAAGTTTAGATTTCTCTCTCTCTCCCACCCCTCAGATGGCTCCCTCATCTGTTTGCTCATTGTCAGCTGCGCTGCTCATTGTCTGTTTTTTTTTTTTTTAGGAGGCACCAGGAACCGAATCCGGGACCTCCCATGTGGGAAGCAGGCACTCAACTGCTTGAGCCACATCCGCTCCCTACTCGTTTGTTTTTGCTCCTTGTCTGCTCATTGTTTTTGCTCGATGTACGCTCTTTTTCTGCTCATTGTTTGTCTTCTTTAGGAGGCACTGGGAACTGAACTGGGACCTCCCATGTGAGAGGTGGGTGTTCAACTGCTTGAGCCACATCAGATCCCCCAGAAGTTTAGATTTTAATTGCTTCTTTGTTCTCCTTATTTTTTGTGCAATGGTAGTTGGAGCTAGAGAGGATTAAATAGATTTGGTTTAATATTCCTTTTTTGAGGGGCAAGGCTATTTCATAGGGGGTATTCTCTTCTTTCATCAGGAGACGCAAGTTGTTAGCTGTCTTTTTGTGATATTAGCAACCATAGATGTTCAATGCTAAATCCATTGGTTCATTAAGGATTATAGAATTATGATATTCTAAATCTCTTTTTGTTCATTTATTAGCTAGAATATTTCTACAGAGAGAAATTCCTTTAATCTATTTAGTGTTCTTATGGTGTAGTTTATAGAAAAGGGAGGATAAATGCTTCTTTCCCTCCCTCTTCCTTTGTCAACCTGTTTTCAAATGAGTGAGTTAGTTTACTAGCATCTTCAAACTGTAACTGAATTTTTTTTTTTTTTTTTTTTTAAAGATTTTATTTATTTATTCATTTATCCCCCCCTGCTGCTTGCGCTCGCTGAGCCAGCCAACCACGCCGTGCAGGCGGGCCCGCCTCCACCAGGAGGCCCCCGGGAACCGAACCCGGGGCCTCCCACATGGCAAACGGGAGCCCCACTGACTGAGCCACAGCCGCTTCCCTGTAACTGAATATTTTGTCATTATGAATTCATGGATTTAAACATATTTGATATGTTTTCAACCCATTGCATTATTCTTTTATTCATGACCTAATATATTGGCCTAAAGGGTCTATATTTGGTCACTGGAGCCACTTCATATTGGCTCCTGGGTCTTTTTTACATGAACCTAGTCATCCCTCTATGTATGGTTTTGCCACCACCTGGATACACTGTTCATTTGTTTACTTTTTAATTTTAATTTTGTTTAATAATTATATAAAATAGTTATATACTTCCAATGTCAAGTGTATACAATGTACAAAACAAGATAAATTCAAAGAAGTCTAGCTTTTCTCCATGTTCATTCTACCTGTTACCTCTTTCCCTTAATAGAAAATGATTTTTAAAATTATGGTTCATTCTTCCATCATTCCTTTTTTAAACCTCCCCTGTTAAATAATGGTAGCTTACTATATGTAGCCTTTCTTCCTTTTTTTTTTTTCTTCTTAAATTTATTTCTATCCCGCCGCCCCCATTGTTTGCACTCTCTGCGTCTATTCGTTGTGTGCTTGTCTTCTTTTTAGGAGGGACTGGGAACAAAACCCGGGGCCTCCCATGTGGAAGGGAGGCACCTAGTCGCTTGAGCCGCCTCCATTCCCTGCTTGTTGTGTTTCTCATTGTGTTTCCTCATTGCATTATCTCATTGCATCAGCTTGCCACGCGGCCTGTCACGTGAGCTTGCTGTCTTGCCCATCTTCTTTAGGAGGCACCTGGAACTGAATCCGGGACCTCCCATATGGTAGGCGGGCACCCAACTGCTTGAGCCACATCCGCTTCTCTTCTTCCTTATTTTTAACATTATACCCTGGAGATTATTCCAAAACAGGATATAGATTCAGTTAGCATTCTGTTTTTTCAAGCCACATACTACTCTATTGTGTGGATCATTCAAGCAGTCCCCAATTCATGGGCATTTGAGCTTCTTCCAATCTTTTTTTGCTATTACAAATAATCTTGCAATTAATAGACTGGTGTATGTCTTTTTACATTTTGCTCTTATACCTGTGGGATAGAATCCTAGAAATAGGATTGATGAATCTAAAAGTAATATGTATGTAAATAAGCTAGATAACATGAAATACACCTGCATAGGATTGTGCCCTTTTAATTCCCAACAATATGTATGAGTACTCTCCCCCCATAGACAAGCAACAGAGAATGCTGACAAGACTGCATGCTTAAAAGTTTAAAAGGTGTGGAAAAGTATCTCAGTTTATTATTTTTTTCAATCTTTTTATTTTGAAATAATTTCAAACTTATAGGTAAGTTGCAAAAACAATACAGAAACAATACACAGAACTCCAGGGTGCCCCCCACCCAGATACCCAGATTTACCAACTATCAGCATTGTGCCACATTTGCTTCCCTTCCTCCCTTCCTTCCTCCCAGCTAGCTTGTAAACATTTGAGAGTAGGTTACATAAATCATGCTCCTCTAATACTTAATACTTATATTTCCTGAGAACAAGGACACTCACTTTTTTAATGACCTTGAGTACAGCTATCAAGTTCAGGAAATTTAACTGATAAAAAGCATATAGTCAGTTTTTTTCAGTTGTTCCAATAATGTCCTTTTAAAGACTTTCTCCTGCATTATTAGATCCAGTCCAAGATCATGCATTGCATTTAATTGTCATTGTCTCTTTAGTCTCTCTTTTAAAATTGTGGTAACAGACATACAACATAAAATTTACCATCTCAACCACTCCCAAGCAGACAGTTCAGTGGCATTAATCATGTTGTGCTACCGTTACCACCATCTGTTACCAAAACATTTCCTTCACCCCAAACAGAAAGCCTGTACCCTTTAGGTATTAACCCCATACTTCCCTTCCCACTGCCCCTGTTAACTTGTATTCTACTCCCTGTCTTTCTGTGTATTTTTTTTTCCTGTGTATTTTTAATATGCATTTCTCGTATTATAGGCAGAACATACATTTGACTTAATTTTCCTTACAGTAATATTTCACCAAATATTACTATATTAGTTAGCCAAAGGGGTGCTGATGCAAAATACCAGAAATTGGTTAGTTTTTATAAAGGGCATTTATTTGGGGTAGAAGGGATAGAAGCTTACAGTTACCAGGCCATAAAGCCTAAGTTTCTTCCCTCACCAAAGTCTATGGCCACGTGTTGGAGCAAGATGCCTGCCAATATTCAGGCTTCCTGGGGCTTGCCTTTCTCCAGGCTCAGGCTTGCTTCTCTCCACAAGGCCAGCTGTAGACTATCAGGCAGACGGCTCGTCTCTTTTCCCGTGGCCTTCTCTCCTTCCTCATGACCAAGCTCCTCTGTATGCTTACTCCTCCGGGCTCCAGCAATAAAACTCCAACCTCCTTTTTCTGCGGTACAGTTTTTCTGTGAGCCCTGGCTCATCAAGGGGATGGGGATGCAATGTCCTACTGACATGGCCCAATCAATGCCTTAATCATTATTTAATCAAGTAAAAGTAAAATTTTTGAATCCAGTACACTCTAATATGCCCAGAGGAAAAGACCAGTTTATAAACATAATCCAATATTACTTTTTGGAATTCATTAATAATATCAAGCTGCTACAATTACTAACTTAGATTTTTTTCTTTGTTTAAAAGAATGTAAGTGTGGGAGATAAAGTTCTCTATGGCCTCTATGGAGTAGTGGAACACAGTGGCTCGATGAGAGGAGGTCACTACACTGCTTATGTGAAAGTGAGAACACCCTCCGGGAACTTATTGGAACACACCACTGGAAAGAAAAATATACATGGTATGTCATCCTAAATTTATTTATTTTTTTTGTTAAAAATAAATGAATTCATTCTTCATTTTTTTCTGGAATAGATAAGTTATTATTTCATGGACACCTCTAGTAGATTCACTTTGTTAATGTTATATGAGAAATACTTCTAAGAGTGCTTAGATAAACTTAGATAATCTTAAATATAACACTGTACCCTTCTAAGCAATGTGAAGTGACACACAGCTTTTTGAGACCTAAAGTCATTGTGTATTGCAGTGGAGTAGTATATTATTTAATGTTACCAAGAAACACCATGTCCTCAGAATAGAGTTGAAATGGAAAATTTACTGGCTTCGCAAATATGTCAGTGAACTAACTTTTTTTCCCCTTCTTTTAGTGGAAATTATTCTTTTCCTGGAGCAAATAACGTTTTACAAGGCTATCTAATATTATATCCACTATAATATTATGATTAAAATATATAATGATAATATTATATCATAAGATATTTAAAATAAAGTGGTACTATTTTGGCAGGGATACTGTAGTCATCTCTGTAACATTAATGATTTGAAAGAGTTCATTTTGGAAGATGGTTAACCCAAGAAGAAACACTAAGGCAGACAGACTTATGTGGTAAGATTTAGCATTACATAAATATAGTTAAATATAGTTTGTGATGAATGTGTTGCTATTTATAATTTAGAATGAGAACATAAAACATACCTTTTGTAAAATTTTATTTCTTTTGTTGTGCTAGGTTTGAAAGAATCTGACAGTGAATCAGCAGGACAGTGGTTCCATGTGAGTGACACTTACGTACAGATGGTTCCAGAATCAAGAGCACTGAGTGCACAAGCTTACCTTCTTTTTTATGAAAGAATATATTAATTAAATGTTAATTATTAGTGGTAATGATTATTTAGATAACTTTTATTTAAATGCTGCAATAATAACCATAATATGTAATGTGCCTTTTTAGTCTTTTCTCTTCTGTAAGAATAGCATGTCCCTCAAATGCTCCTGAACTTTTTTTTTGTTTACCATTTTGGTGAGCCCTTTTAAAGCAAATTAAATTTACTCAATAATTTCATATTTATGGTCTTAAAATAAATATAAAAACATGTTGTTTTTTCCAAAACATTTGTCTTGGGGAAAAAAGTTTTTAGTAGTACAGGAAACCACTTTATAATGTGACTCATTATGAGGATTCAGAAATGATACCAGCCAGATCAAAGCACCCCTTAAAACAGTGTTTCTCAAATGTAAGTCATATATCAACTTCCTGATTTCATATATATATATGAGTGTGTGTGTATGATGTATGTATAAATATGTATGCTATTGTTTACTTATTATTTTCTTAGCCTTACATATTTTTAGCCTCACTTTTTGAAAACTTAGCTTTATTTTAAGCAATAATATTCCACATCTTATGTGCTAGTTTTATTTATTTTTTTCTAATAAACATTAATTGTATAATTACTGAAGAAAAATTGTTCTTTTGTGTACCACTTAAAATCATCTCAGGGATATCAAGTGTATATGTGTACTGCTGTTTGGGAAACACTGCCATAACACATGAAGTAATGCCTAATATGATATGGTTATATTGTCATCTTTTGTATGATTCAGCTATATAAAAAGGTACACTGTAATTTTAGTAGTATGGGTTTATAAATAATATATTGACTAGCTTATTGCTTTGAGGTTTTGAGAACTAGAAACATATTGAAATATTTCATCAACATATCATTTGCAGTCCATTCATGGTAGAGTGAAGAGTAATTTACAAGTGGTTAATCAAGGACAAAATATAATTAAACATAATTTTAACATGCAGAATTGATAAATAGAAGTTGCTACTCCATATAGGACCATAGGGTACCTTGGAAATATAAATTACCATGTTATATTTATAAATGATAGGGAATATATTCTTATTATATTTAACAGGGAAATATAAAACATTTTCCAGTTCTGTATTTCAGTAAATGTTAAACAGGGTTTTGAGATCACTTTTTGTCTTCAGTGAGCATCATTATATAAGTTCAAGTGAAATTGGCTTTTGTTTTATTGGGGCATAAATTTGGCATTTCTGGTTTTCCTTTTTAAATGATAGGGAATATAATAATAGTTTTTCCCCCTTAGAATATAAATGACTAAGCTGTCAAAACTTGGAATGAAAAGTATTACTATTACTTAGGCTTGGATTTCAAGAAATAATGGTTACTTTGATATCACGTTATTGAATCAAAATATACAACTGCATGGTTCAAACCTCCTAATCTTTGGTACCAGTGACTGATCCTGTAGACAAGTGCCGGATAAGTGCCTAGACCCAGTTCATTCTCCCCTTGGGAAGAAGAAAGGATAAGAATAGTGGCTGTAGATAATGTATGGAAATGTTCAACCAACACTCTGACCCTCTTAGTATATATACGACATTATCAAGGTTGTCATTGCTGCCATTTGATATGTGGATGAATGGAATTGTTATTAGTGTTAAAGATGGTAATAGTGCATACAAAGCAGAGCTTAAAAATGTACATCGCACAAAATCTATTTTTAAGTTGTTGAGATTTCCATAGTGTTTTTCTTGATTTTTAACAGTGAATGATGGAGAAATACATCTTTTTAAGTTAGTGTTCTGCAGTGTCAGCTTGTGTGCTGTAAAAGCTTGTGTGCTGTAAAAGGTAATTCACAGTGTTTTCTTTTTAATTATAATTCATTAACGTTGAAGATTAGATACCAGAGCACTGGATTAAAGAAAAAAATTAGTTTAATCTCTTTATTTAGGCCAACCATTTTTGGTAATGGCAATTACAATTCTTTTTTCTTGCCCCCAAATGTCAGTTATCTGGTCACATACGTCATTCTTCTCATAGAAAAGGTACTGTTAAGAGGCATACACTTTTCATTGGATGGTCACCTCCTTCTACTTTCTTTGATTGCTAGATTTAAAAAAGGGAAAGAAGGACAGAAAAAAGGAAAGAAAAAGGGAAGGTGGGAGAGAAATAATAAAAGAAAAGACAAGAACATTCTTTTCTGTTGCCTACTGACCCATCCTTTACACAGGTGAAGTCTGAGATTGTGAGTGATGGGTATCTCTTCAAGAGCAAGATCAGAGAAAATGCATTGTTCCTCTCTTCTTAGATAGGATGCTAGGAAATGCACCAGTGATATAGTCATCAAGTAACTGATCTCTTAAGTTCTGCTCTGAGTACCAGCTAATACTACCTAATTTTTAATTTGGTGATTGATATATTGTAGGTTCAGAACATTAACTGCAATACTTAAAGTAATGCAGTAGTTTTTATGCTTAACTTGTCAGTTATTCATTCAGTATATAATTAATTGAACACCTGCTATGCGTCAGGCACTGTGCTGACGCTATTTTAATGTGTAGATTTGAGGCATTATTGAAGAAGTAACATGCAAATAAAAAACTTTTATTTTCATTTCCTTAGTGTTAAATGAGCTAATTCTGAAATCTCTCTTTTTTTTTTATAGCCTAGAGTTTATGAATGCTTTCCCCTGGTCTTCTGGAATTGGAATAAAGTAGACTTTGATGCCTAACTATTTCCTAAGGGTAGCTTTTGTAATAGGAAAATGTGTTAAGTTAAACATTTTAAATTTTGCTTTTTAAAAAATATTTGCAGAACACATTTGCAGGATATTAAATGGTGAGGTCGCTGGTTTTTCTTTATTTTTTTTTTCTTTATATTTTTTTCTTGAGGCCACTGTTATAATGGCAGTTTCCAGATGAACTCAGAAAACAGTATCAATAAATGAGAATGTTTACAGATCCTCAACACAATGATGGTAGTGTTTGGTTAAATGAATTTAAGAAGTAAAATAGAGAAGTTTCACTAGCTTTATTTAGAAACTGGTTTACAGGGTATGTCTAACCCCAGTTTCCCCCTATTTTTCCCATATTTAAAATTATAAAATTTTGATTGTGTGCCAATTATGTGAATATTTTTGACACAACCAATTATATGTCTTTAAGATTTTGTCATTTAATGCTTTTTCAATTCATGTGAAAACCACCTTTTTAGATGGCCAAGGAGAATGGTGGTTGATCAATTCAAAGAGTTGTTAATATCTGTTTTCTTATTTTAAATATGCCAACAGATCTATTTTACTATAGTATATTTAATGGCTTCTAGCTCGCATGTATGGTGATTTTAATCAGTGATTTTATATGCTAGCTGAATAAAATTTCCTGAAGATTAAACTGTGAAATGTTATCAGTCCTCCTCTAACTTTTGTAGTTTTTCTTCCTAACTTCACTTAAATTCATAATCAATTTATTTTTCTGCATGATACCTGATTAAATAAGCCCAAACCAAATAAGTTATGTGCAATAAAATTGAGCCTCTAGATAATATCTAATGCATTATTAAAATGACTATTTTTAGATATTTTAAATGTTTTTGTTCACATAAAAATCATCAATGCAAATCTGTTTAAAAGATGACTATATTTTTAAACACTAGCCATAATGTCATGTCTACTCTTTCATCTTTACTTTTTTTTGCAGTGTTTTTAGAAAATAACTATGTAACTTATTGAGCATTTTTTTATGTTACTGTATAAACATGCATAATAAATATTGAATTCTTATTTATATTATGTTTCAACATTGGCCCTGGAGTTTTTGTAATGCACATTATTGACAAAATGTTTTATCTGTCAACACTATATTTGTTTACTTGGCTACATTCAAAATATCCTCCATATTTTAGAAATTATTCCAGAACAAAATAACATATTATGGGCCATTTTCACCCAGACTTTAGTATCTACCAAAGGGTGACTCTTCATCCTTTCAGATGCTTCTCAAAATAGTTGAGTTAGTTAGATGGAATAATCCATTGGGAAATATTCTGGATTCAATATTTTTTGGGTCATGGATCTCTTTGAGGTTATGATGAAAGTTATAGGCCATCTTTCATCATGATGTTCAAACATTTAATAAGTGTTCATTGAGTATCTGCTATATGCTAGGCATTTGGGATACAATAATGAATATGAGAGACAGAAATATCTCTAAGAAATGAGGAATGAAATAAAGACATGTTAGATAGTAAGTGATATGGAGAAAAATCAAGCAGCATTACCCACAGAGCCACATGGGAAGTCCAGGAGATGAGGGATGCCCTAGAGATAAAAGACATAGTGATATTAGTTCTGATAGTCCCAAAGGAGAAGCTGTGAATGTTGGGGGAAGAGTGGAGTTCTAGTTGTGGGGCTCCCTCATCACCCCTGCTAATAGCAATATAGAGGCTGGGAAAGGAAATCTTGGCATTTGCATGTTCCCAGAAAAATGTATGTCCATAGTTTTTGTATGTAATTTCAGAGGTTCATAGACACCCTGAAGCCATTTTCATACATTTTAAAAATTGCACCCAAGCAGAAATATCCAAAGTTTTTGCATTCCTGAATGTATTAGGATAGGCTGGGTTATCCTGCAGTAACAACCCAAAGTCCCAGTGACTTCACAATACCAAAAGTTTATTTCTTGCTTATCCACAGACCAGTGAGTCTGGGCAATCTGCAAAGGGAACTGTTCTCCGGCTCATGACACCATAATCCAGGCTGATTCAATCTTGTTCTCTACCATTTCAACACCAGGTTTCCCCTCAGTATGGCAGGGGAGGAGAACACTAGGTCTTGCACCAATAATCAAGTTCTTTATCTTGGACCTGTCACTCACAATCAGTCCATTCACCAGAAGTAGTCACATGGCCCTGCCTAATTGCAAGGAGG
Source organism: Tolypeutes matacus (assembly GCA_026826555.1). Taxonomy (NCBI): domain Eukaryota; kingdom Metazoa; phylum Chordata; class Mammalia; order Cingulata; family Chlamyphoridae; genus Tolypeutes; species Tolypeutes matacus. The sequence goes on from JAKSZT010053791.1 coordinate 8,866,632, forward strand.
GATGGGTAAGTAAGAGTAAGTCTCCCATTGACTCAGAGGAAGATGGGATATGTGAGCACTAAATGTTTCCACCACAGTCTACCCTTCTGGTCACCAAATACTCAGCTCACTCTTCTTTCCACACATGGAAAACACTAACTCCATCTTCAAGGGAACTAGCCCCAAAGTTCTATCCAGGTAAAGCTTTATCCTCTGAGACCAGGCTCTCTAGATGTGCTATGTCAGGTCTGATGTTGCTCTCACTGGTCTGGAGACCCAGGGAAAAAAAAAAGATATCTTCAGTTTTCCACACATTTAACATCCAGGGGTGAAACAGAACTATAATCACGATAAAAATTCTCATTCATAAATGGGAAGAAGAATGGGAGATATTGTCAGAGTCACCTACACTGGATATGGAATATATGGAATGTTCATGATCTTTTTTTTTTTCTGTTCTCTAGGAAGAATTCCCTTGTCCATCATTCTCTGTGGCCTACATGCCACCCTCTGGAAGGATTTTTTCATTTTCCTCCTTGGCTCCATCTGAAATGACTGTTGAGGAATATGTTATCCTTGGTAGCTAATAGATTTTTTAGTCCCATTTCCTAGATGACTGGGGACTGAAATTTTATTTTGTTTTGTTAAGTTTGGAATAGTCACAGTTTTTAGCTGAGGTTTATGGTGTCTTTGTCAGTACAACTCTTAAAAATTTAGTAGACCTTTTTATCCATTTCCAGTCTGATCCATATGTCAGTAGGTGTACCTGAGTTTTTGGAGAAATGTAGTTATTGGGTTGGCTATATTTCCTTGCTGTGCTGTCCCCATACCTCTCTACTGACTTTATGGCAGATAATTGATGGAAGAGCCATACTCTTAACCAGATCTTCACCCTCAGGCATTTTTTTTCCAACTAAGGTTGGAACTCTTAATCCACTGACAAATTTTTCACAATAGGTGGGAAGTCTACACCCTAGTTGTGATCTTGGCCACAAGACTTAGATTTAATGATTCTTTGTCACTTAAAGTCTTTTTCAAGTTTTATCTTATAGTGCTTGGAGCTTAAAAATATACCCCTATGAGCCACTATATTTCTGGTTGCCTTTATTCCCCTCTCAGCTTTTACAAACCAGTCATTCTTTCCTGAGCTCCACTTATTCTTATAAGATCTTGCCAAATACATCCAAAAGCACCCAACATAGAATAATATTTTGTATTTCAATGTTTTCCCCTAGCCTGAAATTCATTAGGTACATTATTTGCCTTTCAAATAATGTGGTTAGCAGTTAAGAGAGGTTACACTTATGCTGTATTAAAAAGTGACCCTAAAATCACTGCAGCTTATTTTGTGGTCTTGCAAAGTGCTTTGCACATTTGGGAATCTTACTGGCAACTGTTCTCCATGAACCAACTCACCGATCCAGGCTGACAGAGGCTCTATCAACCTGTAATTGCATAATCTGAAATATGCAGTCTCCTTGGTTGATGGGACAGTGTACCAAATCTTCTAAGCTTTGGCCCAAAAGTGATGTGCATCACTGACCATTGGCCAGAACTAATTCACAAAGTCTTCCCAACTTCATGGAGGCTTTGGAATGAGGTTTGCTGTATACCCTGAGGCCATGACAAATCAAATATTGGTGAACTAATAATGTCTAAAATGACATACAAATGAATATATGTAAGAATATATGCCAATCAGTGAACTTAATAGGATCACCTTACTTTCTCCAATCTGGCCTAAATGACCAATACTGCATAAGAGTCCTGTATGGTCTATTATTGATAAGTAATTGAAGTAATTACTTTATATCATCTTCATACTTCATTATTGCAGGCATTCTCACTGCTTTCTAGGAGATTTTTAAGTAACCAACCCACTTAAGAATTTAAAGAGTTTCAATTTATAATAATTTGCTTGAAGTCGTTTGGCTTTACATAATTTTTAATCTTAAATTTTTGAAATTTTTGAACCTTTAACACTGTAAAGGTTCAAATCTCGAGAAGCAGGCATACTTCCTAACTTCTGTATCTTTTCCACATCTTATTTAGCTTTCTTCCATTTTCCCTAGAGGATAAATTATTTCCATAATGCAAGGTACTAAGTTAGACATCTCCTCCTAGTATTTTCTACTTCAAACACTCTGTGAACAGAGAAGTTAATTTAAAATTTATTTTACACAATCCTCTGATTGTTAGTCATAAACAGCAGATTGCCATGACTGGCAAGATGGTGGCTGTTATAGCACTCGCTGATTGGGGTACAGAATGACCAGACGATGGATAGCAGTCCAGGTAGATGAAAGCTGTCCAGCCATGTGGAAGGCACTCTAACATCAACAACAACAACAAAACACATTCTGAGAAAGTCCAGTGTTGCAATACATGCAGTTGACTGATGTCTCTTCAGATCATAATGTTACAGGGAAACCCTAGAAGATGGTGGTGAGGGAAAGAAATGAAGAGGGCGGGGGTGGTCCTCAGCTGGGTTCCTTCATTAAGTGCAGCAGAATAGAGACACTGCACTAGGCTAGGAAGGAAAAGAGCATTTATTCACTGGTGGGAGACCAGAGATAATCTCATATCAGCCTCCCCATTAAGGAGTTTTTCTCACAGAATTTATACCAGTTGAAACAAAGAAAGTTAATTATCAAGATGACATCCCTAAAGAGGATCCAGAAAAAACAGTTTTTGCTTTAATTTTAAAATACGCATGTTACCTAGGGTCTAGTAATCCTGGGGTGATAAGAATGGGGGGTGGTGGCAGTACGGATATGAATGTACAGATAATGACGGATGTGAAGATACAGATAACAATGGATGTGAGTAAAAATGAGGAAGCACATAGTTATACATTTTTGGTGGAGCTAAATCTGGTTAATGTTAAATCTGTAGCTCTGTGTGCCTCCTGACAGGTGAGCAAGAGTTATATTGAATTTTTCTAACATTATAAGTTACAGTACAATGCCTTAATATTTAAGCTATACTGGGTTTTGCTAGTACTACAATTTCCTCCTGATTAAATATCTGTGTTTACAATCTTAGAGATTTTGGGCATCATCAATCTGGCTACTTCCTGCTGAGATGAAGCGATGTTAGGGTTTTTTCTGGTGAAAGGTGAGATCCATGCAATGGAGATACTGTTACTTGGACATTCCTTTTTCTGGGGCAGTAGTCTGGAGAGGCTGTAGGCTCAAAGAGTTCAGTAGCCTTCAATCGCATAGAAATAAAAAAAGATGTGATTAGTTTTAAGATAACTTACTCATGAGGCAGGGGAAGTTGTGTAGGAACAGAATTTCAAGGAACAAAATGAAGGGAGCTATGCTGGTATTTAGTGAGGTTTGTTTATGTGGAAAACTCAAAAGTGTAGGTTAGCTAGGCTCCAAATGATCCCTGAGACTAGGAGAGAAATTAGAGCAAGAAAGCAAGGCCAGAAAGGGTGTCAAGTTAAAAATTCAGGTTGGGGTTTCACTGGGTATGGAGGATGTTTCCTGAAAAGTCATTTAAGGTTGCACCCAAAGATATAACATAGTGGGATAGTAGTTAATTCAGACTAGCATGCATGTTACCTATATACTCATTAAAAAACAACAACACTATTTTATCAATACATATTAATAAAGCATACAATTCATCCAAAGTGTACAATCAATGGTATTTGGTATAATTACATAGTTGTACATTCATCACTTCAATCTTTATTAGAGCATTTTCATTATTTCAATAATAATAATAATAAACAAAAAACAGACAAGAAAATTCTTCACCTCTCAATCTCTCTATGCTTCCCCTGCTGAACATAGCTGCTATTTCTGGCTATTCTTACACATTTATTTATACATTAAGCAGTTTTATTGAGGTATACTCACATACCATACAAACTATCCAAAGTGATAATCAATGGCTTTTAGTATGACAGTGTTGTGCATTCATCACCACAAAAAATTTTTAGAACAATTCATAATCCCAAAAGAAAAACTCCACATTCCTTAACAGTCTTTCCCCAGCCCTATATAACCACTAATCTAATTTCATCTTCATAAATTGATTTATACTTACATTTTATATAAATGGAACCATACAATATCTAGTACTTTGTGTCTGGTTTCCTTCACTTAGCATAATGGGTTTTATTTGTCTGATATTAACATCTTGTAATTTTAACATACATTTGTTTAGTTTCAAAGAAAAATGGTCTTGTGTATGCAGTTTTACCCATACTCATATTTCACAAGTGGTTTTACTATGCTATACAGTTCCATGTTACATTTTTAAGCTTTCCTTTTAGTAATATACATGACCTTAGACTTTCCCTTTAAGCCACTTTCATACCCACATAATAGTACTGCTAGTTATAAACACTATGTTGGTCTTTCACCTTTTTTATTCATTCCAAAGATTAATACACATCCTTTTTTTTTTTACCAATTCTGCACAAGTTAACTCTCAGCTTTCCATTCTCTAATGTCATTCTATTTTCTGGTGATCCATATTCAAGTTATTAACTCCATGAGATTACACAATATATTTAGTTCATAGTAGTGCAACCATACAGTGTTTATCCTTTTGTTTCTGGCTTTCTTCACAAAACATAATGCCCTCCAGGTTCATCCATGTTGTCGTATGCTTCACAACTTCATTTCGTCCTATAGCTGCATAATATTCCATCTTGTGAATACACCACAGATTGTTTATCCATTCATCAGTGGATGGACACCTGGGTTGTTTCCATCTTTTGGCAATCATGAATAATGCCACTATGAACATCGGTGTACAGATGTCTGTTCATGTCAGTGCTCTCAGTTCTTCTGAGTAGTGGTATCGCCAGCTCACATGGCGAATCCATATTCAACTTTTTTAGGAACTGCCAAACAGTCCACCACAGTGGCTGTACCATTCTACATTCCCACCTAAAGTGAATAAATGTTCCCTTCTCTCCACGTCCTCTCCAACACTTGTAGTTCTCTGTCTTTTTAATAGTGGGCATTGAAATAGGTATGAAATATCTCACTTTAGCTTTGATTTGCATTTCCCTAATTTCTAGTGATGTTGAACGTTTTCCATGTGTTTGTTAGCCATTTGTATTTCTTCTATGGCAAATGCCTGTTCAAGTCTTTTGCCCATTTTTAAATGGGGTCATTTGTCTTTTTGTTGTTGAGTTGTAGCATCTCTTTATATATCCTAGATATTAAACTCTTATCAGATATATGATTTCCAAATATTTTCTCCCATTGAGTCAGCTGCCTTTTCACCCTTTTGACAAAGTCCTGTGAGATGCAAAAGTGTTTAATTTTAAAGAGCTCCCATTTATCTATTTTTTTCTTTTGTTACTCATGCTTTGGGTGTAAGATCCAAGAAACCACCACCCACCACCAGATCTTGAAGATGTTTCCCTGTATTTCTGGTTTTATGGTCCTGGCTTTTATATTTATGTCTTTGATCCATTTTGAGTTGATTCTTTTATAGGGAGTGAGAAGGGGTCCACTTTCCTTCTTTTGGTTATGGATATCCAGTTCTCCCAGCACCATTTGTTGAAAAGACTGTTTTGTCCTATTAAAATGCACTTGGTAGGTTTTTCAAAAAAAAATTGGCCACAGAGGTGAAGGCTTATTTCTGGACTCTCAATTCTATTCCACTGATCAATGTGTCTATCTTTATGCCAATTCCATGCTGTTTTGACCACTATAGCTTTGTAATGTTTCAAGGTCAGGCATTGAAATTCCACCCATATCGCTCTTCATTTTTAGAATGCTTTTGGCTGTTTGGGTGCACTTTCCCTTCCAAATGAATTTGGTAATTGTTTTCTATTTCTGTAAAGTAGGCTGTTGGAATTTTGATAGGTATTGCATTGAATCTATAAATCAGTTTGGGTAGGATTGACATTCAAATTATTTAGCCTTCCAATCCATGAAAATGGAATGTCTTTCCATTTGTTTAGGTCTTCATTTATTTCTTTTAGCATTGTTTTGCAGTTTTCTACATATAGGTCCTGTACTTCTTTGGTTAAATTGATTCCTAGGTATTTCAGCCTTTTTGTTGCTATTGTAAAGGAATTTTTTCCCTGATTTCCTCCCCAGATTGTTCAATATTAGTGTACAAATACATTACTGATTTTTGTGTGCTTATCTTGTATCCTGCCAATTTGCCGAACTTGTTTATTAGCTCAAGTAGCTTTGTTGTAGACATTTCAGATTTTTCTAAATATAAGATCATGTCATCCACAAATAATGAGAGCTCTACTTCCTCTTTTCCTATTTGGATGCCTTTTATTTTTTTCTTGTCTAATTGCTCTAGCTTGAACTTCTGGCACAATGTTGAAAAGCAATGGTCACAGTGGGCATCATTGTCTTGTTCGCAATATTAGAAGGAAAACTTTCAATCTTTCCCCATTGATTACGATGTTGGTTGTGGGTTTTTCATATATGCCTTTTATCAAATTGAGGAATTTTACTTCTTTTCCTATTTTTCAAAGTGTTTTTATCAAGAATGAATGCAGGATTTTGTCAAATGCCTTTTCTGCATCAATCGATATGATCATGTGGTTTTTTCCTTCAGTTTGTTAATGTAGTGTATTATGCTCATTGATTTTCTTATGTTCAACCACCCTTGCACACCAGGAATAAATCCCACCAGTCGTGATGTAGAAGTCTTTTGATATGCTGTTGGATTTTATTTGCAAGTATTTGTTGAGAATTTTTGCATCTGTGGCAGTTTGATATTATTTATTAATTCCAAAAAGAAATATAGATCATGTTTGTAAACTGGTCTGTTCCTCTGGCATGATAACCCTTTGATTATATTAGTTTCACCTGAAAAGTGTGATTAAATTATTTTACAATTAGGGCTTTGATCCAACCACGTTATTAGAGTGCGACTCAGCTTCAAGTCCCACCCCCTTCGGCTGATAAAACAGACTCTCACACAGAAGTAGACACACAGAAGTAGATATGCAGGAAGAGAGAGTGCTCCCCAGACATGGCCCCGGGAAGAGAGATGAGCCTGATAGTCTACAGCTGACCTTGTGAAGAGACTAGAGCAGCTGAGCCTGGAAAGAAACGAGCCCTGGAGAGAGCGACAAGCCTTATGTCAGCCTACAGCTGAGATCAGAAGAAGCTGGGACCATGGAGCCTTAAGAGGAAGGAGGAAGGCTGAACCCTACAGACATCGCCTGCCATCTTGCATCAACATGTGGCAACAGACTTTGGGTAAGAAAGTACCTCTTATGGTACCTTGAGTTGTACACTTTAAGGCCTGGTAACTGTAAGCTTCTACCCCAAATAAATACCCTTTTTAAAAGCCAACAGAGTTCTGGTACTTTGCATCAGCATACGGCATCAATGTTTATTAGAGAGATTGGTCTGTAATTTTCTTTTCTTGTAGTGTCTTTATCTGGCTTTGGTTTTAGGGTGATGTTGGCTTCATAAAATGTGTTGGGTAATTTTCCCTACTCTTCAATTATTTGGAAGAGTTTAAACAGGTTGGTGTTAATTCTTCTTGAAATGCTTGGTAGAATTCACCTGTGAGGCCATCTGGTCCTGGACATTCCTTTGTTGGGAGATTTTTGATGACCGAGTCAATCTCTTAATCTCTTTAAATGTGATTGGTTTGTTAAGTACTTGTATTTCTTGTAGCATCAGTGTAGGTTGTTTGTGCATTTCTAGGAATTTGACCATTTCATCTAGGTTGTCTTGTTTGTTGGCATACAGTTTCATAAAATATTACCTTATGATCCTTTTTAATTTCTGTGGGGTCAATCATAACTTTCCCCCTTTCATTTCTGATTTTATTTGCATCTTTTCTCTTTTTTCACTTGTTAGTCTAGCTAGGTGTTTGTCCATTTTATTGATCTTCTCAAAGAACCAGCTTTTTTTTTGTTGATCTCCTGTATTGTATTTTTGTTCTAAATTTTGTTTATCTCTGCTCTAATCTTTATTATTTCTTTCCTTCTGCTTGCTTTGGCAATGGATTTCTATTATTTTTCTATTTTCTCCAGTTGTTCAGTTAGATCTTTGATTTTAGATCTTTCTTTGTTTTTAATATAGGCATTTAGGGATATAAATTTTCCTCTCAGGACTGCCTTTGCTGTATAAGTTTTGGTAAGTTGTGTTCTCATTTTCATTCATCTCAATATATTTACTAATTTCACTTACAATTTATTCTTTGCCCCACTGATTATTTAGGAGTGTGTTGTTTAGCCTCCTCACTTTTGCAAAATTTCCCTTTTCCCATCTATTTTTGATTTAGTTTCATCCATTACGATCTGAAAAGGTGCTTTGTATAATTTCAGTCTTTTTATATTTATTGAGACCTGCAATGTGACCTAACATATGGTCTATCCTGGAGAAAGATCTATAAGCATTTGAGAAGAATGTATAACCTGCTGAGTTTGATGCAACGTTCTGTATATGTCTGTTAGGTCTAACTCGTTTATCACATTGTTCAAGTTCTCTGATTCCTTGTTGGTCTTCTGTCTAGTTGTTCTATCAAATGTTGCGAGTGGTGTGTTGAAGTTTCCAATGACTATTGTAGAGATGTTTATTTCTCCCTTCAGTTTTACCAGAGTTTGCCTCATGTATTTTGTTGCACCCCAGTTAGATGCACAGATATTTATGACTGTTATTTCTTCTGGTGGATTATTCCTTTAATTAGTATATAATGGCCTTCTGTATCTCTTATAACTTTAATTGCATTTAAAGTCTATTTCATCTGATATACTAATAGATACCCCTGATCTTTTTTGGTTACTCTTTGTGTGGAATATCTTTTTCCAATATTTCATTTTCTGCCAGTTTGTATCCCTGGGTCTAGGGTGAGTCTCTTATAGGCAGCATATGGATGGCTCATGTTTTATTATCCATTCTATCAGCCTATATCTTTTGATTGGGGGTTTAATCCATTCACATTCAATGATAGTACTGTAAATGAATTATTTACTTCCGCCATTTTATTCTTGAGCCCTAACTGCCCTGTAGCATGAGCTGACTCTAGGAGCTCCTTACTCTGCCACCATCTTGCTGGTTGTTCCCCTCCTATCATTTTAAATTTGGAGACCTAGTAGATAGAATTCTAAGGCAAACTCACATTTCTCCCATCTTTCCACACTCAGCCTATCCCCCATCTTTCCTAAACTGGTTTTAATGAGTCACTTGAATTCAGTCCAGGTTAGAACGAGACCCTGGGATTAGGGTAGGCTATAGAAAGATTGTGGAGGAATTCAGGACAACTTTTTAGTTTTTTTCCCTTTATATAGTTTCTTTAGTCAGATTTTATATGACCTTTTTAAAATCCTGTTTGGCTTTCTAATTTGGTCTCCAGAAGTATTCAATTACCCATGTAAGCAATTATTTAATTTTTAGCAATTTGAATAGAGCTCTTTTAAGAATATTCATTTGTTAATTTAATATTACCATCCAGAGGTATGAAAATATACACCAAACAAACAGACAAATGCAAATAGAGTTTGACACACCAACAGAAACATAAAACTCACTAATTTGACTTATAATTCTCACTCCTTTGGTATGGCTGTTTCCACACTCTCCATCATTTCACATCTCTGGTTTTTACTGCTTTTAAGATCTCCTCTGGGATCAGTGTTTCCTGTAATATGCAAGCTCGTTCATGGAAACACTTTTATCAGTAACCAGGAACCAGTTAGGAATACTTGAGCAGTATAAATGCAGTTAAGCACTAATTTAGCAGTTTAGACAGACAGACAGACATTTAACACTTATATATTCTGGATTATTTTTCAGGAGTACACTTAACAGATAGGCTTAATGTTCAGGAGTATATCTGATGGACAGACTGAAAGTTCAAGAGTAAGCTATTGATTCAAAATTGAAAAAGTTTTTCCTTTATCCACCAGAAAATTTACTAATTCCTCACCCACTTGGAATAAGACCCGAGGTTTCTTGTGGGTGATTAGGATCCTTTCCAAACTGGTGTAAAGTGCCCCTGGGCCCTGTCACTCTAGGTGGCTAAATTCATTCCCTGTAAATTATGGGTATTGGGCTGCAGGATTAGGAGTCTTTGGTGTTCTTTTCCTTGCAAGATGGGACATTCTCGCTTCTGATGCCCATCCTCCTTGTAGTAAGCACACTGCTGGTGGCCCAGAGGCTTTCTAAGGGCCCTGGAGGTCTTATTTTTCATTGGTTCCCTCTGTTGCTGGAGGGTTTTGCTCAGGACTGCTCCTAAAAGATTAGCATTTAATTTAGCTTTTAATACGATTGTTTCCTTCTGATGATTTTCCTGGGCTGCTTCTTTGTCATAGAACACCTTGAAAGCAATCTCTACCAGGGCTGAAGTTGATAGTCCTAGCCCTCCTACTTTTTGCAATTTCCAATGAATATCAGGAGCACTCTAACAAATAAAAGATTGATTAACATTTTGCCTGTTAACAAGATCTTCTGGGTTTAAGTCTAAGAATATGGATGGATTTTTATCCAGCTCTTGGACAGTTTCCTGAATTTTGCCAACTATATAGATCTGATGTTGACAACAGAATATGTACATAAAAATAGTCCTAGGTTGTTCTTGGTCATCTGTTCCTGCAGGTACTTGCCAGAGAGGGAACTGGCCCTCGCTTTACCCTCCTGAGGTAGAAGTACCCTGCCTAAAAGATATAACACTCCAGGTGTGGAGTGGGGAGGCCATTTCTGAGGGATCTAATGGCAATTAAAATCTGTTTTCATCCCCCTGATATGGAGCTGGGGGAGGTATAGGAGCAGTGGCATTACTTGAGACAATAATAGTATCTAAGAGCTGATCAGTTAAGAGTCAGGAAGGTTTTTTTTTCTGGTTTCTATTCCCCTTGTCTTTGCAATTATTTAATTCTGGCTTTTGTAAAAACAGTTGATTAATTCTTTAGCTGGCTGGGGCAGCAAGTCATCATTTTCTCTAGTTTTAGTTTGCTGGGGACCTGGGACCTGACTAATTGGCAATACACCAATGTCCAAAACATTCTCTCTGAAGTTTCTCAATTTGGGCTAATGCCATAAAACATTGGATGTGAGGAATTTCATCCCACTTATTTAAACTTCTACAGAATTGGTCTAATGTAGAATAGTATTACACTCTAAAGATCCTTGTGCTGGCCATTTCTGCTCACCTTCTAATGCATATTGAGGCCAGACTTCCTTACAAAGGTGAATCATTCTCTTCTTAGTCACAGGTTCATACCCAAATTGTTCCCAGTGTTTAATGATGCAACCCATTGGCTTGCTTTTTCCCTTCATTTCTGAACTCTGGTTATTTACCATTCTAGTTAACAAGTACAGAAACCAAGACCTAGGCCACCAAGCTCAGCAACACTTCTTACCCCAGGGTCTGCTCCCTTTCCTATTCCAAATCCAAACCAAACCAGCCAACCAACAAACAAAACAACAACAAGTGTGGCAATTACCACTTACAGCTTTGGCAGGAAATAATGTGCCACTGAGGGTACTGAGAATAACAAACACACATACACACCACACACACAAAATGGCACCTGTTTTCCTTAGTAGTCTGCTGCTGTTAGGGATCCTGGATGCTGGAGGCAAGAGACTCCTGTCCAGTTCTCAGAGCAAAACATTCTAGTGGCCACAGAACCCAGGTTCGTGAATGTCTTACCTAGGGGGTCGGTCCACAAGTCCACCAAGCAGTGTTGTTCTCGCAAGGATGGTGGCCCCACATTGGGTGCCAAATTGAAACAGGGCCAGGGTGGTCCTCAGCTGGGTTCATTCACTCAGTGCGGCATAGAAAGACACACCAAACTTAGGCTAGGAAGGAAAAGAGGATTTATTCCCCTGCGGGAGACAGGAGATGTACAACCTCAAAGCAGCCCCCCCATTAAGAGTTTTTCTCAGATTTTATAACAGTTGAAACAAAGAAAGTTATTTATCAGGGTGACATTCCTAAGGAGGGTCCGGAAAAAATAGTTTTGCTTTAATCTTAAAATATACATGGTACCTAGGGTCTGGTAATCTTGGGGTACTAAGGATATGACACAAGGAACAAAACATGAGGTGTTCAATAGTTTTTTCCATTTGGCAATGGGTTTTCAGAACAATTGGCCTACACTAGGACCATTGTTGCTCAAAATAGTATTTCAGTGAACATATGCAAACATGCTTTCCATGTGCTAAAAACCATGCTAAACACTTAGAGGGTAGAAGCGGGGGAGAGAAATCCCTACTGGAAATTTGGTTCCATTTTACTGGGGAAACAAGCAATTAATTACAAGATGGCTATAGGGAATGGGACATATGAAAGTTTTACTAGGGCAATCAGGTTTCACAGAAAACAGTTTCTCTGATTAGAATGTTTCTCAAAGACATAAACTTCAAAATCAGGCCCAATGCAGAAAACAGAAAATACAGAAGTTCTCTGAGCAAAATGAGAGATAACCACAGTTAACATGTTGACAATACCTAGTTTTGTTTTTTTCTATAAGTGATTTTTGAAATCATATTAGTCTGTTGAATCATCTTTTCTTATTTGAGAATTAGAGAATGGGTCAAAAGAATGGTGCTTTCCTTTTGCTTGGAGTAGTATCCTCACACAGCATAGTGTTACCAGGTGTAATCAGTGAAGGACTCCCCAAAAAGAAAGGTTTATTCCAAGGGCCACTTGGATTTGTACACCTTTAGCTATTGAGGACTTTCCTCTAGTGCTGATCCCGGAGAATATGAGTCTGAAATGTGTTATTAAGGAATACTGAATTTCATGCTTGGGCATCTATTTTTTTCCCGCATCTATCTGTATCTATCTTCTTTATCCATCTATGTACTAGTGTAATTTGCACATCAAATTTTGCATATTTTGCTAAAGTAACGATTTCCAATGAAAAATATGGATGCTTAGTGCACTCTCATCACTCACAAAAGTTTCATATTACTTCCTAGAAAAGATACTTTCTAAGATTTAGTTAAGAAATAAATACAGTAACATTTGCACATTTTAATTTTCCTTGTAACTTGTACCTTCTAGCTTGGAAATTGATACTTTTGATATTTGAATAAAACACGGTGGAAACGAAGTGTCCTTTTCGAAGTATTGCATTGCCTAAGCCCTTTCGGGAGGCCATCTTGTTAGGGGACAGGAGTAGCAGGACAGAAACTTCACGGTCACCTTCCCCGTTCTTTCACGGGAACGGAAAAAATCGGGATTAGGGGCGGGATACAGTGGAGCAAGTGTTCCAGGCGGGGGCGTGGCGCTTTGAGGTTAACAAAGATAGAGACCGCTGCAGAGTCAGTCAAGGTCTCCAACACCGCTACCGATCCAAACTAGCCACTTTTAGTAAGTCCTGTCTACCCGAAGGTGAGCCCTTGATTGCCCTCAGTGAGAGCGAATCCTAGAGTGCTCCAAAAAGATTCCGGCTAGACCCCGGCCAGCCTGAAATTCAGCTCTGGGCGCACCAAGCAACCTGCCAGAGTTGGTTTCTCTTTGACCCTGAGGTCGCTCCGTAGTCTGAAAGTGGTACCGCCAACTCAGCCCCTTCTCCAAAGGCATGTTTCTAGGGGAGAACATACTTTCCTTTAAAGGTATACTTGGCTAAACTATGAAATTTGAGATTGCTGTCTAAAACACTTGGGCAACTGGCTTTCTGCCCACTGTAAAGATGAAAATGGGTCAGGCATGGCGCCGGTTACTGAAGGGGTAATGTGCGGAAGTGTTCAGACAGTTGCGTGATATTGGCTACGAAGTTGAGGTGGTTTAGCCCATACCAAAAATGGCGTCGAGGCGCGTCAGCCTGGCACAGTCACGTGTTCGTAGATTAGGTTTAAGGATACTATAGCTTCGGGAAACAAACGGATGTTATTATTATTCACTTCCGGGTGAGACAAACCGGGCGCCATCTTGTCTTGTTCGTGAAGAAGTACAAGCATCGAACGGGTTGGAGAAGGTATTGCAGGAGCGGTGGCGACAACAGTGTTCTGACACCGGGGTGGGTAAGTGATGGAGAACAATTACACGTGAGGACTTGCCGGGCCATTACGATCTTCTTGGTTTCTGTGTCTGCTTGGCGCGACCGCTGGAACCTCATCCCTTTAAAGCGGCGGCGTCCACTCGAGTTGGTGGATCAGAGAGGTGCTTTCCGTGAAAGGAAATCTTCTGTTAAAGAGAGTGCTCATAACTCCTTATAACTAAGATAGTTTCTTCTCGGATGAGAAGAGACTAATTGTTGGGTTCCTGGCCGTCCGTTAAGCACTGCGCGTGCGCAGTGGGAAGCCCCTTTATGGGCAGGGGGTGCTGGAGGAGGCGGGGGCCCAGACCTGGAGCTTCAGACCAGTGCGGTGCCGACTACGCAGGCGCGCACAAGGGCGAATGCGTCCTGTTGACTCAAATTCGGTTTCTTAGTTTGTGTTTTTCTTGTGTTCTTATACGATGATGGACGATTGTTAAGATTTATGAGGCAAAAAGGTAGTGTTCAGTATTTCAATTACAATTCCCTGTAGTGGCAATTACTGTCATCTGGTAATGGACACTGGACAAATTTTGTTGTCAGTTGGTAATTCATAGAAGAGCTTGTTGAATTAGCATTCTAAATTGCGCATTAATCTCTTCTTCTCCCTCCACAAATAAATCAAAATAACTTGGAATTTATCATTTGAGTGCAGCACGGCAAAATCAACAAAAACTAAGCAGAACACTAACACCCGTGGGGTTATTCATTAAAGCATCAAGGAACTGTAGGGAAAGTAACAGTAAATCAGTTGGTTTTTTAAAAAGATGTTCCTGAAAGACTCTACATTTAAAAACAATTGAAAGACTTTACTTTTTATAAACGTTTTAGATTTAGAGCAAAATTGAGCAGAGATTGGCAGTGTTCCCATGTAGCCCTACACAGTTTTTCCTATTACTAACATAATATCGTAGTACTTATTATGGTAGGTAAAGTACATTTGTTACAATGAACCAATATTGATACAGTAACTAAAGTCCCTAGTTCATTAACATTTCCTTAGTTTTTATTATATGTCTTTTTTCTATTCCAGGATCCCATCCAGGCTACCACATTACTTGTAGTTGTCATATGTTTTTAGGCTCCTGTAGGCTGTTACAGTTCCTCAGACTACTTGGTTTTGACACCTTGACAGTTTTGAGAGCTGGTCAGGTATATTGTAGGTTGCCCCTCCATTGGAATTTGTCTGATGGCTTTTTTTCCCATGATTAGACTGAGGTTATGGATTTTGGGGAGGAAGATCACAGAAGCATAGTGTCATTTTCATCACATCATTTCAAGGCTATGTACTATCAACATGATTTATCACTGTTAACATTTACCTTCCTCAAACATGTCTGAAGTAGTGTTTGTCAGGTTTCTCCACTGTGAAGTTACTTTTTTCCCCCTCTTTACTTGCTGTTCTCTTTGGAAAGAATACACTATGTGCAGTTTACACTTAAGGAGGAGGGTAGTTTCCTTAAGGTGGAGTATCTCTATAATTTGTTAGAATTCTGAATGGAAATTTGTCTCTTCCCTCTCATTTATTTGCTTAATACATATTTATTACATATGTACTCATGTATATATTTTTAAAATAAAATTTTACTGAAGTGTATCATTCATACATGAACATACATAATAAATGTATAGTAAAAGTTGTGAACTTACAAAATAAACATGCAAATTGTCATTCAGGGTCCCCATATATCACCTCACTACCAACACCTTGCATTGTTGTGAAACATTCTGAACTCATGTATTTTATACTTCAGATTATAATCCAATACTTTATTGCCCTTACTGTTCCAGTTTTAGCCATTAGGAGCTCTTTCAGTTGCCTTTTGTGTCTCTTTGACATGTCCCCAGGAATGTATTTTATTTTTTCCATCACTTTCTTATTTTCTGGCATTACAAGATGCTTGTTGCTTACTGTGGTGTTGTTTATTTTAGGCCCTGTCCTACAATTATATTTTCAATTATCGCTATTTTTTATCTACCATCAAACTATTCAGTTCTCTAAATTTTTAGCACTTTTTTTGAGCTGCAGCTTGTAAATATTTCAGTATATGCTAAAATATTGTCATATTAAGTAGCAAAAAGTTTTTTGGTTTTTTTTTTTGAACCACATTCCAAATGGTTACAAGATTAGCCTGTGGCATTTCCAAATGGACAAAATAATTCTTTGTTTGAGGTCATTCAACTGGTGTGTAGGACCGAATAGCTGGGTTGTTAAATTTTGTGGTCTCTGAGCTTTATGTTTGATGTGAAAAACAGTTCACTGTAATTACCAAATTATAGGTGTGTTTCTGTATCTTTGATTTTGCAATTTATGTGTAAGGGCTTTAAAATAAACACCACATTTTCATTTTCATCCATCTCTTTGTCACACAGTGTATGAGATGACTTTTACAAATGGTTGCCACTTAAACAAGTAGTTTTAAGACTCTCAAAGCAATGAATTTTCTAATATAGAGTCATCTGAGGAAAAGATCAAATAAATGATGGTTATTTCTGGTGATAGTCACAAGTTTGCTTTTCCAGCAATGTGATGACTTTGATGATATGATGCAAATCTTGGTTACTGATCTTTTGTTATTTCCAAATCCCAGTGGTTTTCCAAGGAAATAGCAGTACATTTGACCCCATAAAGGGTGATATTCTTAGGAAACTCCTGCAACTTGGCTCATCAATAGTTAAATTTATCCAAACTTGAGAAATTGAACTTAATATCTTTAGGATTAAGTCTAAAAGAAGGCCAAATGAATTGGAATTGATTTTTTTTTTTTTTATGTCAATTGTAGTAACAGTATTAGAATGTTTTACTTTTTTTTTAAAAGATTTTATTTATTTATTCATTTATCCCCCCCTTGCTGCTTGTGCTCGCTGGGTCAGCTAACCACGCCGTGCGGGCGGGCTTGCCTTCACCAGGAGGCCCTGGGAATCGAACCCGGGGCCTCCCATATGGTAAACGGGAGCCCTACCAATTGAGCCACAGCCGCTTCCCTAGAATGTTTTACTTTTGTGGTTGAATATTAATGTATTTACTTGATAACATAACAGTGAATGAGTAAAATATTTAACCACTTAATATGGCAAAGCACTATGAAAAATTAAAAAAATTCTAAGACGTTTCCTATGCTCTCAAGATTTTTGTTTGAGCCAAGATAAAAAACACGCAAAAATTCAATACAGTGCCTCTATAATAAATACATGATATCATCTTCTATAACTTATCATGGAAATTTTCAAACAATGCAAAGTTGAGAGAATAGTGTAGTGAAACCTAATGTACTCATCATCCATTTTCAACAGCTGTCAGTGTTTTCCAAATCATTAAACCAGTGTGTAAATGTCATTTTTAATAGCGCAAGACATATTATTCCATTAAACCATAATGAAATTACAAAATACCTTTCTTATACTTGTCAGCAGTAAAGATTTTATGGTAAAGTTGAAGGAAGAAAAGAGTAGGGTGTCTAAATCCTTGCCATCAAATCACTTATACTCTTACTCTTTAACTTAAAAATAATATATGAAATCTTAACAAGCATTGTGCTAGATTCCAACACTTACAAGTTTTATATTAAATATTTGAGTAATCCTAGTTTTATACTAAGTCTTTCCCTAAAATCTGTTCAATTCCTACAAAACTTAGCATAATTCTAGATTTAGTTCCTATTTTTCGAGAACTAGAATTATAGAAAGTTAGTCTAAATCCCAGATAAAAATGAGACATAGGTCAGGTGACTTGCCCAATATCTCAGTTATTACTTTTGTGTAATTTTTGTTGCTGCTACTAGTCATTATGGATGGTGTTGATGAGCTGTCTTTGATTCTTTTTAACTTTTAAAATCGATATATCTAAAAACTACACACTCATGATAAAGTAATTGAAAGAATTCAGAAAAATGTAAAATAGAAAGACTTAAAGAATTTTTTTTTTTTTTTTTAGGAATTTTCTATATGTAATTGCATTCTTAAAAAGAAAAAAACAACCTTAAGTAGTTTCATTATTCATGCTGCTTCATGTGTTTTTTCACTTAGTAATACAGTATGTACATCAGTACATGTCAGCATCTAAAAATCTACCTTTTCCTTTTTAATGTCTGAATAGTGGTCTACTGTATGGTTTGCTCTAATTATTTAACCCATTTCCCTTTAATTAAATGTCACTTAAAGTAGTTATGGGCTGTTAGAAAAAATGCTGTAGATTTTTTTGTTACAGTATAAGGGTATCCATCCATGGTTTAAATCCCTGAAGTGGAATTCCTGAGTCAGTGTGATGTGCATTTAAATTTTTTATAAGATACTGTAATGCTAAATTTTCTTTTTGTAGAGTTCCACCTACACTCTTATCCAACACTCATCCTCTGTAGCTTGATCAAGTTTCTCAACTCCAGTTTTAATTAAAGGACTTTATTAAATAGCTCCTAACTTCTTACTTCCTTGGCTTTTACTGTCAGTTTCTTTGCTGTGTTTTCAGTTTTGCTGCCTCTCACAATCCCACATCTTTTCTATATTTTTCTCAGCCTATGTATATCAAACACTGTACTTGAATAGTGGCTTCCATAAAAATTTTCTTAATAAGTAGAAGTACATACAGAAAAATGTCTACAAATAGTATGAATCAAGCTCTTTGTGCATAGGAGAACTTTGAAGTTATCAAAGCTCTAACTTATGATATTGTGAGTGGACTCTAGAACAATTCTTCCAAAGATAAAATGAATCCAGATAAGTCTTAGAGTGCCTGTAGAAAAGAAAATTTTAAAAAAAGGGATACTGAGAAAATCCTAGTGGTGATGTTAACCACCACTGATTTAAACTTCCTGTGCTGAGTGTTTATTTAATCCTCTCAACAACCTTATGAAATAGACACTATTTCACCCATTTTAGAGATGAGAAAACCAAGGGTTTTTAGAGAGAGTAATTAATTTGTGCATGTTTACTTGTTTAATGAATGGACAGCTAGGAATCATGAAATAGCTTGTGTGCTGAAGTAGAGGTAGCAAGTGAAAACCAGAAAACTTAAAAGGAGTACTGAAAAAATCTGACAAACAATCATTAGACATGAGTAAGAAAAGGAAACTTTGTTTAGAGTGTTTTTTTTCTAAAGGTGTATTATTTTTTATTTTTTATTTTTTTTTAAGGAGGTACCAGGAATTGAACCTGGGACCTCATACATGGGAAGCAAGTGCTCAAACCACTGAGCTCCACCTACTTCATTTTTCATTACTAAAATGGTTTTACTGTGTACACATCTATTTGCAACTCCAGTAGGCGATGTATGAAACTGGTAAGGGTTTGGATGTGGCTCAAGAGGTGGGGAGCCTGCCTCCCACATGGGAGATCCGGTTTGGTTCTGGTGCCTCCTGAAAAAACATAAACAACAAGCAAAACAAACAAAAGAACTAGCTCAGGGAAGCCAGTGTGGCTCAGTGGTTGAGTGCTGGCTTCCTGCATACGAGGTCCTGGGCTTAATCCCCAGCCTCTGGTACCCCAAAAAACTACGAAACTGGTGAGAATGCCTCATTATATGAGTTTACAGCCTG
Organism: Tolypeutes matacus; assembly: GCA_026826555.1. NCBI lineage: Eukaryota > Metazoa > Chordata > Mammalia > Cingulata > Chlamyphoridae > Tolypeutes > Tolypeutes matacus. The sequence goes on from JAKSZT010053791.1 coordinate 8,886,090, forward strand.
TGACTGGAAAATCTATACACTGAACTTGTCTGATACACCATAAAGCTTTGGAAAACACAGCAAGCAGTGCATATGTGGACTTTTTGGTTCTCGTAAATACAGACCAAACAACTTACTTACCATTAACCTTTAAAAGTAAAGAGAATTAGGAAGCACTAGACACCATTCATTTATTCATTCAGTGTTTATTTAGTGACTGCTATGTGCAAGATGCTGTATTTTACTTTATGGAAATAAAAAGATGTCTTTCTATCTACATTTCTATCAACAGCTTGAAAAATCTGTTGATGTAATGAGAAGAAAATTAAATAGTGTCAGTGACTGACAAACTGTTTCTTCTTGCTAATGTTAATTTCTAAACATAGACTTCCACAGAAAAATCTGAATTAATGCATTTTATTTCCTTACGTATGCCATTTAAGCTAATACCAGGTGGATGCAATCATTTGAAATGTAGTTATTTGTTCCTTTTTTTCCTCAGCGTATAAATCAGTCTCTTAAATTGTTTGACATTGTTTTATATTGTGAATGAATGTTCAAGTAAATAAAAAAACATTTTGAAAGAAAAACGATGTTAAAAAGCTTTACCGTGTCATTTCTGACATACCTCTCTTCCCTAATTTATGATGGTAAAATTGTTTTACCAGTGTAAAATTGATGGAAGCAAAAAATCCAGCTTAATTTGGATATGATCATACTTTCACATTGTATCTGTAGAGTTTATTTTTATTAATTTGAGGACATATTTCATAATCTAAGAGAAAGCATAATCTTTTTTTTTTTTTTTTTTAATTTTTTTCAGGCATAAATAATCTTGCTGCTATGCCTCCAAGCTGTAGTCAGAATCAACCTAAATTTTAAACAGAAAGTGAACCTCTGAGGTAAGTTAAAGTAACAGTTGACATTTCTCCTAGGTGTTTCCTCTTTATTTAGTTTTTAATTTTATTTTTTAAATGAAGAGAAGTTAGAGAAAGAAGTATATTTAGTTTGGAACTGATATTCAATCCAGTTTTTGGCCTCAAGTGTGGTACTATTTTAGTGCCTAAATTTGCCATATTCTATTAATGCCATTATAATAGGTTATATTAGTGTAACTAGAAGACAAGTACATTTGACTCATAAGTAAATTAAGGTAACAATACAATGCATCTTCACTAATTGACAGATCAGGCTCTGCCATTGATAGAACTATGCAACATTCTGAGATTGCTGCAAAGACTGGAATTGCAAAACTTTGAGAGTCCAAGTTATAATAGCCAATTGTCCTACTTGAGTTGCTGTTTCCTACCTCCTTTTTTTTTAAAAAAACCTGTTTTTCCTACTTTTTTTTGATCCTGAAATACTAAGGCTTGCTTTTGTTTTTAAAATAGAGAAGGGGTCAATATAGAGAATTTATTTAGTAAGCATTTCTTGAATGCCTGCCATGTGGGAAGCCCTCGATACAAAAATGACCAAGAAACATACCCTGTATACTATGTATGTCATTGGTTCTTGAAAAGGGTTGTATATCAGTGTTGGCTAAAGTACAGAGATAATAGATTTGTAGGAATTTTAAACTTTTTATTGGAAAGTTTTTTAACTACTTTACAGAAAAATAGTCTAGTGTACTGAACCCTCCCACATCCATACTTACCACCTAGATTTAATAGTTATTAACATAAAGTATCATCATTCCTTTTCTATGCTATTTACATGTTAAGAAACCTGGTCTTGGTGAATATTTCACCTTCTGGATTTGTCTGATTGTATATTGCTTACCTTGTTCCTTTATCCGCTATAATTCCTTTCCACTGGAAGAGAGGTCTAAAAACTCAGTTGGATTCCATTAAACATTTTTGGTAAGAATATTCATAGTGATACTGGGTACATAATACTGTATCTCATGATGAGACACCTAATAATCTGTGGTGGTGATATTTTGGCAACCTTTGAATTTCTAATTTCCTATCATCTTTTCTTCTAAGGTTGCTTGAATTATTGCATGAATCAATTATTTTGTTAGGTTTGGCAATATGAGAATTTTCTACTTCTGTTATACCTTCTGCATTTATTACCTGCAGTTTTTTATAAGGAAGAATTTTCCTTCTTCAGCTAGAGCTACTTGGTTATCATCTTTTTTTTCCCACTTTTTGTCAGTTTTATTGAGATGATTTACATATAACATGGACCAATTTTAAATATATAATTCAATAAATTCTGACTAAGTTTTCTTGAGCTGTTTATACTTTTTGAAAAATTTCAAATTCACAGAAAAGTTTGTAAGAATAGCACATACTCTCACCTAGGCCCACCAATTATTAACATTTTGTTGCATTTCCTTTTTTTTTTTCTGTATCAGAGGAGTTGTGGTTTATAGAACAATAATGCATAAAATGCAGGATTCCCTTATAGATTATCCTCTTAAAGTAGTCTTGGTTGAAAGACATTAAATTACTTTTTAAAATAATCTTCAAATTAATTAGCTTTCTAGAGATTTACATTGTGGAAAGCTGAATTTTTTTTTAAATCATTTTTTGAACTAAATTGTTTAGTCCTTTTTTTTTTTTAAGATTTTATTTATTTATTCATTTATCCCCCCCTTGCTGCTTGTGCTCGCTGGGTCAGCTAACCACGCCGTGCGGGCGGGCTTGCCTTCACCAGGAGGCCCCGGGAACCGAACCCGGGACCTCCCATATGGTAAACGGGAGCCCTACTGATTGAGCCACAGCCGCTTCCCTGAACTAAATTGTTTAGAACTGTGCTTGTAACCATACTCTGAGACTAGCCAGTTACATGAAATTTTCTACTCTTGCTTGCTGACCTAAAAATTCCACTCACTTTTGGCAACCTGTTAGGACCAGAATTTTAGAATGCTGATTACATAAATGTATCACTGTATAATAATTTCTGATATGTGATATTTTAAAAGTGAAGAACTCTCCCTCCAATTTTTTAACTGTTTAATTTATCGAAGATAGAAAATCAAATACATTTAACAAGTCAGGATGTGGGATCAAGGAGGACAGCCTTGGCAGCAGTGGCCCTTGAATCAACAACAATGGATGCAGTCATTCCAGCACCAGCAGGATCCAAGTAAGGAAAGAAACTGAATTTGATGGTGGTAACTGTGGGTAGATAGGTAATGGTATTAGGGAACAGGAATTGTGATTGATTTATTAGATCATTTTTTGGTCAGAATTTTTTTTCTCATAAATAGCCTTGCCATAGCATGTAGAGTAGGGTATGGATTTCCCCTTGGAAGACTTCCTCAAAGAGCAGAAAGCCTTAAGAGTTTTTATCCTGTTTTTAAACTTAGTCTTTGTTTTTTTCTAAAGAAAGCAAAATTTTTCTAAAATGTGTTGCTTTATTTTCCTGCTTTTGTAAATAGAGCATACTTAACTGTTAATTCCAAATCTTAAAGGGACTCAAGCTTTAGTTCTATGTAGATCATATTCAACCATATGGTATATTATTTTATTTTTTAAATTTCTTTTTATTGTGGAACATTTCAAGCATACACAAAGGTAGAGGAAAATAGAGAAGCCTCATTTATTACTAACCCTTCCTGAGTTCATTTGATACTATATCTCTTTAATAGCTACATAGTGCTCTGTTATAGGACTGTTCTGTAATTTAACAAATCCACTTTTGGATGTTTGTTTATAGCTTTTCATTTTTTTGAAATAATTTGCATAATCTCATATACTTATCATTATTCTTTTGTCCTTGTATTTCCTTAAGAAAAAATCTAAGAACTGGGTTTGCTCTGACACAGTTACACATTTAAAAAGTTTTTGATATACATTGCAGTGTTTAACTCCACATGAATGATGCCAAGTTTTGTTTCCACCAAAGTGTATGAGAATGCCTGTTTAAATATTTACTAAAATAAGATGTGAAAACTTGTATCATATTCTACTTTGCGTTTCCTTTATTAATAGTATTGAATCTTAAAATGTTAAGCATAGGTACTAGTGAAGGAAAAGAGGACATTTAAGATAGTTGGAACAATGTATTTTGAGTAAAAATGGCTAAGAAGCTGTTAAGGAGACTATTTAGGCTAGAGAAGGGAGCCTTAGCAAAGAAGGACAGCTATGAGCAGGAGTTTGGATAGTTAGTTACACATCCAAAGACTATAGGCTCAATTGTAGACCTGGAAAGATGAATAGGATATGTTGAAGAAAAGATTGAAGTTGTTCATTTACTTTTATGGTGGTTTAAAAAAAAAAAGGAATAAGACACAATAACCAAGGTACAAAGGATAAATTTCCTATGAGTTAATATTAGAAATGGGTTAAGAGTGTTTTTATGGAGTCTATTGTAAAAGTATTAAGTCGTTTATATTATTTTTAAGCCTGTATATGACTTATTTTCTAAATGTCATTTCAGCCATATCATTCTCTTAATATTTTAGATCTCTAGTAAGGAATATCTGAAATGATTGTTTGACATAGAAGCTATATATGGTAATGGCATTATTCTTTCAGCTTTTACATTCTGAATGCTAAATTTTGCTGTGTTAATTTATGTTAGGCCAGATTGACTGGGCTGCATTGGCTCAAGCTTGGATTGCCCAGAGAGAAGCTTCAGGACAACAAAGCATGGTAGAACAACCACCAGGAATGATGCCAAATGGACAAGATATGTCTACAATGGAATCCGGTCCAAACAATCATGGGAATTTTCAAGGGGATTCAAACTTTAACAGAATGTGGCAACCAGGTTTGTTTATGTTTTCCTCATTTTAGAACTTTGTTTTAAAAATAAAATGAGGATTGAAATTAAATTGTTTAATTTGCTTAGTTTTATGACTTCTTGAAATTAATGCTCCTTAAAGAGTAGGCAGTGTCAATTTGATTTGACCGTGACATTTTGTGGTTAAAATTATTCTGTACTCAGTCTACTAGCATTGTGCCACTCAGTTTGATTCTTTTCTTGGTTCTTCATTCCTAGGCTGACAGGGGCTGGGAACACTCTGGAAACCTCACTTGGCATCTAGGGAAGAGAGCATTCTATGTCTCTCTATTGCAACCTCTGGCCTTTTCAGAAGCAGCACTGGCAGAGCAAAACATGTCTAGTCTCTAATTAAAGAAAAATTGTGTCACTATGTGACAAATTAGTCTGTCAAATATACTCTGCCCCTACCATCCACCTACCTTTTTCTTCCCTCTTTTTCAGATAGTAAAGATCTTCCATAACTTTTTGTTGGTTTTATTTTTTGTTTTTGTTTTTTTTTCAACTTCACAGTATGATTTAGATTCCTTGATGCTAGTTCATTTTCCCATGAGTTGTGTTATTAATTTTAGTAAGTCACTTCAAATTATTTGTAGAGGAATACCACCTTTGGGTATGCTAATGGTGAAGTCATATCCCCCTTATCCCTATGAGTACTTTATTGTTTCTCAGTGTAATGATGGAAAACTTGGAAGTTATCTCCAGCATCACTCCTAAAAGGGTAATGGATATTCCAATGTTTTATACTGTGAAGTGGTTCATTTCTAGTTTTCTTGAAGCTGTGCCAAATTTCCCCGTTTGAAAATGTTTTGTTCTCAAGTTTAAGCTTATATATGACTCAACCCTGGCATCCCCACCACCTAATTTTACTCTGCTGACTTTTTCTGTGACCCTGGGCAAGTGATTTACCTCTTTGTGCCTCAATTTCCCCATCTGAAATTGGCAAAAATAATACCTGATTTCTCCCTACCTCACAGGGATGTTGTGAGGATAATTGTGTTCATGGAAGAAAAAAATTATTATTTTTTTACGGTGTTGTTATTAAACAAAAATAGAAAAACTTAATGAAAAGATTGCTTTGGATTTTGTTACATTTATTAAAAATAATTTTGGTCATTTGGTTTTCATTTGTTTTAAGGTTGAATTAGAGTAGATGGAATTAGTTCGTTTGGATTATTTGTAAGACAGTTAAAGTCATTGCTTATTTTTATGTTATACTAAAGGAATTTGACCAAGAAGTCATAAACTTATGTTTCTTTACTGAAAATCTAGCTTTCTTAAAATCATAACAGTCTGTGTTGATTTTGTTATAACCCCCTGTTGAATGTTTTTATGCCTAAATCCTAAATAGAATGGGGAATGCATCAGCAACCCCCACACCCCCCTCCAGATCAGCCATGGATGCCACCAACACCAGGCCCAATGGACATTGTTCCTCCTTCCGAAGACAGCAACAGTCAGGACAGTGGGGAATTTGCCCCTGACAACAGGCATATATTTAACCAGAACAATCACAACTTTGGTGGACCACCCGATAATTTTGCAGTGGGGCCAGTGAACCAGTTTGACTATCAGGTGAAAGATATTTTGTTGCTTTAATATTGTAGATGTGCACATAATCCATTCTTTGGAAGTGTCTCATCAAGAGTACCTAAGATATGTGTTTCACTTTTCAGACTTGTACAGATAAGCACATTTTTCTGTCTCAGAAAAGTTATCAATTTTTGAGTATTAAAATAGTTTTTATTTTCTGTTTTTTGTGTTTTTTTTTTGCTAGGAAAGTGGTGTCAAGGCTCTTAGGGGAAGAAATTGGATAACTGAAAAATGTGAAAGTGCAATAGCTATATGATTTGTTTTCTAATTTATAATTTGAAAGTGGCATATTTAAATATTAAATAAAGTTCAGAAAATGCACAGTATTTGAATACATTATTTATTAATTATAGATTATGGTTAAGATGTGCATAAAATACATGAAGAATGTAGCTCATCTTCCTAGGTGCAATTCCCTCTGATACATAAAATTATGACAGTTTTACTGTTGTCTTTTTTTTCTTTTTCCATTCTGACATGACATGTTAATGGAATTGTACATAATTTCTTTTGTAGCATCCAGTTCATTCCTAGGGACATAGAACTCTATGGGAAATAGTGTCATTTGGGCTTTATTTTCTCCATCCATTCTGCCAAGCTCTACCCTTAAATTATAGTGCCAGCTGTCATATTGAAATAACTATAGTTGTTACCTTATAAACTGAGTTTCAGAATTAAAAATTTTGAAAAAACTCAAACATTATTTCATTAAGTGAATGGTGGATTGATAATTTACATAAATGTAAACAATATTCACCTTGAGATAGTAGCCTCTTATTCACATATAATCAGATACTTATTGTATACTTAAAATTGGTATACAGATAGGACAGTTTTTGTTTTGTTTTTGAAGAATGTAGGAGAAGGGGGATTCTTCTTACACATTTGCTTGGTAGGTCCTCATTCTTAGCCAGACAAAAAGTTTCTTGGCAACTGGCTTAGAAAAGCCTCCGAAAATAGCAAACTTGCAAAACTAATGTGATGATTCAGTAATTTCTTCCTTTGCTTATATATAGATATTTCTTGCAAGATTATGGAAACTACTTAAGTTGACTGGAAGTAGCAAGTTGGGATTGATTTTTTTAAAATTCCAGTTTTTACTAGTTATGGAAAAATTGGCATCTGTTTAATGATGGTGGAAGTTTATAAATGGATTCAGAATGAAAAGTTCATATATATATATATCCTTTTCTATACGTCTTGAAAATTGTGTTATCACCTGGCTTTTAGAAGTCTCTTTACATTTATAAGGACAGGCAATCTTTTAAGAAAAGTAAGCTTAGGTTCTTGGGGCTACAGAAATAACGGTGGATATTAGAACCATGGAATTCTTGGATTTGCTGCACACATGGATTTCTACTGTCCCAGTTCATAACAAGCGTGTGTCCCAGAGAGTATATTATATTAATGTGAAGAAAAATAAACTGCAATACTCTTTCAGCATGGGGCTGCTTTTGGTCCACCGCAAGGTGGATTTCATCCTCCTTATTGGCAACCAGGACCTCCAGGACCTCCGGCACCTCCCCAGAATCGAAGAGAAAGGCCATCATCTTTCAGGGATCGGCAGCGTTCACCTATTGCACTTCCTGTGAAGCAGGAGCCTCCACAAATTGGTAGCTATTTGACTAAGTTTAGTGAACCACACCTGCATGATTCTTGATCATGTAAAAAGGATGTCTTATGTTTTCTTAAATTGTTCTAATGTCTTTAATATGTTAAGAATTGATACTTTAAAACTGTTATTTTATAGCCTTAAGCCTAAAGAAATATTTTTAAAAAGATACTGGTCCCAAATATAAAACCTTTTGAATAATGTTCTTTAAAATAAATCTTTACCTTAAGCTAAGATTTAGGGATGAAATGTAAATTTATGATGACCAAATTTATATCTCCTTTAATATTGACAATTTGAAACATTGTGCCAATATATGAACAGTGCCCTTTTTTTAAAAGCCATGTAATTCTGAGTTCAAGGTGAACCTCTTAAGTTCATCTGATACATTGCTGCCAGATTAATTTTTCCTTTTGATTATTTCACTTCCCATCAGTATTCTGGTAGAAGATTTAAATTTTTAAATAACACATTAGAGCTAACTTTTTTCCAATGACAAGTTACAGATTTATGCTACTTTCTATCTGGAAAGCCCCAAATCAGCCAGCATTTAATGGACCACAAAGTTGACATTTTAGGAAGATTTTGACTTAACTGCTTTTTTTTTTTTTTTTTTTTTTTTTTTTAATAAAATTTTATTAAAGTATAACATTCACACATGAACGGACATAAACATTAAGTGCATAGTAAAAGTTGTGAACTTTAAAAAACAAACATGCAAAACAAATAAAAAACAAAAACAAACAAACAAACATGCATATCATTATACAGGGCTTCCATACATCACCCTACCACCACCTTGCATTTTTGTGAAACATTTGTTATGAACTATGAAAGAGCATTGTCAAAATATTACTAGTATTTAAACTTACTGAAAAATACTTGTTCAAGTGAAACCTCATTCACTGTGCAGAACACACTAATGCTTTTGTTTTACTCTGTTCTGTTTTATATTTTAGGAAGCAGTGTAGTATAAAATTTGGCTCTGAATTAGCCTACATCACTATTTACCTTGGGTAAATCACTTATACTCTTTGAGCCTCAGTTTCCTCATCTGCAGAAAAGGATCAGTAGTAGCCATCTTCTATGGCTTTTGTGAAGATTAAATGATATAATGATTAAATGTGCTTTCAGAGTGCCCTGGCACATTATAAGCACTAAAACCGTTTTCACTGCTACTGTTATAGTGTTGATTTTAAAGGAAAGCACAATGTTTAAAGGATTATTTTTATTACCACTGTCTTGCTGGAGTGTGACAGTATTTGTTACAAGGACTCAAATGGCACCAAAATGCTTTTTTCCTTATTCACAAAGGTTTTGTTTGTAGAAATTCGGGAACATGGAGCCCATAGGTTTATGACTATTCTGTAACTGACTTGTAAAAAATTTTCCTGTGTGAAACAGATGCAGTAAAACGTAGGACTCTTCCAGCTTGGATTCGTGAAGGTCTTGAAAAAATGGAACGTGAAAAGCAGAAGAAATTGGAGAAAGAAAGAATGGAACAACAACGTTCACAATTGTCCAAAAAAGAGAAGAAGGCCACTGAAGATGCTGAAGGAGGTGATGGCCCTCGTTTACCTCAGAGAAGTAAATTTGTAAGTACAATCCCCTGACAGGAAACTCCATATGAGGATTTTGTTTATATGAAAAATTTATTGGAATAAATAGGTATGTTTAGCCTGTAGAAGAGTATTAGAGTAATGCTCCTGAGATTACTTTTTAGTAAGTCTACTGGGGGTTATGTTTATGTGTATGTATTCAGGAGGGTAGAATAAGGGGAAAGGCAGTAGCCAGTAGTTTATAAAGCAGTCCATTCCAGAGAGAAACTGTTCAGTGGAATGCTGGATAGGACTCATCTTGACAAACAAATCTGTATTCTTTGTTGTGGTACAGCTAGCTTCTTAATGGTACATTATAGAACAGAACTATGTTAAATTGGTAATAGAGAAATAAATCTGCCTTTTGTGAGCATTTAAATATGTACTTATACCCAAGGATGTAATAACTTTGTTTTTTATGTGAACACTGAAAGTAACAAGTTTTAAATCGTTAAATCTTCATTATCAGTTAGAAGGCATGACTGGTTTAGGAAAAATCAGGAATAATATGCTTTTAAGTGGTGTGACAGTCTCAGCATTGGCCTCTCTGCAACTCAGGAAATGGGTCCTCCTCCCAAGGCCATCTCTGCTTTACTACTCTTCAGAAATAAATCTCAAGGACAGCAAGGCCACTAGATTTATGGAGACATTAGTTTTGCTTAAATTCCATAAATGCCATAAATTCTTCCCAAAAGACTCATCCCAAAACTATGGTTTTGTTGTGGATGTTATGAAAATAAGAAACAAGAGACTAGCAACCATTGAAGTTTACTTTTTTTTTTTTTTTTTAAATCTTCAAATGAAGTAGTGGATTTCAAATTTTGATTTTTTAGTGTCAAAATTGTTTGGAGTTTTCCTTCCTCTCTCTTCCCAAATGCCTTTGGAATTGTGTTATAGGTATTCCTTCTCTGGTTCAACAGTTTTTCCAGAGGAGTGTTTAGGTTATCACCTATCTTTTTACTTAGTAGGATTGGTAAGAGTAACTATGGGACACTTCTTTGCTTAAAGAAGAGTCTCGTTTTTAGTATTTGCTACCTGAATACTGAAAACCTAAAACCATACAAAGTGAGAGACACTGCTAGCATTTCCTCAATTTGAGGTAGACCTCATTTCTTATTTATCCATTATATAGCTGAAAAAAAGCAAGTTTCACCAAGTTTCAAGGCCATCTGAGATCTTGGAACTGACTAGAGAGTATCATTTTAAGTCACATGATTCTAGGTAACTAGTTCAAATACAGTACATAGCTGTAAAAGTTACACTAAATAATATATCTCAGGTCCATTTAGCCAACATTCTATAGGCCACTCATTTCATAGCCATATGATGATTTGATATTTTCTTACATAATGGGTAATATTCTGGTAATTTACAAAATAAGGTTAAAATTGTCTTAGGAAAAATAATTAAAGTAATTCATTTTCATAAGCCCTCTTATAATCTTTTATTTCTTACCAGGTAACAAATTTTAAGTTATCAAAAGAAATCTATAGTACAGAAATGTAATTTATTTATTTATTAAGATTTATTTTATTTATTTATTACCCGCCCCAACACCTCGTTGTTTGTGGTTACTGTCTGCTCTCTGTGTCTGCTCATCTCTTTAGGAGGCACTGGGAACCAAACCAGGGGTCTTCCATATGGGAGAGAGGCACTTAATCACTTGAGCCACCTCAGCTCCCTGGTTTGTTTTGTCTCTCATTGCCTTTCCTCTTTGTCTCTGTGTTGTATCATCTTGCTATGCCAGCTCGCTGCACCTGCCCATTGCACCAGCTTGCCTTCTCCAGGAGGCACTGGGAACCGAACCTGGGACCTCCCATGTGGTAGGCAGGAACCCAATCGCTTGAGCTACATCCGCTTCCCACAAAAATGTAATTTAGAGAGCAATTCCACTTTTATATTTTTATTTTATATACTGTTTTTAATTTGGTATTTGAAAACTTTGATATATAAGATAATGGTTTTACATTTTAAGCATGAATTTGGCCAACTTATTGTATTTTGTTAATTATAAAAACTCATTTTATTTAATATTTCCCATTTGATCAAGGTCTTTCTTCAAATGCATTGCTGATTAACCCTTATTAACATTAACTTTTTTTTTTTGAACATTGTCTTTTTTTTTTTTTTTTTTTAAGATTTATTTATTTCTCCCCACCCCCTCGTTGTTTGCATTTGTTATGTCTGCTTGTTGTTTGCTGGTCTTCTTTTCAGGAGGCACTGGGAACTGAACCTGGCATCTCTGATGTGGTAGGGAAGCATCTAATCGCCTTAGCCACCTCTGCTCTCTGCTTTGTTGTGTCTCTCATTTTTTTCCTCATGTCTCTTGTTGCATCAGTTCGCCGTGCCTGCCCGTCACATCAGCTCACTGTGTTGTTCATCTTTAGGAGGCACTGGATACCAAACCCATGTGGTAGGCGGGAGCTCAATCGCTTGAGCCACATCTGCTCTATTTTTTTTTTTATTATTATTATTATTATTTTTTTTTTATCTTCTTTTCTCTCTATTATTTTTAATAGGATAGTGATGAGGAAGATGAAGACACTGAAAATGTTGAGGCCACAAGCAGTGGAAAAGTCACCAGAAGTCCATCTCCAGTTCCTCAAGAAGAGCAAAGTGAACCAGAGATGACTGAAGAAGAGAAAGAGTATCAAATGGTAGAATATTAAATTTCATACCATGTACAATGATTTATTTTGTTTGTAATTTTTATGTATTTTTAGGAGATATTGGGGATTAAACCCGGGACCTCGTACATGCAAAGCAGGTACTCAACCACTGAGCTACATCCTCTGTAAATTTAAAAAATCTGTTGGTTGGCTGTCTTTAAACATTAAACCAAGAACTGATGCAACAGCTATTAAATATTTATTAATATATAGATTTGCTGGGCAAATAATGTCTATAAAATCTAGTAACATAATATAAAATCACAGCTTATAAAGCAGTCATAAAACCCGTTTTCTAATACCAGTGTTGTAATTAAAAGAATTGATAGAAAAATAACGAGAATGTGTTGCCTTAAACATAGTTAAACATATTTATTGCAAGATTTTTCAAAGCCGTTAATATCTGTTATGTGTATTGTCACTTTCTGAGTTTGAGAAAATAGGCTGTGCTTCCCATATATATTGAAAGAACAGTGATCCTTGGAATGTATTTGGGAGGTACTGATTCAGTTAACTACCATTTGAATAGATGAGTAATCTGGAGCCCAGAGTGGCTAAAGGATGAACTAATAGCCCAAATTTCAAACAACTTTTTTTTTTTTTTTTTTTTTACTACTTGTAACCACAATTTATTGAAGTAGTACATGACTTTGCTTTTGGAACTTTGTTGTCCCAACGACCCTTTATATTTGGAGATCTTAGAGCTGTTCCAACATTTTTACTATTACAATAGTACAAAACAGGAATAATTGCTGGAAATAAGAAATCTAAAAGGAATTAATTTTCCCATAAAACTTTAAAATATTAATCTATAAACCACATCTTGGTACATTCAGATTACTACTATTTTAAAAGCCCATGGCTGTGGATAGTAATTTTTTTTTAATTGTCAAAATAGACCAATTTGCTGTCTACTGAATTGCTTTCAAATTGTATGCCACCACTCCTCTGGAAGATCTTGGACCCTCCATTAATAAGAAAGGTCAAGATCTGAACTTGGGGCAAAGAAGCACAGATAATTTTTTAATGGATTTGGGTGCAAAAAGGTCTAAGTCTTAAACTATGGCAGCATAGTCCTACTGCAAACAGTGCTGAAGATAGGGAAACTGTATGGATATCATCAGTGACAAAGGGATTTTCCCCCAACCCTGAGGGGGCAGGGATAGGGGTATAATGTACAAAAATTATGGGGTCTGACTGCCTGAATCATTCCTAATCTAACCACCCTGCTAACCTGGTCTTCTCAGATATAACTTGAATTATTCTCTTGGCTTTTCACACACGGTCACCTCATGGTTGTGAGATGTTATTCTTTTTCCAGCATCTCCTCTAAGATGCAGGTAGGTAGAAGGGGAAGAAAGAAGGGCCAAAGGGCACATACCCTGAGGCTACCTCCTTTTAAGAAGCTTTACTAGAAATTCCTCTCAATAACCTTTGGTTATGTTATGCCTCATTGACAAGAACTATGTCCCACTGCCATCTTTATCTGTAGTAGAGGAGGAACAATGTATTTAGCTGAGCACACTCCCTTACTCTGCAAATCAGGGTTCTGTTAATAAAGAAAAGAAGAATGAATAGAGGGATAGATAACAAGCAGCCTCTTCTATATATGATTTTGGAAAAGATGGTTGAGAAAGACTTCTGAGAAATTTGGGAGTAAATTAAAAAAAAAAGAGGAAGTTCTCAGTAGAAAGACCCAGTGGTCTGGCTATTAAAACAAGGTAGAAAAAGCCTAAGTTAATGGGCAACCCACAAATATCATGGTAAGGAAATACTAGAAGAATTTCCTTACCATGGTATTTGTGATCCTGTTCTATTCATACTAGGAGAAACAAGAGTGTCATCTGTACTGCCTGCCCTTCAACCCTAATACCCAAACTTCAGACAGCTCTGGACAAGCACCCTTAGTGGCAAGGCCATATCCCCAGATTATGACACTTTCCCCCCCATTGGGAACACTTGGGAACAGGAGGTCTTTTGTGCAAATAACAGAGGAGTGGGTAAATAGAATGGGGATGTGCAGTGCGATGTGGTTGAAAGACAAAGGTTTCAGAGACTAGAAAACATTTGGAAACCAAGCCACAATTACTCCTGCAGGATCAAACAACTTTTGATAGCAAAACTGGGCCTAGAGTACAGCCCTTATTTCTAGTGTTCTCTCAATTTTGTATCTTGTTGATTCTTACTAAAGGGGTGTTATATTTTTTAATTTTTCATAATAATCAAGAGTCAGAGGACTTCATCTGGCAGAATGGATTGCCTTTTCCTTACCTTCCTTGTTTTTTTTTCACCCTCGGAGTTTTTTTTAATCTAACCTTGAGCTGAGGGTTAATATACGTTCCTAAGTGACTTAAACTAGAGTGCTGCTTATTAATAATGCTGTTAAGTGAAGGGATAACCCTTTCTACTTAAAATAACCTATGAAAATTTTTGTTAATAGGGAATTTTTCATGTTTTGTTTTTAGAATTAGAGTTCAGTTTCTCCTATACAGATAAATTTGTCTTTTTTTTCTCTTTAATCCATATGATTGTAAAATCTTTTTTTAAGTTGTGATCTTTTAGAATAATTTTCAAGATATTATATTCCTTGGAATGGCAGATGTGATCTCCCATCTAAAAGTGTTTGTAAAATGACTTTGCTTTTTAAATTTTTTAAAAATATCAAATTTTATTAGTAAAAATGGTAATTAAATTAGAAACAATTTGTAAAATATCCTTCCTTAGATGTTACTGACAAAAATGCTTCTAACTGAAATTCTACTGGATGTGACAGATGAAGAAATTTATTATGTAGCCAAAGACGCACACCGGAAAGCAACAAAAGGTATATCTTGGGTGTTCTTGGTTTTGGCTTTGTGGGAGTGTTTTGGTTTTGGTAGCTATTTTGGACTTTTTTTGTTGTCCTTGTTGAATTACTATCTGATATTTTAAATATTCTCTTCTTGCATGTCTTAACTCTTTGGGAAAGGTTAGATTTGTCGACACCATATTAAAACCATTCAAATACTCTTGTGTCATCCTACCTACATGAGCACAAATTAGCATCCATGCTGTTATCCTGTGAAGTGTATTGTGGAAGATTCCTGATACTCAGTTTATTTCACCTGACTTTTTTTTTTTTTTTTCATAGATACGATGGTATCGGTGTCTGACTTCCTAATATTTATTTTGACTACTGAATTGAATTATTAACCTTCAGAGTTTTATGTTCACTGTTTACCAGTTATAATTCTTAATAGAAGCAGGTGATTTCCCCTCTGTATTTTTTACTAATACTTTAAAGATATATTGAAAACAAAAATTAAATAATGGTCCATACCTCAGAAATAGACATACAAATATACTATTCAACATTTTCCTCATTATAAACCTACTTCAGCTCACATTCGAATTATAATTTCAAAGCCAGACATGCTACTGGTTTAAAATGAATGTTATGTTTTTAATGTTTCTTCTCTCCCCAAAAAGCAGCAATAGTAGTAGATTTAACAATACCATAGACTCATGACTATGAAATCGTGGCTATTTGTGTTAACATGTTGTTCCTGTTGTTGATGTGATACAAAGCTCCTGCAAAACAGCTGGCACAGTCCAGTGCACTGGCTTCCCTCACTGGACTCGGTAAGTGTTCACCTTATTTGTGAGAGGGCCTTAAAGGGAAAATCACGCTTACCTTGTCTCTACATGTTCTATTTTGAAACTGTACTATTCCTACTCAGATAATAAACCTAGGTCTTAGGGTTATAACAGTCTCTAAAAGGTTTTCCTTTTTTCTTTTTACTGAACATTCACAGTGGGAATATTATAAATGTGATTAATTCATAGTTTATTGGTGCAAGTTGTAATAGAGGATTTCCTCATTAACTGTTCCAATAAAACATAGTTTGTACTTTAATAGTTCATAATTTAGCCATAATAATAACCTAATCTTACTTTCAGAATTATTGCGTATATACTTTAGGGAAGAACCTATCCACTTAATGCTCTTAATGACTTCTATATAAATTGTGTTGCAGCAAGTCAGGTTTTAACAGAGAAAAGGGTTTTTATCTTAACCATCTGGTATAGTAGTAGTGATGTGTTCTTAACTTGCTATTTGCATGATACCTAATCAAGGCCATAAAAGCTTGAATATGCCTTTTCCACATCTTCATTTGAATTTAATCTTTGTGAGGATCAAAAGAAATAGATAGATCCAAATGCCCGTATGATTTTGTTATGATTTATATTTAGATCACTTCAGGGTGGGGAGTAGTTTCAACATCATACCGTTTCTGTGCCAGCGAGAATTACAGTGTTCTATTTTTTTTTTTTTTTTTTTTAAGGAAAAAATATTTAGCATGCTACCTGGGATTTCTAAGCTTTGTACAATGAAAAGACTTAATTTTAGAAACATTTTCAGGGTCAACATAAATTTTTTTAAGGTAGTTGAATTGATTAGGCTTTAGCAAGGCTTTCTTTGCCCTGTTAAGAGGTTTTATTTGTTAGCATGGACAGTGAAACAAACCATTACCTTGTTTCCTTTATGAAAAGAAATACATGAAATTTCCAGAAAGAATAACCATTTCCATGTGGGTTCTATGAACTCTGTTAAGCAGTGGAAATTATACTCCTCCCCACCCCGAATAAGGATATTCTTCCAAGAAAAAGCAATAAAAAGAGAAATGACCTTTTCTTCTCAGACCATAAAAAGTTTTTAGCATATAGTATAATTGTTCCATATGATAGACTGGGCTTTATGCATGCAGGTGGACTGGGTGGTTATGGATCAGGAGACAGTGAAGATGAGAGGAGCGACAGAGGCTCTGAGTCATCTGACACGGATGATGAGGAATTACGGCACCGAATCCGACAAAAACAGGAAGCTTTTTGGAGAAAAGAAAAAGAACAGCAGCTGTTACATGATAAACAGATTGAAGGTATATCTTTTAGAATTATTTAGTTTTGTACCAGTTTTGCTTGCATTTGTTTTTATTGTTTAACCAACCTAAAAATATCAAACAATAAAATTGTGACTAAATTATAAATAAAAGGTTATAGAACCGAAACTCAGTTTTTTAAAAATTCATTTGCAGTTTTTACCAAACTAAAATCAAGATTAATTTTAGTATTTTCATATGGCAGTTTATAAAAGGTAACCATTTATTTTTGTTTCAGGAGCCATTAATTTTAGCGACTACAGTAAGCTAAGCTATTTAGTATATTTTTATTTATTTTTAAGATACTTGAATTGAGAAAGAAGATTTGAAATGGTGAAATATATTTGTAAGACTATTGAAAAAGCAATACTTTGTTTTAAGTGGTAATTTATAGTTTTTTTATTTAAAATACTTTATATAATTCTTGAGCATTTACACAATGATACTAGGAATAATGAAAATATCTGTTTAGTATTTCTCTTGAAAATCTTATTTGGACAAATTTTAAAGGTGATTATTTTGCTTTAATCAGACAAAAAGAAAATGTCTTCTTCACGTGCACCTGTACACTTTGATACTCTTGCTGCTCTAAGACACTAATAATTTGCTACACATAGCTTTTGAGCACTAGAAATGTGGCTACCCCAAACTGAGATGTGTTGTAAATGTAACTTTAAAAGACAGTATATATTTTTTTATATTAGATTAAAAAAAAGTATTTAAAATACTTTTACCTACCTTTTTTTAATTTTTTATTTGAGGTATGGGGGGCTGGGGATTGAACCCAGGACCTCGTATATGGGAAGTCAGCACTCAACCACTGAGTCACGTCAGCTTCCCTGTTAGTTTTCTCATTTGTTTTGCTTGTTGTTTTTGTTTTATCAGGAGGCACTGGGATCTGAACCTGGGACCTTCCATGTGGGAGGTGGACACTTAAGTGCTTGAGCCACATCCGCTCCCTCACCTGCTTCTTTTTACCCTTTTAATGTAGCTACCAGAAAATTTTTAATTACTTATTTGACTCTTATTCTATTTCTATTGTAATCTGATAGCTTGAAATTTGGTAGCATGAGAGTTTTTTCATTGTACATTCTATTTAGTATTTTTGGTTTTTTTCTGTTTCAGAAGAAAAGCAACAAACAGAAAGAGTTACAAAAGAGACGAATGAATTTATCCATAAAGAGCAAAATAGTTTGTCACTATTAGAAGCAAGAGAAGCAGATGGTGATGTGGTTAATGAAAAGAAAAGAACTTCAAGTGAAACTACATCAGCTTTAGAACCCAAAAAAGAGCATAAAGAAAAAGAGAAGCAAGGAAGGAGTAGATCAGGAAGTTCTAGCAGTGGTAGTTCCAGTAGCAATAGTAGAAGTAGTAGTACCAGTAGTTCTGTCTCTAGCTCTTCATACAGTTCTAGCTCAGGTAGTAGTCGAACTTCTTCTCGGTCTTCTTCTCCGAAAAGGAAAAAGAGACACAGTAGGAGTAGATCTCCAACAATTAAAACTAGACGTAGTAGGAGTAGAAGTTACTCTCGCAGAATTAAAATAGAGAGCAATAGGGCTAGGGTAAAGATTAGAGATAGGAGGAGATCTAATAGAAATAGCCTTGAAAGAGAAAGACGAAGAAATCGGAGTCCTTCCCGAGAGAGACGTAGAAGTAGAAGTCGCTCAAGGGATAGGCGAACCAATCGTTCCAGTCGCAGTAGAAGTCGAGATAGGCGTAAAATCGATGATCAACGTGGAAATCTTAGTGGGAGCAGTCATAAGCATAAAGGTGAGGCTAAAGAACAAGAGAGGAAAAAAGAGAGGAGTCGAAGTATAGATAAAGATAGGAAAAAGAAAGACAAAGAAAGGGAGCGTGAACAGGATAAAAGAAAAGAAAAACAAAAAAGAGAAGAAAAAGATTTTAAGTTCAGTAGTCAGGACGATAGGTTAAAAAGGAAACGAGAAAGTGAAAGAACATTCTCTAGGAGTGGTTCTATATCTGTTAAAATCATAAGACATGATTCTAGACAGGATAGTAAGAAAAGTACTACCAAAGATAGTAAAAAACATTCAGGCTCTGATTCTAGTGGAAGGAGCAGTTCTGAATCTCCAGGAAGTAGCAAAGAAAAGAAGGCTAAGAAGCCTAAACATAGTCGATCGCGATCCATGGAGAAATCTCAAAGGTCTGGTAAGAAGGCAAGCCGCAAACACAAGTCTAAGTCCCGATCAAGGTAGTATACTTTTTAAAGTATTTTGTCTGATTTTTTAAAAATTTGACTGAATTTATACAAAGTTGAAAGTGTCCTTTCTCTTCTCTCTCTTTAATAAACTCAGTTTGGTACTTGATAAATGATCATAGTCTTAAGTAATTTTAGAAATCCTATATAATAATATTTATTTAAAATTGCAGATTATTTAGTTTAAAATACATTTTTATTTTTAAATTTTGTCTTTCCCCCTTTTTTTTTCTTTCAGATCAGCAACCCCTCCCCGTCGTAAACGCTGAGGAATGATGTGGCCAGAATGCCATGATGTTGTTTAAAAAATTCCATGAGTTTTAAGGGCTTGTCTCATTATAGAGGCGCATTGTGGCTATGTAGGTGAAACCAGAGTCTTTTTTTTTTTTAATCTGTAAATAGGTGTACTTTTTCCAAATGCTGCTCCAAGTTACTTAATAGAATTTCTTTGTATTACTTTTTTTTTTTTTTTTCCAAAAAATAGTGCATAAGACTATAAACATGCCATTCTCTTTCAGCTGTAATGTTCTTAAAATTATTCTTGAATGTACTGTGATGTCAATAAAACTCTTTAGTTCATTTTTGTTAACTTCTTGCACCTTAATTTTGTGATTTTTATCTAAGGAACGTAGTACTTTTATAAAAAGGCAGCTGGAATTTTGTATACAGGTTTTAAAGGTACTTTTCCCCGTTTCCCCCAAAGTAAATGGTTTTAACTTAATAATTTGTTGACGTTTGTAAATTGTACCCTTGGACTTTTGTCAAATTCCACCTTTAGGAGTGTGGAAGAGGGCCAGAAATAGACCTTTATTTTTCATTTGGAAGCATATGACAGCTTTCTAAACTTCTTTTTTCGGGGATTTTCAAATAATACATTCTCTGTATAAAGTCTAGATCACTCCTGTGAAATGACATTGATGAAATCATTCAAGCCAGTGCACCAGTAGAATTAATTGTAAGGAATGACTGTGGCACTAATAGTCAAGTCTGGAACTATATTCTGCAGTCACCCACTTCCGTTTTAAAAGCATATTTTAAATACTTTGGAATTATTATAGAAATAACACTCATGACTCAAATATATATTTATTTGTATTTTTAAAGTATACCATGACCTCAGCTCAATGAAGGAATGCTGTATTCAGGTCTGTGTCAATTTCATAATATTAAAATGGTCTGGTTTTGTCTGCTTCTTAAAATTATGATCAGTGAGTGATCTAACAGTTTAAGCCAGTCATGGCTTATGAGCAAAATGTGGCTCTGGAGGCATTTTAACTTAGGTGTTCAGTTGCTTTCAGGATCTGTTTTTATAAGATTATTCACTTATGCGGCAATAGGTTAAATTTCTGAAAACATTATTTTGAATTTTAAATTAGAAAAGAGCAGGTACAGGACAAAAATCTTATTAAAGTATGCCTTCTTACCAACAATATTTCATTTTAAAATGCCAGTTTTTTGCCAAGATCAGTGTTTCCTCAAAATGAAGATACAAGTAGATGGATAATGTGCTCATGTATCTTTACATAAATTCTTATGTAATTTTGAGCAGTTATGCATTTATTTATCTAAAAGAAATAAATCAACTGTGAATAAATGCACGTTTACCAAATGGCTGTTTTACAGTGCATTTAGTTCTGGTATTTATAAAGTTGACATTTCACAGAATAACTATAAAGTAGTTTGGTGTTCTATATAGTTTAATCATCAGTCACATCTGAAGACAAAGAAGAAAATGTGCAATATTTTTTATGTAGGTTAACCTGGTGTACCTCGTTGCAGAATTACCTAATTAATTTGTAATAGAGAAGTTGTAAAACATTTTCATATCTAAAAATGTTTTTTAGCTCAATCTTCCAGTGAAAACTTATTTTCAAAATAAAATTCTATAGAAAAATTTCTGCTGGCTATGATATGCACATTTTTGGGCAAGACAAAAACTAGAACCAAAAGTACTTGACAATTTTATTTTCTCTGCCACATTCTGCAAGCTTCTTATTGGTTATATCTGTAGTATTTTTTAAAACGCCATGATGTACATGATTATTAGAAAATAAAACTGTTACAATGAGATGAATGGGTTTTTCAGAATTTCATGGATAACTTCGAGAATTCATCATTTCATTGACATGTAATATAGTGTGGTTTACCTTGAGTGGTAAGATATTACAAATAGGGCTTTGGCTTTTGTGATTTAGGATACGAACGCTAGAACTTACTTATAAGTTAGATACGTAATTTGGTTGTGAAATCTTTTCTAAAATGACACCACCAGAAAATTAATAGATTCAAATTTTGAGGCAGTCATTGATTTGGGTTGGTTGATAAAAACTGTTCTCTTCACGATGTTCTCTTTTAAAACATTTCTAGTGTATTAATCATACTTGTTTATATGGAGTGGGGGTAAACCACACCATTAAGAGAATAAAATGTAATTTTGGAAGAGGTAATTATAACATTTGTTTCAGGCCCCAAAATATAAATAAAGATCGGTGTGGAATCTCATTAGTGTACATGTTTTCTGCCATAAAATGTCTTTTTAGAATCTGTTTCTAATGGTGTGATATGATAGATAAACTTCCCCATATTGTCTAATTTTTGTTCTTCTTCAGAGAAATAACTGCAATGGTAGATGAGATTTTTAATTTTATGTGGGAATTTTTATATAGGAGGCATATAAAGTCCAAAGTCCCTATAATACTGTGGACTTTAATTTTATTCACTGTGTAAGGCAGGAATTAGTTTCCTATAAGGTCTTGAACACTTCTAGCCCCTTAAGTTCTTCAGTTTTAAGTAGAATTTGGTTATAATGTCCAAAACCTAAATAAGAAAATGGGCTTCTTATTAGTTCTTAAAATAGCATATATACAAGTTACAGTTACACCATAAAGATTTATCAGGTATCATCCATAGAATTTTCCTGCCAATACACAATAGGTTAAATTTCCTATATTCTGATTATGATGATGTAAACTAAGAATTAGCCTAATTTACTAATGTATGGAGAATGTTGGATTAAATATAAAAATTTGCTAAACTGAGTAGCTATAGTGGCATATGCATTTCAAAAGGAAAAAAAAAACTTGACCTTAACTTGAATGAAAAAATATGTAGTATTACAAAATTGAATTACAAAATATTAAATAGGTTTCAGAGTTTTACAGCAAAATAAATTGTAGACTCTGGTTTACAACCAACGTGTATGGATGAGACCAAAGCAATAGACTATGAAATATCTACAACCGCCTTGGACCACTTTATAACCACTAGACTTTACAACACAATTCAGATTCAACAGTCATTGGACAAACCTTATGTTGATGTTCATAGAAAATACTAGAAATTGGTTTTCCATATTTGGGGCCAAGAAGAGGCCTTTTCTTCTTATTGGTATTAAGGCAAATCACTGATTGCCTTTTTAAATGAGCTGAAAATGCAGTGGCAAGGCTCTGCAGTCCCATGAGAACGGTTCATTCAAAGAAATTTAAAAATTTTTAGAACTTTGGTTCTAAAAACCACTTCGCTTTCTCCTTGGAACAACATGCTAAATTTCCTTTTGTGAAGAGCTTTCTGCCCTTTGTTGGAGAGAGAGTCCTGTATCTAAGGAGAGGAGTTCTGAGGACAGAGATGGAAAAAAGCCTTAAGCCAGGTTTAATAGGTCAATGTTTTAGCTAAGAAGCTCTAAGTGAAAGACCATTCCTGATCATTACAATCCACTCATTCCAAGACCCTTTACCAACCTGAGCCTGCCTGTTGAAAATGTAGAATTATTTTTTTGGCTTTAATATTAGAAATTAACAATCGTTCCTAACCAATGAAAGGCGTTTTGTACATTTAGAAGGTTACTAATCACTGTTAATAGCTTTTAAATGCAGTTTGCCTAGCCTAAATGCAGTTTGCCTAACCTGAGTGGTAATCTCCTAATATACAATATATATCCTGTCTATATAGGTAGGTCACTTGCAGAAAATAAATTTTAAAGTCGGATTCCTGGTCCTCTGGTATTTTTTTAATGCGTTTAAAGGGGAAACTTATACAGAAGAAACGCTTCCATGCTTTTGTGATAATTAAAGAGTTAGGGGTGATTGTCTTTCAGGACTGTAAATGCCCTTGGGGAGACATTTGCTAAGTAGTTCTACCCAGGAGTAAAAGATCATATAGCGTATAGTAGTGGAATGACGGCTAGCCCTTGGTCGTGAGGTTTTAAGTGATAGGTATAGGAATAGACCCTCATGGGTCACTCATGATAAATATAAACATTTTATAGTTTCGCTGCGTCCACATTTGTTAGATGTTGATCGTGAAGAACTACAGCCACAAATAAAACACATGATAATATCCTAATGTAATCGTGATGAAGTCTGCTCCGGACGGCTCGAGGGTAGAATCCGGAACTTTTCTGCTGGGACTCTTTAGCGGGAGGGACCGGAAAAGAGGTGGACTCTATGTCGCGATGTGGCCAGGTCGCAAGCTGGGCTCCTCCGTTACTCGTTTTCTAGGAGTTCTTCGGCCTGTGTGGTGGGACACACTGGCCAACCACCCTCGCCTAACTTCGTCAGCGAGTGAGTATGTGTGCGTGTGTGTCTCTCGCACGCTAGCCACAGTGGAAGCCCGGCGATTCTGCGCAGGCGCGGCGAGGGGCGGCGGGTTGTCCCGGTACTCCGCGCGAGTTTAAGGTCTCGGGCCCTGGCCTCACCTCCTGTTGAACCCCAGCTGGGGTTCTCGCCCCGCCCTCTCCAGAGGTCGGGCAAAATTGCTGAGAACTAGTGGTCCCGGCCCACTGGCCGCTGCCCTTCCTCGAACGACCTCTGTCTGATCTTGATTGAGCTCCCTGCGCCAGGTGCGGTGACCTATTCTGCTTACTGGAGTGTCACAGTCGTGCTTTCGTGCTTCCTTTTTTTTTTGCAGGGACGGGAAAGTCACATGAGCTGCTGTCTTATAATTATTGGTAGCGTTGTATTTGTGTTTTATTTGCATATGTCTTACATTGTATCAGAAAGAATTTAAGGTAGCTATACTAGTTGATTAATATGTCAATTCGACAGACTATATTGGCTAAGAAAATACCACACTGAACTTGGTGCTTGTAGACTTGTAGTCTGTTACCTAACGCCTCATAACCAGAAAGTTAAGTTCATGCTTTACATGAAACTCATTTAACAAATATTATATATCAAGCACTATTATAGGTACTGGGAATTTCAAAGTGAATTATACCCCGAGTTTCTTAAAACCATGTTAGGTTTAGCAAAAAAGTGGAGACCTATAAAACCACTAATAGAGTTGGTAAGTTAGTACACATGCAGTGAAAAAACTGCAGCAAATAAAAATTATGATTTAAATCTTTGTGTATCCATATAGAAAATTTGGATATAGTGTTAAGAAGTAAGTTGCAAATCCGTATGGATAATGAACTTGGAGATATAAAGAGAGACTCTACAGCAAACTTTTAGCAGTGATTAATCTGTGGTAAATATGTCATTCTATTATCCTTTTTATACTGCTCTTTTTCTGAATTTTTTCCAATGGACAGCTCTGTCTTTTATAACCATAAATTGAAAAATTACAATAAAACTATTTCCAATTTTAGGGAGGTGAATACAGGAGACTAATACATATTTGGGATCAGAGAAGCTTCTTGAATGAGTTGTTAAACAAGCTGTCTTGAGGAAGTTGGCCAGGTTTTTGTTGTTGTTGTTGTTGTTTTAATGTACCCAAAGAATGGTTTATTCCATAGATGTCAATGTTCGGCATCTAAAAGAATGTGATCTATGTAACCCCTCACATGTTTTGAACCATCCAGTAATTACAAACACGTAGATTCCACAATTTGGAATTGGAGTCAAACACATCAACTCTTAGCATAAATTTAGTTTTCTGTGTTACAGAAAGAGGTGTTGCTTAGGGTGTGCTTTTACTCTAAAAGAAATTTTGTTTAGGTGCAGTCTGTTTCATGAAGGCAAAAGGGTAGGGAATTTGGCAAGAGATGAGACAGGAGACTTTTAGGCCATGACAAGTCCATGAAAGACCATATAGACATTCTGAGGTTGACTTTATCCTGAGGACAGTAGGGAATTACTGATGGAGCAACATGATCATACTTGTGTTTAAGAAATATCACTAGGTAGCTGTGTTGAAAGTGACTGGAGACAGGCATGACTAAGAATCAGGAAGGCCTTAGAGTAATACAGACAATAAATGATGATTGCTGGAATATTTTATTGGCAGGGTAGGGGATATGTCTGTCTCCTGTCTTTTTCACTGTCTTATGCTATGTGCTTAGTGTGATAGGTACCTCGTAGGTGCCGAATAAATGACTTTTGAATGAATTAAATGAAAAAATTATTTCCTTTCAAATCTCAAATCTAGGATGATTACAGACTCAAGGTAGGGAAAGGAATTGGTAGCATTCTGTTTATTTATTACTACAAACCAAATTAGTCTCTGTCAGTTATGGCAAGGTGTTCTTAAAAGTTTTCTAGAACTCTGGTAATACTGATGCCTGAGAAATTAATTTTCCAGAAATAGGGGAGGTGAGAATCAGATCAAAGAATATCACTGTGTAGAGGGCAGGAACTATGTTAAAATCTCTGAGGCTCAGTTTTGTAATAATACTTTATCTATCACAGTTTGCATAATTCTTTAATATCTCATTTACCTGCCTAAATTCATAAAGGAAATTATATTTGAATTGGTCTTAAAAGGTAGTCCACACAGGGTTGATGGAAAAGAGAATAATATGAGAAAAAAGTCCAGAAGCACAGACGTGTGTTATTTTTTCTAAAACATTGAAGTGGGCATGGACCAGGTGTGAAGGAGCTATTAAAAATCAAAACAAAATAAATAGCCTAGAAGAAAAATGGACAAAGACATGAAGTGACAAGAGTTGAAATATAAATAGCCATTAATCTTAAGAAAGGATTTTTAACCTCACTTATGATATATTAAAACTATACTGGGGCGGATGTGGCTCAAATGGTTGGGCATCCGTCTGCCATATGGAGGGATCTGGGTTCGATTTCCGGGACCTCCCGGTAAAATAAAAAATATATATATAGAAGGCGCATGGGCTGCCAGGCTCTGTGTGCCGCTGAGCCGTCGGGCCCCGGGAGCCATGCAGCAGGATGATGATGTAACAGGGGAGAGACAAGACGAGATGCTCCGAAAGCTCCAGAAGCCAGGAACTGAGGTGGCGCAGGCGGCAGAATACCTCTCTCCTACATCAGAGGTCTCCAGGATCGAATCCTGGTGGAGACTGGAGGAGGAGGATGAGAAGAGATGGCAGGAAACAGACATTGAGAATTGCCCAGCGAATGAACACACACACAAAAACAGCAAATGGGGAAGGGGGGTTTTTAAAATGGATACAGTAAATAAATAAATCTTTAAAAAAAAAAAAAAAAAACAACTACACTGATATACCATTTTCACCTTTTGAATAGCAAAGAGAAAAGTTTGATATCACATTGTGTGGGTGACAATATGAGAAAACCATATTGTAAATGGTAAATTCATTCTATATTTAGGGATGGCAATTACAAACTTGCCCTTTGACACAGCAGTTCTTAGGATTTTTACCTACAGGTACACTCAAACATATATGAAGTTACCATGTAGAAAGTGTTCAATTTCATGTTTTTGTTTTGTTTTGTTTGTTTTGAGGTACTGGGGCCTGGGATTGAACCCAGGACCTCGTATGTGGGAAGCTGGCATTCAACCACTGAGCCACATCAATTCCCTCATGTTTTTTATAAAAGTGAAACATGGAAATAACCTAATTGTCCATTAATAAGGGATTACTTAAATAAATTATGAGATAGCCATACAGTGGGTTACCATGAAGCCATTAAAAAAAAAAAAAAGGAAGCTCTTTATGCTCTGAAATAATCTCTAACTTTGATAGCTGAAAAAAACAAGGTACAAAAGAATATGTATATTGTGCTATGCATTGCATAAAATAAGAGAAATAATACACAGAATGATTGCATATGTATAAAATATCTCTGGAAGCATTCCTACAAATTTAGTAGCATTGTTTGCTCGAAGGAGGGAAACTGGATGGCTAGAGTCGGGTAGGAGAGCTACTTAATAGTGGACCCTCTTGTGCTTTTAAATTTTTTTTTTAATTTTTTAAAAAGATTTATTTATTTACTTTATCCATTTTAAACCCCCCCTTCCCCATTTGCTGTTTTTTGTATCCATTCGCTGGGCAATTCTCTGTGTCTGTTTCCTGCCATCTCTTCTCATCCTCCTCCTCCAATCTTCACCAGGATTCCATCCTGGAGACCTCCGATGTAGGAGAGAGGTATTCTGCCGCCTGCGCCACCTCAGCTCCTGGCTTCTGGAGCTTTCGGAGCATCTCGTTTTGTCTCTCCCCTGTTACGTCATCATCCTGCTGCATGGCTCTCGGCCCCGATGGCTCAGCGGCACACAGAGCCTGGCAGCCCATGCGCCCTCGGGAGGTCCTGGGCATCGAACCCAGGTCCCTCCATATGGCAGACGGACGCCCAACCATTTGAGCCACATCGCCCCCCATGCTTTTAAATTTTTTAAACTTTTTATTTTGAAATAATTTAAGACTCACAGGAAGTTGCAAAAATAGCACTCAGCTGTCACTTTTCCC
Organism: Tolypeutes matacus; assembly: GCA_026826555.1. Lineage (NCBI taxonomy): Eukaryota > Metazoa > Chordata > Mammalia > Cingulata > Chlamyphoridae > Tolypeutes > Tolypeutes matacus. The sequence continues at coordinate 8,914,032 of JAKSZT010053791.1, forward strand.
CAATGACAACATCTTACATAGCCATTGTATATTGCCAAAGGCAGGAAATTGACATGGTACCATACTATTAACTAAACTGCAGACCTTATTTGGATTTCACCACATTTTACACATGCTCTGTGTGTGTGTGTCCTTGTATGTGTAATAGGTACTATGGCAATTTATCACATGCATAGATAACCACAATCAGGATACAGAACTATTCCCATTCTCACAAAGAAGTTCTCTGTTGTTACTCTTTTATAATTAGATCCACCCCCAACCTTAACCCCTAGCAGTCACTGATCTGTTCTCTCTCACTATAATTTTGCCTTTCAACTGTATTATAAATAGAATTGTACAGTATATACCCTCTTTTTTCCCCAACGTTCCTGCTCAGTATAAATACCCTTGAAATCTATCCAAATTGTTGTGTATATCAATAGTTTGTTCCTTTTTTTGAGTAGTATTTCATGGTATGGATGCACCTCAGTTTGTTTAATCATTCACCTATTGTAGGATATTTTGGTGGTTTCCAGTTTTTGGTTATTATGAATAAACCTGTTGTGAACATTTGTGTACAGGTTTTTTTGTGGACATAAGTTCATTTTTCTAGGATAAATGCCCAGGAATGCATTTGCTAGGCCATATGGTAAGTGTATGTTTAACTTTGTTAAAAATTGACAAACTGCTTTCCAAAGTGGCTGTACCATTTCACGTTCCGATCAGCAATTAATAAGAAATCTAGTTACTTCATAACTTGGTCTGTCCTTGGTATTGTCAGTATTTTTTATTTTAGCTGTTCTGATTGGTGTGTAGTAGCATTGCACTGTGGCTTTAATTTGCATTCCCCTAATGACTACTGATATTGAACATCTCTTCATTTGCTTATTTGCCATCTGTTTATTATCCTCTTTGATGAAGTGTCTGTTCATGTTTTTGCCCATTTTATAATTGGATTGCTTGGGGGTTTTTTGTTGTTTTTGTTGTTTTTGTTTTTTTACTGTTGAGTTTAGAGAGTTCCTTATATATTCTGGATACAAACCCTTTCTTGATAAGTATTTTGGAAATATTTCATTCCAATCTCTGGCTTGTCTTTTCTCTTTCTCAGAGCGAAAGTTTTAAACTTTGTCTAGTTTATCAATTATTTCTTTTTTCTTGTTTTAACCAATTTTATTGATACATATTAATAAAGCATAAAATCCATCCAAAGTATACAATCTATCCAACATGTACACTCAGTGGTATTTGGTATAATCCCATAGTTGTGCATTCATTCTTTCGGTCATTATTAGAGCATTTCCATTATTCCAATAATAATAATAATTAAAAAAAAAAAAAAAAAAAAGCTCTACATCTTTATAATCCCTTTCAGTCTCTGTGTTTCCCATGCTGTATATAGATGCTAGGTGTTTTTGTCTTTCTGATTTTTATTTGTATTTATGGTTTGTATAGATGGAGTCAAACAATACATAGTCCTTTTTGTCTAGTTTCTTTCACTTAGTAAATTTCTTTTTTTTTTTTTTACCCTTAATGGAAGATTATTGATATATTACTCTACACTCTTGTCCTTATTTTGCTTTGGTTGTATTTTTGCCTGATAGTAATGTCTTGTCACATTAATGTACATTTGTTCAGGTTCAAAGAAAAACAGTCTTACATATGCAATATTACCCATATTCATATTTCACATAAGGTTTCACTATGCTATACAGTTCCTTGTTATATTTTTTTAGCATTCATTCTAGTAATATACATGACCTTAGACCTTCCCTTTTAACCACTGTCATACCTACATATGAGCACTGCTAGTTACAGACAATATGCTATGCTTTCATCATTTCTATTCATTTCCAAAGATTTATGAAAAATCTTTTTAACAGTTCTGCACAGATTAACCCACAGATTAACCCTCATTCTATTTTCTGGTGAGCTTTATTCTAGTTATGAACATCATGAGTTTACCCAATACATTAAATTCATAATAGCGTAATCATATAGTATTTTTCCTTTTGAGTCTGGCTTGCTTCACTCAACATAATGTCCTCATTAGCCTCATGACTTCATTTCTTCTTACAGCTGCATAATATTCCATCGTGTATATACACCACAGTTTGTTTATCCATTCATCAGTTGATGGACACCTGGGTTGTTTCCATCTTTCAGCAATCGTGAATAACACTGCTTGGAACATCGGTGTGCAGATGTCTGTTCATGTCACTGCTTTCAGTACTGCTGGGTACGTACCCAGTAGTGGTATTCCCGGGTCATGTGGCAAATCTATATTCAGCTTCTTTAGGAACTGCCAAACATCCTCCACAGTAACTGTTCCATTCTATTCTCACCTAAAGTGAATAAGTGTTTCTGTCTCTTCACATCCTCTCCAGTACTTGTAGTTTTCTGTCTTTTTAATGGTGGTCATTCTAATAGGTGTGAAGTAATATCTCATTGTAGCTTTGATTTGCATTTCCTTAATCGCCAGTAATGTTCAACATTTTTTCATGTGTTTGTTTGCCATTCGTATTTCTTCTTTGGATAAATGCCTATTCAAGTCTTTTACCCATGTTTTAATGGGGTTGTTTGCATTTTTTTTTTTAAGGTACCAGGGGCCAGATATTGAACCCAGGACCTCATATATGGGAAGCCAGCCCTCAGCCAGTGAGCCACATAGGCTTCCCTGAGTTGGTTTTATTGGTTGTTTTGCTTGTTGTTTATTGTTTTTGTTTTTTCAGGAGGTACCAGGAACCAAACCCAGGACCTCCCATGTGGGAGGGGGGTGCTCAACGGCTTGAGGTGCTCCCCATTGTTTGCCTTTTTATTGTTGAGTTGTAGCATCTCTTTATATATCATGGATACTAAACTCTTATCGGATATGTGGTTTCCAAATATTTTCTCCCATTGAGTCAGTTGCCTTTTCACCCTTTTGATAAAGTACTTTGAAGTGTGAAAGTATTTAATTTTGAGGAGGCCCCATTTATCTATTTCTCCTTTTGTTGCTTGTGCTTTGGGTGTAAGATCCAAGAAACCACCTACCACCAGATCTTGAAGATGTTTCCCTACATTTTCTTCTAGTAGTCTTATGATCCTGGCTTTTATATTTATGTCTTTGATCCATTTTGAGTCGATTCTTGTGTAGGAAGTGAGATAGGGATCCTTTTCCCCTTTTTGGTTATGGATATCCAATTCTCCTAGCACCATTTGTTGAAGAGACTGTTTTTTCCTGTTAACATGGACTTGGTAGGTTTCTCAAGAACCAGCCCACCATAGAGGTGAACGTTTATTTCTGATTCTTAATTCTATTCCACTGATAGATGTGTCTATCTTTATGCCAATCCCATGCTGTTTTGACCACTGTAGCTTTGTAATATGTTTCAAAGTCAGGCAGTTGAAGTCCTCCCATATCGCTCTTCTTTTTTCAGAATACTTTTAGCTCTTCGGGTGCACTTTGCCTTCCAAATAAATTTGGTAAGTGACTTTTCTAATTCTGTTAAATAGGCTGTTGGAATTTTGATTGGTATTGCATTGAAGTTTGCATAGGATTGACATCTTCATGATATTTAGTTTTCCAGTCCATGAACATGGAAGGTCTTTCCATTTGTTGAGGTCTTCTTTGATTTCTTTTAGCATTCTTTTGTAGTTTTCTGAATATAGGTCCTTTACTACTTTGGTTAAATTGATTCCTAGGTATTTGAGTCTTTTTGTTGCTTTTGAAATGGAATTTTTTCTTCTTTATTTCCTCCTCAGATTGTTCAATACAAGAGTACAAGAAACATTACTGATTTTTGCATGTTGATCTTGTATCCTGCCACTTTGCTGAACTCGTTTATTAGCTCAAGTAGCTTTGTTGTAGACATTTCAGAATTTTCTAAATATAGGATCATGTCATCTATGAATAATGAGAGTTCTACTTTCTCTTTTCCTATTTGGATGTCTTTTTTTTTTTTTCAAGAAATGTGTATGTGTTTTATTTTGATAGATATCGACAAACTGTACCTTAAAGGTTGCAACAATTTCCAGTCCCAGTGTATAAAATTATCTCATACCCTCACTAGACCTGCATTAAATCACTTAAAAGTTTTTCCCAATCCAAAAAGTGAAAATGGTATTTTATTTGTTTTCATTTCTATTTCTTTAATCATGGATGAGGTTGAGTGTCTTTTTAAATCTCTGTTAATGTGTATATGTCTCTCTCTGTATACTACTTGCTTATTCCTTAGCTCATCTTTCTATTGGGTTTTGCCTTTTTCATATTGATTTTACTTAACTCTTTTTACATTTTTTAAAAAGCCCTTTGTCATATATGTCGCAAATATGTTTTCTCAATGTGTTGAGAAAACAGGGTCTTATTTGAATTTCAGAGGGAACACAACCTGACCAGGAAAGGTGAGGGGGGATGCGCTCACCTTGGCTATTGTGTCCTGCTGCCCTGGGAGAGAAAGCAATAAGAATAGAAAGGGGACAGAGACAGACAGGCTCTTCGTCAGCACGAATCTACCCAACTGCAAAGAGTCAAACCTGCCAGAGGAAAAGTGACTGGATAGCTTTCTGAAGAGCTAACAGACCCAATGAGAAAGTTTAGCTCAGTGGAGGAGTTTCCACCTTGAATACACAAGGTCCCTAGTTCAATTCCCAGTTCCTCTTAGAGTAGTGATCCAATGGGATACCAAACTTCCAGCTGATATATTAGGAAAGGGAGAGCATAGACATTATTTTTGTATTAGCTTCTCTTTTTTTTTTTTTTTTTTTGGTAAAAAGATGAAAGTACTTTATTCTATCAATATCATCCCCTGTGTGGGAATTGATGTATGCCCCAGCATATCCATTGTAGCACTTGTTTGATAATATCTAAAATTTGGAAATAACTCAAATGTCCATCAATAAAAGGTTATTCAAATAAATTACAGTACATCCATCAATGGAATATTATTAATACCTAAAAAAGAATGAGCAGGCATTCAATATATCACTATGAAAAGATCTCTAAGATATATTTCAAAGCAGAAGGTGCAGAACATTATCATAAAAAGAGATGGAGAAAAGAGTATATATAAATATGTTCTTATAAAGGCACAGATTATTTCAGGAATGATACTTAAGAAAATGGTAATGGTGGTGGTAGGGAGGAATAGGGAACTGAGTAACTGGGGAACAGAGATAGGAGAGAGATATCTCACTATATTGTCTTTGGTACCTTTTGAATTTCAAATCATGTGAATTTCTTTCTTTTTTCTTTTCTTTTTTTTTTTTTTTTTGTTGTTTTGTTTTTTTGTTTGCTTTTTTGTTTTTTTTTGTGTGTGTGAATCAAAAAATATATTACACAATATATTGGTTCATAGTAATGCATTCATACAGTATTTGTCCTTTTGTGTCTGGCTTGCTTCACTCAACATAATGTCCTCCAGGTTCATCCATGTTGCCATATGCTTTTTTTTTTGTCTAATTGCTCTAGCTAGGACTTCTGGCACCAATGTTGAATAATAGTGATGACAGTGGGCATCCTTGTCTTGTTCCCGATCTTAGAGGGAAAGCTTTAAAACCTCTTCCCTTTGAGTACGATGTTGGCTAGGGGTTTTTCATATATGCCCCTTTTCATATTGAGGAATTTTCCTTCTATTACTGTCTTTTAAAGTGTTTTTATCAAGAAAGGATGCTGGATTTTGTCCAAATGCCATTTCTGCATCAGTGGAGATGATCATGCATTTTTTTCCCTTCAATTTGTTAATGCAGTGTATTATATTAATTGATTTTCTTGTGTTGAGCTGCTCTTGCATACCAGGAATAAATCCCACTTGGTTGTGATGTGTAATTCTTTTGATATGCTATTGGATTCTATTTGCAAGTAATTTGTTGAGAATTTTTGCATCTATGTTCATTAGAGAGATTGGTCTGTAATTTTCTTTTCTTGTAGTATCTTTATCTGGTTTTGGTATTAGGGTGATGTTGGCTTCATAAAATGTGTTGGGTAATATTCCCTCCTCTTCAATTTTTTGAAAGAATTTAAACAGAATTAGTGTTAATTCTTTTCGATATGCTTGGTAGAATTCACCTGTGATGCCATCTGGTCCTGAACTTTTCTTTATTGGGAGATTTTTTTTTTTTTTTTGAGGTACTGGGACCGAGGAGTCACCCCGGATCCTCATATGTGGGACGCTGGCGCTCACCCACTGAGCCACATTGGCTCCCCTGAGTTGTTTGTCCATTTGTTTGTTGTTGTTTGTTTTTTTGTTTTTTAGGAGGCATCCGGAACCGAACCCAGAACCTCCCATGTAGGAAGCAGGTGCTCAACCACTTGAACCACATCTGCTCCCTATTGGGAGATTTTTGATGACTGATTAAATCTCTTTAAATCTGATTGACTTGTTGAGTCCTTGTATTTCTTGTAAAGTCAATGTAGGCTTTTTTGTGCATTGTCTAGGAGTTTGTCCATTTCATCTAGGTAATCTAGTTTGTTGGCATACAATGTTGTACTATCATCACCACCATCCATTACCAAAATTTTCTATCACCACAGGTAGAAATTCTGTACCAATAAAGCATTATCTCCCCATCCACTAGCCCCACCATAGTCTCTGGAAACCTGTTTTCTAGTTTCTGACTCCATGAATTTGCTTGTTCTAACAATTTCATATCAGTGTGATCATACAATATTTGTCCTTTTGTATCTGGCTTATGTCACTGAACATGATGTCTTCAAGGGTCATCTGTGTTGTCACATGTATCAGAACTTTATTTCTTTTTACTGCTGAATAATATACCATTGTATGTATAAATCAAATTTTGTTTATCCATTCATCAGTTGATGGATACTTGGGTTGTTTCCATCATTTTGTAGTGAACATTGGTGTGCAAATACCTGTTCAAGTCCCTGCTGTCAGGAACTTTTTTGGATATATACCTAGAAGTGAGGTTGTGCTAGGTCATATGATAATTCTATACTTAACTTTTGCCCATTTTTAAATTGGATTGTTTGTCCTTTTGTTGTTGAGTTATAGGATTTCTTTATATATTCTGGAAATGAAACCCTTATTGGAAATGTGGTTTCCAAATATTTTTTTTTACCATTCTATAGGTTGTCTTTTTATTTGTATGATGAAGGCCTTTGATGCACAAAAGTTTTAAATTTTGAAGTCCCATTTATCTATTTTTTTCTTTTGTTGCTCGTGCTTTAGGTTTAAAGTCTCAGATACCGTTGCTTAACACAAGGTCCTGAATATGCTTCTCTATATTTTTTTTTACTAGGAGTTGTATAGTTCTGGCTCTCTTTTTTTTTTTTTTTTTTTTTTTTTTAAGGCGGTATCAGAGATTGAATCCAGGGCCTTGTACATGGGAAGCAGGTGCTAAAACCACTGAGTTACATCTGCTTCCCTTGGTTCTTATATATGGGTCTTTGATCCATTTTTTATTTAATTTTTGTATATGATGTGAGGCAGAAGTCCACCTTCATTCTTTTTTTAAATTTTTTGTTTATTTTTAAATAAGCTTTAGATTACATAAATGTTACATCAAAAATATAGGGAATTCCCATATGCCCCCCCACCTCTCCCATACTTTCCCACAATAACAACATCTTTCATTAATGCAGTACATTTGTTACAATTGATGAACACATTAAAGCATTGCTACTAACCATGTAATATAGTTTATATTATAGTTTTACTTTGACCCACACAATTTTATAGGTTTTGACAAATGTATAATGGCCTGTATTTGTCATTGCAGTGTCATACAGGACAATTCCAATGTCCCAAAAATGCCCCCATGTTATACCTATTCTTCCCTCTCCCTCCCCTCAGAACCTCTGGTGACCACTGCCTTTATATCAATGATACAAGTTCTTCCATTGCTAGAATGATAATAAGTCTATAATAGAATAATAATAAGTCTACTATAGTCCATTGTTCATTCCCCAATCTTGAGGATTTGGGGATGATGATGCCCACTGTGTTTCTAACTGAGAGGGGACTTAGAGTCCATGGGGAAGATGTATGAAACTGTCTTGCTTGCAGTTACAGACACTCTTTATTCCTTGACATGGATGATGTCCATCATCACCTCCTTGTTAGTTACCCTGGGTGAGTCCAGTGAACTGGAGAGTAGGTGTTGCAAATCTGCCAAGATTTAGGGCTCAACTGGCACATGAACAAAGATTTAAGTCTCTGGGACATATATTTTAAAAATACAGTGCTAATTTTAGGTTCAAATAAAAGGGCAGAAAAGCCCTATGTAGAAGAGAAACAGTAAATGAGTCTAACTCTGTTACACTGGGGAGCATAAATTCCACAGTAAAGCCCACTGACAGGATACCGAATCCCTGCCTATAGTGTCTAGATGTGTCGAGCCCTCAGGAGCCTCCTGCTTGAGGCACTGTTTACTGTGGCACTGTTTACTGTGGCAGTCAATGAGATCCTGCTGAGATGTGCATAAGCATAACCTCTGGAATGACCTCCCAATTTACTTTGAAATCTCTTAGCCATAGCAACTCATTTATATTTATTATTTCCCCCTTTTTGGTCAAGGTCTTTTTGGTGCTTGGTAATAGTCTTTTGGTGCTAGGGAGGCTCATCCCCAGAAGTCATGTCTCGCACCGGGGGGAAGATTGTGTGTTTATATGCTGAGTTTGACTTAGAGAGAGGCCACATTTGAGCAACAAGGAGGCTTTCAGAAGGTAACTCTTAGGCAATATATAATGCTAGGCTAAGTTTCAATTTCACAAGAAAAGGTTCATAAGTACAGTCATCAATATCAAGGGCCTGTCGTAATGGTCTGTCTTAACTTCACTAGGCACTGCCCATGTACTCAGGGGATTCTTGCTGTTCTATTAGAGTATGTAGCAGGCCTCCCCAGGATCAGAATTCAATATTCTTCTGGTTATTGTATGAGTCTCCACCCACCAAGACAACACCCCAAGAACTCTTGAACATATTCATATGCCTTAGAGTCATGCCCCAGGTGAACCCTTCCCCACACATCCTCTCATCACTGACACCCTGCACCAGTGATCCTCTCCTGCCACAATTGTGACCCTTCTCTGATCCACAACTTCTCCAAAAACGAAGCCAAAAAAACAACAACAAAAAAAGACAAAATTAATAATAATTTAAAAATAACATATAAAATACAAAAATTAAAAATAGAAAAATAGAAAAAATTTGAAAGAAAATAAAAATTTTTATACATGGTGTCTTTTTTCACATACTGTTATCTTGTATGTACAGTGACGATTTCTTCTGTATGTTCCCCCAGTGTATTATTTTTTTCATTTTATCTTCAAAGAAGCTTTAGGTTACAGAAAAATCACATAGAAAATATAGGGGATTCCCATATACCCGATGCTCTCCACCTCTTCCACTCTCCCATATTAATAACATTTTACATGTGGATGTATGATGTACAATTATTGAAGCATTTCTACTAAGCATGGTCAGTGGTTTACATTATGGTTTACATTTTTTTTTTTTTTTAAAGATTTTATTTATTTATTCATTTATCCCCCCCTTGCTGCTTGTGCTCGCTGGGTCAGCTAACCACGCCGTGCGGGCGGGCTTGCCTTCACCAGGAGGCCCCGGGAACCGAACCCGGGGTTGGTAAACGGGAGCCCTACTGATTGAGCCACAGCTGCTTCCCTATGGTTTACATTTTGTACTATATACTTTTATAGGTTTGACGAAATTTAAAATGGCCTGTTTCCATTATTGCAAGATCATGCAGAACAATTCTATTGCCCTAAAAATGCCCTATGTTCCATCAATTCTATTCCTTCCTTCCTTCCTTCCCCTCGCCTCAGAGCCTATGGTAACCAGTAACTTTCAATTTTTGAAGAATAAGGTTCATAGTTACTTGCAATAATATTGAGGGCTTGATGTATTGTTCTGTTTTCTTTTTTTAGGCACTGCCTATATTCACACCCCCACACTCTGCACCAACAACCCTCCCCTGCCATGTTTGCTAAAAGAACATTCCCACCATTGTAGTTTTAACCACAAACCTACAAATCCTTTGAGTTTACCTATTCCCCCTCCAGCCCTCCCCGCAAGTTCCATGGATAGCCCTACCCCCCCACCCTGCTCACCCTCACATTCCAGCACCATTGACCCCACTCACATCCCTGCACCACTATCACCCCCATCCACTGCCAAACCACTCCCCTTCCATCTTATCATAGGTTTTGCCATATTCAGTATCAGCTCACCACACTCTACTCCCTTTCTGTCTCTTGATAACCCATCTTCCAGACTCTAGCTCTGTGAATCTGTTCAATTTGCTTAAGTCATATCAGTGAGATCATGTAATATTTGTCCTTCAGTGACTGGCTTATTTCATTTAACATAAGGTCTTCAAGATTCATAGGTGTTATCCCATGTGTTAATACTGCATTCCTTCTTACAGCTGAGTAATATTCCATTGTATATATATACCACAATTTGCTTATCCATTCATCTGTTGATGGACACTTGGGTTGCTTCCAACTTTTGTCAATAGTGAATAATGCTGCTCTGAACATTGGTGTGTATATATCTGTTCGTGTCCCTGCTTTCAATTCTTCCTAGTATATGCCCAGAATTGGGATTGCTGGATCATAAACAGTTCTGTAGTTAGCTTCCGGAGGAACCACCAAACTTTCCTCCACAATGGCTGCACCATTCTGCATTCCCACCAGCAGTGAGTAAGGGTTCCTAGTCCTCCACATCCACTCCATCACTTGTAGTTCTGTTTTTTTTAATAGCTGTCAGTCTAATAGGCACAAGATATCACATTGTAATTTTGATATGCATTTCCCTTTTAGCTAGTGATGTTGAGCATCTTTTCATTTGCTTTTTAGCCATTTGTATTTCTTCTTTGGAGAAGTGTCTATTCAAATCTCTTGCCCATTTTTAAAATGGATTGTTTGTCTTTTTATTTTAGAGATGTAGGATTTCTTTATATATGCTGGATATTAGGCCCTTATTGGATAGATGGGTACCAAATATTTTCTCCTATCCACCTTCATTCTTAAGATATAGATATACTGTTTTCCCAGCACCATTTGTTGAAGAGACTCTTCTTTCCCAATTGAGTGGACTTGGCCCCTTTATCAAAAATCAGTTGGTCATAGATGTGAGGGTTTATTTCTGAACTCTTAATTTGATCCCTTTATAGTTTTATGTCTATCCTTGTACCAGTACCATTCTGGTTTGATTACTGAAGTTCTGTAATAAGTTGTTTTTTTTGTTTTTTTTGTTTTTTTAAGATTTTATTTATTTATTCATTTATCCCCCCCTTGCTGCTTGTGCTTGCTGGGTCAGCTAACCACGCCTTGCGGGCGGGCTTGCCCTCACCAGGAGGCCCTGGGAACCGAACCCCGGGGCCTCCCATATGGTAAACGGGAGCCCTGCCGATTGAGCCACAGCCGCTTCCCTGTAATAAGTTTTAATATTGGAAAGTGTCCTCCAAATTTGTTCTTCTTTATTAAGATGATTTTGGCTGTTTCAAGCCCTTTTCCCTTCCATATAAATTGGTGATTGCTTTTTCATTTTTGCAAAGAAAACTGTTGGAATTTCAATTGGGTACAGATTATGTTGAATCTGTAAATTGCTTTGGGACACATTGACATCTTAACAATATTTAGTCTTCTAGTCCATGAGCATGGAATGTCGTTCCATTTATTTAGGTCTTTGATTTCTTTTAGCGATTTTTTGAAGTTTTCTATCTATCAGTCCTTTACAACCTTGGTTAGATTTATACCTGATATTTGTTTCTCTTAGTTGCTATTGCAAGTGGAATTTTTTTCTTGATTTTCTATTCAGATTGTTCATTATTGGTATATAGAAACACTCATGGTTTTTACATGTTGATCTAGTATCCCATTACTGAGCTGAATTTGTTTATTAGCTCCAGTAGCTTTGTTATAGATCTTTCAGGATTTTTCATATATAGGATTATGCCATCTGCAAATAGGAAAACTTTAACTTCTTCCTTTCCAATTGAGATGCCTTTTATTCTCTTTTTTTGCCTAATTTTCCTGGATAGAATGACCAGCCAGTACTTTGGTCAGTACAGTGGACACCCTTGACTCGTTGCGGATCCTAGAGGGAAAGTTTTCAGTCTTTTACCATTGAATAGGATGTTAACTGTGGGTTTTTCATTTATGCTCTTTATCATTTTGAAGAAATTTATTTTATTCCTAGTTTTCTAAGTGTTTTTTTATCAAGAAGGATTGTTGGATTTTGTCAGATGCCTTTTCTGCATCAATTGAGATGATTATGTGAGGTTTTTCCTTCATTCTGTTAATGTGGTATGTTACATTAATTGGTTTTAATATATTGAACCACTCTTGCATACCTGGAATAAATCTCATATGATCATGATGTATTATTCTTTTAATGTGGTCTTGGATTTGGTTTGCCAGTATTTTGTTGAGGACTTTGCATCTGTATTCATAAGGGATATTGGTCTGTCATTTTATTTTTTTGTATATTAATCTGGTTTTGGTATTAGGGTGACATTGGCCTTATCAAATGCTTTAGGGCATGTTCCCTTCCCTTTGATTTTTTGGAAGAATTTGAGTAGGATTGGTGTTCATTCTTCTTGGAATGTTTGGTAAAATTTAATTGTGAGCTATCTGGTCCTGGACTTTTCTTTGTTGGGAAGTTTTTTGATTATTGATTTAACCTCTTTACTAGTTATTGGTATATTGAGAGCTTCTGATTCTTCTAGAGTCAATATGGGTGATTTGTATGTTTTTAGGAATTCATTCATTTAATCCAGGTTTGTTGATGTACAATTGTTTATAGTATACTCTTATAATATTTTTTTATTTCTGTGGGGTCAGTAGGGATTTCCTCCTTTCCTTTTCTGACTTTAGTTATTTGCATCCTCTTTTTTTTTCTTTGTCAGTGTACCTAAAGGTTTGTTGATTTTACTGATATTTTCATAGAACCAACTTTTGGTTTTGTTGAATTTCTCTATTGTTTTTTAATTCTCTATTTCATGTATCTCTGCCCTAATTTTTGTTACTTCCTTCCTTCTGCTCGATTTGGATTTAGATTGCTCTTCTTTTACTCAGTCCTCCGGTTGTAAGGTTAGGTCTCTGATATGTGATCTTCTTTTTTAATGTAATCACTTGGAGCTATAAATTTCCTTCTCAGCATTTCCTTTTCTGCATCTATAAGTTTCATTTTCATTTACTTAAAGATATTTTCTAATTTCCCTTGTGACTTTTCCTTTGACACATTGGTTTAAGAGTATGTTTAATTTCTCACATTTGAATTTTCCAGTCCTGCCTGTTAGTGGTTTCTAGCTTCAGTCTGTTGTAGTTGGAGAAGATATATTGTATGATTTCAATATTTTTTAATTTATTGAGACTTGTTTTGACCTAACATATGGTTTGTCCTGCAAAATGATCCACGTGCACTAGAGAAGAATGTACATTCTACTGCGATGGGTGAAGTGCTTTATAGACATCTGTTAGGTCTAGTTAGTTTAGATTATTGTTCAAGTCTTCTGCTTCCTTATTGATCTTGTGTCTGGGTGTTCTATCCATTATTGAAAGTGGTATATTAAAGTCTCCTGTTTTTATTGTAGAACTGTCTTTTTCTCCCTTCAACTCTTTCAATATTTGCTTCACATATTTTGGGGCTCTACCATTAGGTGCATATACTTATAATTGTTATGTCTTCTTGTTGACTTTTATCTATCAGTATATAGTGAACCTTCCTTGTTTCTCATAACAGTTTCTGATTTAAAGTCAATTTTATCTGATATTAATATTGCTACACTTGCTCTCTTTTGGTTGCTATTTGCATGCTATATTTTATTCAATCCATTCTCTTTCAACCTATTTGTGTCTTGAATTTTAGGTGAGTCTCTTATAAACCATATATTGTTGGGTCATGTTTTTTTATCCAATCTGTCAATCTCTTTTTTTTTGACTGGATAGTATAATCCATTTACATTAAAAGTAACTACTGATAATGCAGACTTTCTTCTGTCATTTTACTATTTTATCTTTGTAAGTCATACCTTTTTTGACCCTCGATTGTTCCGTTAATGCCCTCTTTCATATTTATTTGATTTTTTAAAAGATTTATTTATTTATTATTTACTTTATCCATTTTAAACCCCCTTCCCCCATTTGCTGTTTTGTGTGTATGTGTCCATTCACTGGGCAATTCTCTGTGTCTGTTTCCTGCCCTCTCTTCTCCTCCTCCTCCTGTCTTCCCTGGGATTTGATCCTGGGGACCTCCGATGTGGGAGAGAGGCGTTCTGCCATCTCCACCACCTCAGTTCCTGGTTTTTTTGGCGGGTCTCTTCTTGGCTCTCCCCTGTGTCTCTTTCCTGTTACATTATCATCTTGCTGCGTGGCTGTGCAGGGCCTGGCCCGCCTGCGCGCCGCGAGAGGGCCTGGTGGCACGCCCGCCTTCTTTATTTTTCTTTATTTTACTGGGAGGTCCTAGGGATAAAACCCAGGTCCCTCCATATGGCAGATGAACGCCCAACCATTTGAGCCACATCCACCCCCTTGATTTTTTTAATTGTACTATTCTGACTCCCTTCTCATTTCTTTCTGAATGTATTTTTCATATGTTTTCTTTATGTTTTACCTTTGAGCTAATTTTTTTTAATTATTAAAAAAATTATTTTTTATATCAATATTACAAGTTACTTAGTTAACACAAGGTAATAACTACAATAACAATAAATCTGCTTTAGTCAGCATGGGCTAATTTTAAAATCCTAAATCTATAACAATTGTGTTTGATTTAATACCAACTTAACTTCAATAGCATACACATATACTGTTCTTATACTCCTCCTTTCCCCCACACCTATATGTGATTGTTACATACTATATTTTTATATGTTGTATGTCCAAATGCATAGATTTATCATTACTTTTTGTGCCTTTGCATTTTAGAACCTGTAAGAAGTGAAAAGTGGAATTACATACCAAAAAACACAACACAATATTCCTGACATTTTAAATGATCTATATAGATACCTTTACTTGAGGTCTTTATTTCTTTATGCTGCTTCGATTCACTGTTCAGTGTCCTTTCCTTTCAGCCTGAAGAACTCCCTTTAGCATTGCAGGGCAAGTCTAGTGGTGATAGATTTCCCCAACTTTTCTTTATATGGGAATGTCTTAATCTTTGTCTCATTTTTAAAATACATTCTTGCCTGATTCAAAATTCTTGACTAGTGGAAGCGGATGTGGTTGAAGTAGTTAAATGCCCGCTTTCCACAAGGGAGGTCCTGAGTTCCATCCCTAATGCCTCCTAAAAACAAAAGCAAACAACAAGCAAACAAACCAGAGAGGGAGAAAGAAAGCCAACTCTGCGAAGCCAGTGTGGCTCACTGGTTGAACGCTGGCTTCCCACATATGAGGTCCCGGCTTCCAAACCCAGTCCTGGTACCTCAGAAAAAAAAAAAAAATTCTTGGCTAGCAATTGTTTTCTTTAAGCAATTAAGTATATCATCCCGGGAAGCGGCTGTGGCTCAATCAGTGGGGCTCCCGTTTACCATATGGGAGGCCCCGGGTTTGGTTCCCGGGGCCTCCTGGTGAAGACAGGCCCGCCCACACGGCGTGGTTGGCTGACCCAGTGAGCACAAGCAGCGGGGGGGAGGGGGGGGATAAATGAATAAATAAATAAAAATCTTTAAAAAAAAAAAAAAAAAAGTATATCATCTCACTGCCTTCTTGTCTCCATGATTTCTGATGAGAAATCGGCATTTAATCTTACTGAGACTGTATTGTACATAACATGTTGCTTTTTTCTTGCAGCTTTCAGAACTCTCTTCTTGTCCTTGTTATTCAAAAGTTTGACTACTGTGGTTCTCTTTGAGTTTATCCTATTTGGAGTTCATTGTGTTTCTTGAATGTGAATGGCAAACCTAATAGCATGAAAAACTTTTACATATTAATTACTTGTTTTTACTAATCATAATTTCAGAAATGACTGCTTAGAGTAAAATGGCAGAATACAAACCTTATTCTATTTATTTTTTATTCTTTTTATTTATTTTTTATTTATCTTTGTAATAAGACCCAAAACTAAGGGAAAAAATCTCTTTGTTTACCGATTGTATAAGAAGATTGCCACATAAAATTTCTTCAATTACATGCATGTCAGGAATTCATACTTTACAGTGCTTTTCTCTAAGCATTTTTTTTTCCAGGTTTTTCAGAAAATCAGCCTAATTGGACTCTGCCATGGGTTTTCAATGAATACAGAATCATGTGGCACAAATCCTATAGGATGACCTTTGCCTGTTTAAATAGAATGAAATGTTACAGGTGAGTTTATTCATTACTGTGTACAATAGTAGTTTTGTAATGATTGTATCTAATAAACCTAGTTAATATGTAATAGCTCATGTGGTTTAAGTTAGATTTTCTTTATTTAAGTATTTTTATCTAATTTGTTTTCCAACAACTTTTATATTTGAAAATTTGAAACCCCTCAAAAAGTTGATAGAGTAGTATATTGTATATCTTGTCATATCCATCATCCAGATACAGAGATGGCTTTTATTTTTAATATGTCAAAAATAAACAGGCTTTTTAAGAATCACTCATCATGATCAAGTGGGTTTTATCCCAGGCATGCAAGGGATAAGAAAATCAATTAATGCAAAACACCACATTAACAGAATGAAGAAAAAAACCACATGATCATCTCAATCAATGCAGAAAAGTCATTTGACAAAAAACAGCACCCTTTCTTGATAAAAATACTTGGAACACTAGGAATAGAAGGAAACTTCCTCAATGATAAAGGGTATATATGAAAAACCCACAGCTAACATTGTACTCAATGGTGAAAGTCTGAAAGTTTTCCCATTGAGATTGGGAATAAGACAAAGATGCCCACTCTCACCACTGTTTATCAATGTAGTGCTAGAGGTTATATCCAGACAATCAGGCAAGAAAAAGGAATAAAAGGTGTCCAAATTGGAAAGGAAGAAGTAAAACTTTCACTATTCACAGATGATATGATCCTATACTGAGAAAGTCCTAAAAAAATCTGCAACAAAGCTACCAGAGCTAATAAATGAGTTCAGCAGAATGGCAGGATACAAAATTAATATGCAAAAATAAGTAGTGTTTCTATACAGTAGTAATGAGCACTCAGAGTAGGAAGTTAGGAAAAAAAAAATCCATTTACAACAGTGACTAAAAGAATCAAATATTTAGGAATGAACTTAACCAAGGACGTAAAGGACCTATATTCAGAAAACTACAATGCATTGCTAAAAGAAATCAATGAAGACCTAAATAAATGGAAGAGCATTCCATGCTCATGGATTGGAAGACTAAATATCGTTAAGATGTCAATTCTACCCAAACTGATATACAGATTCAATGCAATACCAATAAAAATTCCAACAGACTTTTTAAAAGAAATGAAAAAGCCAATTATCAAATTATTTGGGAGGATAAGGGGTCCAGAATAGCCAGAGACATCTTAAAGAGGAAAAACAAAGTTGGAGGACTCTCACCTCCAGAATTTAAATCATACCTAGCTACAGTGGTAAAAATAGAATGGTACTGGTGTAAAGATAGACATATAGATGGATGGAACCGAACTGATTGTTCAGAAACAGACCCTTATGGCCAAGTGATTTTTGACAAGGCTATCAAGCCCACCCAGCTGGGTCAGAACAGTCTATTCAACACATGGTTGCAGGGGAACTGGATATCCATAGCCAAAAGAAAGAAAGAAAACCCCTATCTCACACCTTATACAAAAGTTAACTAAAAATTTATCAGTGACCTAAATATAAAAGCTAGAACCATAAAACTGCTAGAAGGAAATGTAGGAAACATCTTCAAGACCTGGTGGGAGGTGGTAGTTTCTTAAACCTTACATCCAAAGCATGAGCAACAAAAGAAAAAATGGATAATTGGGACTTCCTCAGACTTAGACACTTTTGTGCTTCAAAGGACTTTGTCAAGAAGGTGAAAAGGCAGCCTACTCAATGGGAGAAAATATTTGGAAACCACATATCTGATAAGGGTTTGATTTCCATGCTATTTAAAGAGATCATACAACTCAACAATAAAAGAGCAAACAATCCAATTTAAAAATGGGCAGAAGACTTAAATGGACATTTTTCCAAAGAGGAAATATAAATGGCCAAAAACCACATGAAAAAATGTTCAATATCACTAGCTATTAGGGAAATGCAAATCAAAACTACAATGAGATATCATCTCACACCTCATAGAATGGCCACTTTATTAAAAAAGCAGAAAGCACCAAGTGCTGGACAGGATGTGGAGAAATAGGAACACTCCTTCACTATTGGTGGGAATGTAGAATGGTGTAGCCTCTATGGAAGACAGTTTGGTGGTTTCTCAGGAAGCTAAATATAGAACTGCCATGTGATCCTGCAATCCCTGTACTAGGAATATATCCAGAAGATCTAAAAACAGGAACATGAACAAACATTTGCACACCAATATTCATATTGGCATTATTCACAATTACTAAAAGATGGAAACAACCTATGTGTCCATCAACCTATAAGTAGATAAACAAAATGTGGTATATACATACAATGGGATACTATGCTGCTGTAAGAAGAAATGAAATTGGAACACATATTACAACATGGATGAAACTTGAGGACAATATGCTGAATGAAATAAACCAGACACAAAAGGACAATACTATATGGTCTCAATAATATGAACTAAAAATGAAGAATAAATGCATGGAGTTAAAACGTAGAGTCTAGGTTATTAGGAGATAGGATGAGGACTGAGAAGGGGTACTGATGCTTAACATATATAGAATTTTTAATTAAATTGACTGTAAGCGTGGAAATGGGTAGAGTTGATGATAACACATTATAGTAAGTGTAACTAACATGGCTGATTTATGAATGGGATTGTGGCTGAAAGGGGTAGTCTAGGGATATAAATGTCAATTGAAAGAAAGCTAGAGAATAACCTAGGGACTGAATAACATAGTGAACCTGGTGGTGCATATGAGGATTGTAGTTAATAGTACATATCAAGAATATTCTTCTATGAACTAGAACAAATGTATGTCACTATTACAAGGTGGTAAAAATATGGTGGTGCATGGGAAAAATACAGTTAATGTAACATATGACTATAGTTAACAGCAGTACTGTAATATTCTTGCATTAGTGTAAAGGAAGGTACTATATCAATTCCAAGCGTTAATAATAGGGAGTGTGTGGGATTTTTTTCTTTTGACCAAAGGAAACATTAAAAAATTTACTCAGGCTATGACTGCATAACTCTGTGATGAAAGTGAGAGCCACTGAGTGTACACTTTAAATGGATTGTGCAAGGCATGGGACAGTATAACACAGTGAACCGTGTGGTGGATGATGAACTGTGGTTAACAGAATAAATACAAGAGTGTTCTCTCATGAACTATAACAAATGTACAATACTAATACATGGTGTTAATAATAGGGAGGAGTATGGAAAAAGTATACTAGATGCTTATCTGCATTTCTTTAGGATACATTCCATTGTTTCATCTATAGTGTTAGTCTTCTAGAAAATCCTTTCTTTGAAAAGGGTCCCTCCTAGCAACATCCAATGTAGGGGGCCATTTTATTTTACTTAACAAATGTAAAACTATATTACTTGGAAAAGTGCTTGACAGAACGTGAATAATGAGTGCTTGAAGTCATAAATTATTTGGTTATAACATAAAAATAATAAGGGGAATAAATATATATTCAAGGTAGTAAGATTGAATCAAAGTAATGTCTGTTTTCTTATTTTATAAAACAATTTCTAACCTTGTAAAAAATACTACATAGTGTTAAGACTTGAGCTCTTGTTTTCCAAGTGCGCCTTTGAGATTGGGTGTGTGTGAAGCGTCAATTAAGCAACCACCTATTGTTATCTATTTTAAGTTAGTCCTTGATTACCAAGACTTTGCATTAAGCCTGAAAAAGAAGGTAATATTTTAAAAGAAATATTAATATTGAAGAAGAGTAACATTTGAATCTTCAAAGGATAAAAAGTAATGAAAATAGAAGTTACTCCCTATATGTAGCTAAGAAAATAGTAAAAATTTGAATGGCTTTACCTTTTCTCACTTAACAATATCATCCTCTTTTACCCAAGTAGACATTTGGGAAATTTTCCTGTAATACTGTCATGGAATTTGGTATAGTATCCATCTGATTCCTGTTTAGTCCCTGTTTGGTCCCATTTGATTAAAAAAAAATTTTTTTTCAGGGAAATTATATACTTTTCTGGACCTTATCCTTCAGATTATTCATTTGACAAATGTTTCCTGAGTATTAAGCGTGTTCCAGAAACTGTACTGGTCACTAGGAATAAAATAGTGAGCAAAACAGTCCCTGCCTTGTTCTTACTGTGTTTATTGTCTAGTGGGGAGATGGCTCTGATCAAATAATCACATAGTCCCGTGAAGGAGAGGTACAAAGTGGTATAGAAGTTGAGATAGGGGAACACGAACCTGTTTTGAGGGTCAAGGAAGACTTCTTGGATAACATTCCACTCAAGTTAACATCTGAAGAATGAGAAGAAATTAATTAGGTATGTGGTGAAGGGGTGAGGGGGGAGGGAGATGTGGAAATAATGTTTTGCCAGAGGGAACAACATATGCAAACTGCCTGAATTAGGAGCAGGCATGGCCAGTTCAAAGAACTGAAAGAAGACCTGGAAAGCTGGAGTGGGGAGAATGAGGAGAGTAGTGAGAGGTAAGTATGGAGAGCTAGGGAATTAGGGACTTAATAATTCAGAGCTTTTAGGACATGCTACGCATTGAATGTTTTCTAAGCACTGGAAAGCCATGGGAGCATTTTAAGCAGGAAAACATTATCGTATTTGTATTTTGGAGTGATCACTTTGGATACATTGTGGAGAACAGATTGGAGGGGGCTGAAGTGAGAAACAGCTAGACTAATTAGAAAGTTGACAAAATAGTTCAGGCAAGAGATGATCAGAGCTTGGACTAGGGTGACGGCAGTAGAAATTGAGAGAGGAAGGTAGAGGCACCTGGGATCAAGTCCTAGCTCCACCACTTACATAATCTCTCTGTGCCTTTGTTTTCTTATCTGTAAAATAGAACTAATAATAATATCTACCATACAAAGTTATTGGGAGGATTAAATGGATGTTTCTTCTCTGAGTCTGTGTAATTGTAAGCAGTGTGATTGCAATTAAACGTGTTTATAAAGCATCAAAACTGAGCAATATATATAGAGAGAGAATCTGATAAATTGTAAATAAGAATATCTTTCTACATATGATAGCCCATGTTACATTTTACATTTTTAAGAACATTAGTAATGCCTGGTTCTTTATTTTGACCCTCTAGGTACCCTTGGACAAGACTGTACAGCACTGTGCAAAGCACCGTAGACAGCAGTGAGGTGAAAACCTTCCAGGCCCTGGCTCACAGGTGGTGGGATGAGCAAGGAGCATATGCACCTCTTCATTCTATGAATGACCTGAGGGTGCCATTTATTAGGTAACATTCCTCTAAGTCTTTTTCAGTGCAACTCTTTCTAATAATTCTTTTGAGTATTTTTCTCTTGGTTTAATACCTAGGTTTAAAATGCTACATTTTAATTTTGTTTTGGAAATTAGGGAGCTTCTTTTCAATGTCCTTTGTTTGAAACCATTATTATTATTATTTTTTTATAACATTACCCATTCCTAAGGCTGCTTTCATAGATTAACTTGAAGCATTTTTTAACGTTATCAGGCTAATTAGAACTCAGTCCTTGTGAAAGGAAACAGGCCCTGTGGCATCAAGATCATTTTCTAGTGACTGATCTGCAGTAGCCTCTTTGACTTTTAAGCAGTCCTGGTAAATGTAATACTGCTGATAAAATTCTATTCAATAAATATTTATTGAGAAATTACCTTGTACAGAGCTTGGGGGCTAGACTCTATAAGACTACTAAGAGGAATTAACGTAGTCCATATACTTCAGGAACTTACAGTTGGCTGTGGGAGAAAGGGATAAGAATTTATCATATATTAAGAAATTGTTAGGGAAGCGACTGTAGCTCAATTGGTTGGGCTCCCATTTAGCATATGGGAGGCAAGCCGGCCCATGCGCGGCATGGTGAGCTGACGCAGCAAGATGACCCAACAAAGGGAGACAAGCAGACACAGAAAAAAAAAAAAACACACAGCAAATGGACACAGCAAGCACAAGCAGCAAGGGAGGGATGAATAAATAAATAAAAATAAATCTTAAAAAAAAAAAAGGATATTGTTAATTTGTGTTTTTTGCCCATTCTTTTGTTCATCACACATTTTTGAGCAGCCCATACAGACAAGCCACTGTAATGGACACTGAGAATATCAGACTCAGGCTCTGGCCTCAAAGAACTTCCTGATTAGTTTTTGTTGGCACATCCAAAACCAGTGTAGCAAAAAAGGAAAATATTGGCACCTCTTTATTACCACTGAATTAGTGGATCATTGAAACACCAAGGCAGAGAAACATAAATGTCATTCTGTTAAGTTAGATCAGTGATCCTCAAAATGTGGGCTCTGGACAGCAGCATCAGTATCACCTGAAAACGCCTAGAAATACAGGTTCTCATGTTTCATACTGGACTTGCTGAGTTAGGAACTCTGGGGCTTCAATCTGTGTATTAACAGATGGTCCCAGTGATTCTGATGCACATTCAAGTTTGAGAACTACTCTCTTCACACACTGTAACATCTTTATTTAGACATAATAATAAAACAGATCACCCAGGGTACTGTGGGCTATGGTTACAAGTTTAGATTTATTCCATGCCTAATTGGAAGCCATTGTCATGAAAGTGACATGATATGTCCATTATGATATATAAAAGAGCTATTTTGGCTACTGTGCGACAAATGGATTGGACTTTTATTGAAGTGAGTCCTTTTTGTATATTATAACACTCTGAATTGATCTACATGTGGTGAGCTGGCCCACACGGAGTACTGGTGCTTGCAGGAGTGCTGGCCCACACGGAGAGCTGGTGCAGCAAGATGACGGAACAAAAAGAGACGCAGAGGAGAGATAAGAAATGCAGCAGATCAGGGAGCTGAGGTGGCACAAAAGATTGAGCACCTTTCTCGCCCACTCCAGAAGGTCCCAGGATTGGTTCCCAGTGCCGCCTAAAGAGAAGACAAGCAGACACAGAAGAACACACAGCAGACAGCGAATGCAAAAACAATGGGGGGGGGTGGTGGGGAGGGGGCATAAATAAATAAATCTTTAAAATAAAAAAGATAATTCTCACTATATGTGGTATTGATTTTAGTGTAAGTATAATTAAGATACATATAGTCTCATTTACACTTTTTTTTTTTTTTTTAAATGTACTGGGGCTGGGGATTGAACCCAGAATCTCACACATGGGAGCCTGAGCCACATTGGCTCCCCTGAGTTGTTTTTTTTTTTTTTCATTTGTTTGCTTGTTGTTTGTTTTTTCTGTTTTTAGGAGGCAATGGAAACCAAACCCAGGACCTTCCATGTGGGAAGTGGGCACTCATCCACTTAAGCCACATCTGCTCCCTATAGTCTAATTTAAAAGTTTATCTTGTAATACCATTAGGTATATACCTACCTATGTGTATGTACTTATGTGTATACACATGTGCATGTGTGTATGTCTTTGTAGTAGAGTATTACTATGATTACCTTAGAATTAAGTTTGCTTGATTTGGGTGCCTATTTATATGATCATACATGAAAAGACCATTAATTTAGAAAATTAAAAGAGATTCAGTTTAGAAAAATATAGATAAACCCTGAAACTATGGGTTTCCCATTTGCTTCTTCTAAGCCCTGTAAAATAATAACTCATTTGTTGCAGACCTAGAATGGACCTAGCAAGTGCTGACAGTGTAACTAATAGCAGTCTCAGGTGTCATGCTATCTCAAGTAAACAAAATTAGGTTAATCTAGACTAGATTATTTTAAAAGTTCTTCTTTAGATTATCACTAAAGTAATAATTAAGTCATAATTACTACTAGATTATTTCTGTTTTACTTTTAACCTCCTACTTTTGATTATTGAAAATGTTTTATAAATTAAATCCAATAAGTAATGTGCTGTAAATAAAAGATCCGTTTATCCAAAAAATATAAATAATCCAGTTAAAATGAAAGTTTAAAATTTTCTCAAAAAGTATACACTTTTAAGACTTATCATTGAGAAAATTAATCATTTGTCCTTATATGTTTTGAATTTTTTTAAAAAGAGACAATCTTTTGAAAACAGTTGCTAATCACCAGCCAGGAAAACCATTGTCTGGGATGAAGATTCTTGATGTTGGCTGTGGTGGTGGATTGCTAACTGAAGTAAGAAACTAATTTATAACTTTCTTGCCATTTTTAAATGGGGAAGAAAAATTGAGAGGGAGAGGGTTATGCCTCATTTATCCTTTCAACAAATAATATTTTGCATTAAAAAGAAAGAAATGCATACTGCTTTTTAAACTTTTTATGATTATAAAAGTAATACACACCTTTTTAAATCTAAAAGTTTTGGAAAAGTGAAGGAGGGTTTTTAAAATTTTTTTTATAAAAATGAGGTATCAGGCATTAGAATATCAATCTCCTAGCTTTGAAAATTCTGTGATTTCTTCTATCCTATTAGGCAATTTCTGCTTGTTTAAATGCAATGATAGGCTGTCCTTTTGCACTTGTTTCAATAACAAGAGTTAATAGAATTTTGCCTCCTTGTGGGGCTTTTTCCTTGGATGCTTTAGAGTACTTGGATAGCCATTCTTACTGTGAAGAGTATTTGCTTAGGGGATAGTAAATTTATGCCCCGAACTCTATTTTGCATTCTCCTCTTAACACAACTTTCCCTTTCAGTGCTGCATCATAATCTAATCTTTGAAAGATATTTTAAGCAACAGTATAGGATACAAATGTAAGTTAAGATTCAATGGGATGTGGTACTGTCCAGGTCCATAACTCAACCAAGTTGATAGTGAAGCCAACAAAGGCCTTTGATGCACAGCTAAGTTTCCATGTGCACAGGCAACGTGTTTGTCAGCTGGCAGTGGGCTAGTTTCTTTTGACATCAATTTTAAGAGGTGTTCCAAATTTCAGGAAAGTTTACATATGGAAAATACATCCTTTACAATCAAGAATATGTGGTGTATCAAATTGTAAGTAAATATACTATATATGTTCTTCAGTCTGCTCAGTGTATTATTGCAGATTTTATGTCTTTAGAATTTAAAAAACATTGATTTTATTTTTAGTTTATTGACTAACTTCTATTGTTTAATAGAAATATCATATAAATTTTGATCAAAATTAAGTCTGTGTTTAAAAACTTGATCATGTCATGGGAAGTGATTGAATTTAACACTTGAAAGAATTAACTAAGAAGGATTGTTTCTAGTCAGTCACAGAAAAAAACTATTGAGAAAAAACTGTTCTTTAGAAAATTTGAAGTTCTCAGAAATTGATTACTGGTTTTGTACTGGTGTATTACATTTATTATACTTTAAATGTGTCAATACTGTAGCACATGCATATGAATGCGCCTAGAGAATATAGACAAATTTTTTTCACTGTTCTCAAGAGGTTCTTGATAACTTTTTTGTTCTTCTTTTAAGCTTTTTCTTATGGAAAATTTCAAATGTATACAAATTAGAGAACCTGGTATAAGGAACTCTCATGTACCCATAAACCATCTCCAATAATTATTACCTCATGACTAATATTACTTCGTTTTTAATAAGCTTTGTATTGCTAACATGTGTTCTGTTTTCTTCCTGAGGGTAATATTTTTTTGTTCTTGATGTTTGTTTTTTATGCCATTAGCCTCTAGGACGGCTTGGGGCTTCAGTTATTGGAATTGATCCTGTGGATGAGAACATTAAAACAGCAAAAAGTCATAAATCATTTGATCCAGTCCTGGATTCGAGAATAGAGTACAGAATGTGTTCCTTGGAAGAGATTACAGAAGAGGCCAAAGAAACATTTGATGCTGTCGTAGCTTCCGAAGTTGTAGAACATGTGATTAATGTAGAAACATTTATACAGTGCTGCTATCAAGTGTTAAAAGTAAGACTTATGGAGTTTACTGGTTTGTTTTTAATATTGTGTGTGTGTCCACGATATTTTAGCAGTTCAGCAGACAAGGTATTGGAGAGAAGAACAGAGAAGACAGCATCTCTGCTGGAGATTACTTCTGCCCACAGGCTTCATACTCTCAGCTTGAACCTCAAAACTGGTATCTTCTTTTTTTTTTTTTTTTTTTTTTTTTTTTAGTTAGAGCAGTTGTAGGTTTACAGAAAAAGCATGCGGATAATACTGATATCTTTTTTTTTTTTTTTTAACTGATATCTTGATGCCTGTTAATTGGTATCTTGATGCCCAGGAATGCTGGAAAATGTTGGCGCTGAAAACATTTGAAAACTATACATTTATAGCAATATTTCCTCATTGGTAGAGTCTGGATTAAACAACTAATAAACATTGAGTGAAATTCACCAAGAAATTGATTTGAATTAATACTTAAAAATCAATAAAACAATTATTCTCATAAATTTATGTAACAAATAGTATTTGTTTACTCTGTATAAAATATATGTATCACAGTTTCCAGCCTATAAAAGAATACTTTGCACATATAATTTCATCTGATCTATCTACAATCAGGTGAGAAAGGTAAGGCAGGCATTGTTATCGTTTCCTTAGACCAGTGAGGACTCAGGATTTAAGATGTATCAAAAGGTTACTGAGACCCAGAAGCAAATAAGTGACGGGCCACGGCCGAGACGATCAGAAGACATCGGGGCTGTGAACTGCCACTGGGCAGCCCCAGACCCCTTCCAGGTGAGATCCACAAGGGAGGCTGAGCCCAGCTGGGATCTTTCGACCTGTGGGCACCCACCTGGCAGTTGCTCCCAGGAAGCAGCACTGGAAACGGGGGAACAGAGACAACAGCAAGGAAATAGAATAAGAAAACAAAGTATCAAAGAGAAAACTTACGACAACAAAAACAGCAACTAAACAAAACCCCAGAGTAGAGAAAGAAACTAGTCAACTGAATAAACCCATCAAGATAAAGAGATGCCTAAACACCAACAAAAAATTATAAACCATACTAAGAAACAGGAAGACATGGGCTGGTCCAATGAACAAACTAAAAACCAGAAAGAGATGCAGAACATGAAACAACTGATCAGAGCTGTCCAAACAAATATGAACAACTTAATGAAGTGAAGGAAGAGATTAAGGATATTAAGAAGACACTGGGTGTGAATATTCTTGCTGTCCTGATTTTGTGATAATCAGGGTAGGCTAAACATTTGCTAATGAGAAACCATGCATTTGTCCCCAGACCTAGTTTTTCCCCCTAGGTCTGGTTTTTACAATGCTGGTGATAAACTAAGCCTGATTTTTATATGACCATCCTGTATGGGAAAAGACTGTAACTTTGGGTATCTTTGGTCAATCTTAAGAGATATAGCAGGGGGACGGATGTGGATTGGGTGGTTGGGCATCTCCCTTATGGAGGGAACTGAGTTTGATCCCTGGGGCTGCCCGGTAAAAAGAAAAAAAGAAAAATATAGAATGCATGTGGGCCACCAGGCCCCGTACGCGGGTGTGCCACCAAGCCCCATGAGCGGGTGAGCCATCAGGCCCTGCGAGAGCCACCAGACTCCGTGTGTGGGTGAGCCGCCAGGCGCCACGAGCGGGTAAGCCGCCAGGTGCCAGGTGAGCCGCCAGGTCCCGTGCGCAGGTGAGCTGCCAGGCCCCACAAGCCATGCAGCAAGATGATTATGTAACAGGAGAGGGACACAAGGGAGAGCCAAGACGAGATGCACCAAAAAAACAGGAACTAAGGTGGCGCAGGCAGTAGGACGCCTCTCTCCAACATCAGACGTTCTGAGGATTGAATCCCAGTGAAGACAGGAGGAGAAGGATGAGAAGTGAGGGCAGGAAATAGACACAGAGAGTTGCCCAGCGAATGGACACAGAAACAGCAAAAATGGGGGGGGATGTTAAAAATGGATAAAAGTAAATAAATAAATTAAAAAAAAATTTATAGGTGAGGAAGATATGGACTATAGTTAGTAGTAATATTTTGTCGATGCTCTTTCATGATTTGTTAACAGATGTTTCACAACAAGGTGGGGTGTTTGTGGGCGGTGATGTATGGGAGCCCTGCATGATGTTATGCATGTTTGTTTTGTAAGTTCATGATGTTTACTGAACACTTATAGTTTATGTATGTTCATGTATGAATGATATGCTTCAATAAATTGTTTAAAGAAAATAAAAGGAAGACACTGGGAGAACATACTGAAGAAATTGTAAACATACATAAAAAGATAACAGATATGATGGTGATGAAAGGCACAATCCAAGAAATACACTGGAAGCACATAACAGCAGGTTTGAACAGAGGAAAGAATTAGCGATGTGGAAGACAGTACATCTGAAATCAAACAGATACTAGAATAGATAGATAAAAAGATAGAAAAAACCCAGCAGGGACTTAGGGATTTGAATGACAACACAAAACGCACAAACATATGCATTATAGTCGTCCCAGAGGGTGAAGAGAAGGGAAAGGGGGCAGAAGGAATGTTGGAAGAAATAATACCTGAAAACTTCCCGACCCTATTGAGGGAGAAGGATGTACATGTCCAGGAAGTACAGCACATCCCAAACAGTATAAATCCCAACAGGCCTACTCCAAGACGCATATTTGTCATATTGTCCAATGCTCAAGACAGAGAAAATACTGAAAACAGCAAGAGAAAAGAGAACCATTACATACAAAGGAAGCTCAATAAGATTAAATGCTGATCTCTCATCTGAAACCATGGAGGCAAGAAGGCAATGGTATGACATAGTCAAGGTGCTAAAAGAAAAAAACTTCCAGCCAAGAATTCTCTATCCAGCAAAGCTGACATTCAAAAATGATGGAGAATTCAAAATATTCACAGATAAACAGAAATTAAGAGAGTAAGCCAATAAGAAACCTGCCCTTCAAGAAATACTAAAGGGAGTGCTGCAAGTTGAAAGGAAAAAACAGGAGAGAGAGAGTTGGAGGAGAGAGTAAGAAAGAAAAAAATAAAAAATAAATAAAAATAAAAACAACATATGACATACATAAACTCAAAGAAAATATGGCTAGTGTAAGTAATTCCTTAACAGTAATAACACTGAATGTTAATGGATTAAACTCACCAATCAGGAGACACAGATTGACAGAATGGTTTAGGAAATATGACCCATCTATATGCTGTCTACAGGAAACCCACCGTAGACCCAGGGATTCAAGGAGGCTGAAAGTGAATGGCTGGGAAACAATTTTATAAGCAAAGGTTGACCAGAAAAGGGCGGGAGTAGGTATAGTAATATCGGACAAAATAGACTTTAAATGCAAAACTATTTTAAGAGACAAAGACAGACATTATATATTAATAAAAGGGTAATCTTTCAAGAAGAAAGAACAATAATAAACATTTATGCCCCTAACTGGGGTGCCCCAAAATACATGATGCAAACACTGGAAAGGCTAAGTGGAGAAATAGATGCCTCTACAATTATAGTGGGGGACTTTAATATACCATTGTCACCATTAGAGAGAACATCTCAACAGAGAATCAATAAAGAAACAAAGACTTTGAATAATATTTTAGAGGATCTGGACCTAATAGACATATATAGAACACTACACCCAAATACAGCATGATATACTTTCTTCTCGAGTGCACATGGATCATTCTCCAAGATAGACCACATGCTAGGCCACAGAACAACTCTCAATGAATTCAGAAAGATTGAACTTATACAAAGTAATTTCTCTGACCACAATGGAATGAAGCTGGAAATCAGTAAGGGCCAGAGAACCAGATTAGGCACAAAGATATGGAAGTTAAACAACACACTCTTAGACAAACAGTGGGTCAAAGAGGAAATTACAAAAGAAATCAGTAACTACCTTGAAACGAATGAAAACGATACAACATATCAAAATCTATGGGGTGCAGCAAAAGCTGTACTTAGAGGGAAATTCATAGCCATAAATGCATATATCAAAAAAGAAGAAAGTGCTAAAATAGAAGACCTAATTGCACACCTAGAGGAATTAGAAAAAGAACAACAAACTAACCCCAAAGGAAATAACAAAGATTAAAGCAGAACTAAATGAAATAGAAAGTAAAACACTAGAAAAAATAAAACCAAAAGCTGGTTCTTCGAGAAGATCAATAAAATTGACAAACCCTTAGCTAGACTAAAAAAGAAAAAAAAGAGAAAAGATGCAAATACACAAAATAAGAAATGAGAAAGGGGATATCATCATATACCCCACAGAAATAAAGAGTGTCATAAGAGGATACTTTGAAAAACTATATGCCAACAAGAATAGTAATGTAGAGGACATGGACAAATTCCTAGAAACAAACAAGCAGCCTACACTGACAAAAGAAGAAATTGATGAACTCAACAGACCAATCACAAGTAACGAGATTGAATTTGTCATTAAAAACTTCCCAACCAAGAAGAGCCCAGGACCAGATGGCTTCACAGTTGAATTCTACCAAACATTCTGGAAAGAACTAACACCAATCCTGCTTAAACTTTTCCAAAAAATTGAAGTAGAAGGGGCATTGCCTAACTCATTGCCAACATTACGCTAATACCAAAGCCAAACAAAGATGCCACAAGAAAGGAAAATTACAGACAAATCTCTCTAATGAATCTAGATGCTAAAATCCTCAACAAAATTCTTGCTAATCATATTCAACAACACATCAAACAAATTATACACTATGATCAAGTGGGTTTCATCCCTGGTATGCAAGGATGGTTCAACATAAGAAAATCAATCAATGTAATACAACACATAAACAGATTGAAAGAAAAAAAATCACATGATCATTTCTATAGACGCAGAAAAAGCATTTGACAAAATATGGCACCCTTTCCTGATAAAAGCACTGCAAAGGATAGGAATAGAAGGAAACTTCCTTAACATCATAAAAGGTATATATGAAATACCCACAGCTAACATCATATACCATGGTGAAATCCTAAACACTTTCCCTCTAAGATCGGGAACAAGACAAGGATGCCCAATATAACTGCTCTGATTTAACATTGTATTAGAAGTACTTGCTCGAGCACTTAGGCAAGAAAAAGATATAAAAGGCATCCAAACTGGAAAGGAAGAAGTCAAAATTTCACTATTTGCAGACAACATGATCCTATACATAGAAAGCCCTGAGAAATCTACAAGAAAGCTTCTAGAGCTTATGAGTTCAGTAAAGTCGCAGGTTATAAGATCAGTGCACAAAATCAGTAGCATTTCTGTACACCAATAATGAGCAATCTGAGAAGGAAATCAAGAAAGACATTTGCAATAGCAACTAATAGAATCAAATACATAGGAATAAATTTAAAAATGTAAATGACTTATACATAGAAAACTACACAACACTGTTAAAGGAAATCAAAGAAAACTTAAATAAATGGAAGAATATTCCCTGTTCATGGATGGGAAGACTAAACATCATTAAGATATTTATCCTACCCAAACTGATCTACAGATTTAATGCAATTCCAATAAAAATCAACAGCATTTTTTACCGAATTGGAAAAACTATGAAATTTATTTGGAAGTGTAAGAGGCCCCGAATAGCCAAAGACATATTGAAAAAGAAAAATGAAATTGGAGGAATCACACTACCTGACTTTAAAACATACTACAAAGCTACAGTGGTTGAAACAGCATGGTATTGGTACAAGGATAGACATACCGACCAATGGAACTGAATTGAGAGTTCTGATATAGATACTCACATATACAGTCATCTGATATTTGAGAAGGCCACCAAGCCCACTCAACTGGGAGATAATGGCCTCTTCAACAAATGGTGCTTGGAGAACTGGATATCCATATCCAAAAGAATGAGAGAGGAATACCATCTCGCACATACAGAAATCAACTCAAGATGGTTCAAAGATCTAAATATAAGACCATAAAGACCTTGGAAGATAATGTAGGGAAGCATCTACAGGACCTTGTAATAGGAAATGGTTTCATGAACTTCATACTCAAAGGACGAGCAGCAAAAGAAAAAATAAATGGTACCTCAAAATTAAAAACTTTTGCACCTCAAAGGAGTTTCTCAAGAAAGTGAAAAGACAGCCCACTTGGTGGGAGAAAATATTTGGTAACCATAGGAGCCTAATATCCAGCATAGATTAAAAAATCCTATATCTCGAAAAAAAAAAGACAACCCATTTAAAAAATGGGCAAGAACTGGGTATATACCCAGAAGAACTGAGAGCAGTGACACAAACAGACATCTGCACACTGATGTTCATAGCCACATTATTCACCATTGCCAAAAGTTGGAAACAACCCAGGTGTCCATCAACAGATGAATGGATAAACAAACTGTGGTCTGTTCACACGATGGAATATTATGCAGCTGTAAGAAGAAATGAAGTCATAAAGCATACAGCAACATGGATGAACCTGGAGGACATTATGTTGAGTGAAGCAAGCCAGACACAAAAGGACAAATACTGTATGAATGCGTTACTATGAACCAAATATATTGTGTAATATATTGTTTGATTGAAAAAAAAAAATTTATATGTATCCATTACATTTAATTGAGAAATGTAAAAAAAAAAAAGGGCAAATGATTTGAACAGACACTTCTCCCAAGAAGAAATACAAATGGCTAAAAAGCACATGAAAAGATGCTCAATATCACTATTAGGGAAATGCAAATCAAAACTACAATGAGATACCATCTTACACCCATTAGCCTGGCAGCCATTTAAAAAAACAGAGAACTACAAGTGTGGGAGAGGATGTGAAGGAATGGGAACACTCCACTGCTGGTGGGAATGTAGAATGGTCCAGCCATTGTGGAGGACAGTTTGGCAGTTCCTCAAAATACTAACTATAGATCTGCCATATGATCCAGCAATTCCACTGCTGGGTATATACTCAGAAGAATTGAAAGCAAGGACATGAACAGATATATGCACACCAATGTTTATAGCGGCATTATTCACTATTGCCAAAAGTTGGAATCAGCCCAGATGCCCATCAGCAGATGAATGGATAAACAAAATGTGGTACATACATGCAATGGAATATTATTCAGCTGTAAGAAGGAATGCAGTGCTAACACATGGGATAACATGGAAGAATCTTGAGGACCTTATGTTGATTGACGCAAGCCAGACATTGAAGGACAAATACTATATGACCTCCCTGATATGAATTAAGCAAATTGAGCAGACTCACAGAGCTATTGCCTGGAAGACAGGTTTACAGGAAATAGAAAGGGAGAAGAAGGTTGTGAGCCAATGCCCATACGGGCGAAATCTATGATAAGGTGGAAGTGAGTAGTTGTGCAATGAAGGGGTATGACAGAGGTGTAGTGATACTTTTGGGTTGGCGGTGCAAGTTTGACGGGGGGAGAGTGGGGAGAGTGGATTGGATGGTCTGTGCAACTGGGGGGAGGGTTGGGGGAGGGAAGAGGTGAACACTGGGGAATGGTGGGTGTGTGGTTGAAACTGCAATGTTGGGAAAGTTCTTTTGGTAATATGACAAGGAAGGGTTACTGGTTTAGGGTGTTGGCTGGGGGGTGGGCATTCGGGACAGGGAGCACCTGGGGCAGTCTTCTAGAGAATGTGCGAGTGATTATTTTGTCATAGTGTGTTTTATCAGTGGATGGAGACGCACACAATGAGTGGGAAGGAGTTGGCCTCCCTTCCTGGGGAGACCCAATATGTTCTCAAACAAGGGTGAGTGTCTCTCGAGAGCCTGGGAGGTTTCTAATAGGGGAGGACAGATCAGGGTGTCAAGCCCTCAGTGTTGTTGCAAGTAACTATGAATCTTGTCCTTCATGGAGTGAAGGCTGTTGGTTGCCAAGGGGAGGAGGAGGGAGGAATAGAATAGATGGAAGAGGGGGTATTTAGGGGGCAGTGGAAGTGTTCTGCATGATCTTGCAATGATGGATACCGGCCATGTTAAATTTCAGCAAAAATTTATAAAAATGTACAGTCTAAAATATAAACCATAATGTAAAAAAAAAGGTTACTGGGCCAGTAAGTAGGATTTAAGACTAAATCTTTTGATTCCAAGTCCAGTTTTTTCCATTATATAATTATGTTTGTATAATTGGCCATAAACTTAATCCTCTGGGTATTCCAAATTTTCTTTTAATAAATATTCATAAAATATTATTAATATTATACTTATTTATATATATAAACATGCTCCTGCACGACCCTGAGAGTGAGTGCCTCCTTAAATTTTGTGCCCTAGAAACCTCACTTGCCTCACCCCAGTCCCTCCCATGTGCATAACCATGGTAAGTTTCTCAAAACTAAGAAATTAACATTGGCATTATACTATTAACTACACTGCAGGTCTTACTATATTTTATTAGTTTTTTCACTTTATGTTACAGGATTCAGTCCAAGATCCACATTGCATTGGGTTACCACGTCTCCTTAGTCTCCTTCAATTTGTGACAGTTACTTGGTGTTTTCTCTTAAATAGAGTTTTTCAAAGCTTATCTCCTATTTTCCAAGTAAATCTCCTTAGTTATTAATGTTTGTGTTGTTTGTCAGAGTCAGTAGGTATGAATGGAGGTTCTTTCACACATATGAGGAATGTTGGCATTGACTTTAAGGCTAATTTTTGTTTTAATAGAAACCCTATTTTTTTAATGAATGACCATTGTTTGCCACCGCTTCCTTAGAAGAATGCAGATTATATATTCATAAGTGAGTTTTAATAAGATATTATAGCATACTAGTGTTTTAAAGAAAAAAGTCACAATGTGTGATGATGTGTAGTATATGATATGTCAGTTTTTAATTTAGGAGCACATTCCAATATTTCAGAGCCTCCTCTTGTCTTTTTTTTTAATAAGATTTATGGTATTTATTTATTTCTCCCCACCTCCTCATTGTTTGCACTTGCTGTGTGCTGTGTCTTTAGGAGGCACCAGGTACTGAACCTGGGACCTCTAGTGTGGTAGGGAAGTGCCTAATTGGAATCCTTCCCTGCTTTGTTGTGTCTCTCATTGTGTTTTTTCTTCTTGTGTGTCTTGTTGCGTCATCTTGTTGCATCAGCTTGCCACGCCTGCCTGTAGTGTCAGCTCACTGTCTTGCTTGGTTTTCTTTAGGAGGCACCAGGAACCTCTGCTTCCTGCTTTGTTGTGTCTCTCATTATGTTTTTCTTCTTGTGTCTCATTACGTCATCTTGTTGTGTCAGCTTGTCACGCCCGCCCATCACGTCTTCTTTAGGAGCACCAGGAGCCAAACCACAGACCTCCCATGTGGTAGGCAGGAGCTCAGTCGCCTGAGCCACATCCGCTTCCCTTGTCATTTTTATTTTGGTTTAAAGTGATATTGAGACACACTATCTCTTTCTCACTCCCTCCCTCTCTGTATACCTAGGGCTGTAGAAATATGATTATTTTGGAGGGAATCTTTGGCATTTTCTCCCCATCAGGCTAATAAGAATGTGTAGAAGAGGAAGGAGACATTAATGTCCTTGCCATTTGTGGGAATAAATATAAGAAACACCATAAATATAGTAATTTAAAAATTATAAACTAAACAATCCCATAAATGGTTTACATTCAACTGCTTGATCTCATGATACTCTTCATACACATGACATCAAAACCAAACAAAGCAAACCCTTCAAATATAGTCATTAGTGTTTTTGTTAGGAAATACTTCATGTTCTCCTGCACAAGATGTATGACTTTATACTGCACCAAAAAGTTAGGTAGGTGCAGCATTACCCTAAGGCTTATGCACCCAGAGAAAAGAGTGTTGACGTATGTTAGAATGTAAATGTGGACCTGTAACAAGGTAGAACATCTGTATCTCATTTCTATGTTCTTATTATGAAAAATTTGACATATATAAAAGAATATATGTAATATTAATGTCAGCCATGGCCATGTCTGATGTTAAGAGTTGTGAAGCACTGTTACACAAGCTCAGTGAGTGCATCTGTAGAGGACTGCTTTTAATAATGAATTTCCCAAGCTAAAAAACACTATTTTCTTAAATTATACTTATGTATCTTAGCTGCGCTTAAATTACTTGGAAGGAAGAAAGGATGAGGCAGAAGTCAAGACTACCTAATTGATGCTCCTGACCTTTTAAATTTCACTTCTTTCTATATTTTTCAGCCTGGTGGTTCTTTATTCATTACTACAATCAACAAAACACAACTGTCCTATGCCTTGGGAATTGTTTTTGCAGAGCAAATTGCAGGTATTGTACAGAAAGGTACTCATACATGGGAGAAGTTTGTTTCACCTGAAAAGCTAGAGAGTATTCTGGAATCAAGTAAGTATTAAGAAGAATTTTTTTCAATATTCAAGGCCTACCCAAAGTTTTAATGCACCTGTAATTCTTAATTATACAGCCTGGCACTTAATTAAATAGGCCAGCTTTTTTTGAACTTTGCTTTCATTTCCTGACCTAGGAACTTGAAGCCAGGGTTAAGTATTATATATCACTTCTCTCTCACCTGTGGCAACTAACCCAGGGCCAACCAAATAGTAGATGATCACTGAATATTTTTTGGCTCATTGTCCTCACTTGTTTAAGGAAGAGGTATGAATGTCTTATTACTTATATATCCTCAGTTTGCCTAGTGAGATCCTACTTTGATCCACTTATCTTACATATTATTTTTCCTGATTTCTCCACTTTTAGATATATTTTGAACGTCCTTATCACTTTTTATAAATTTTATATTACTTATAGCATGCCTTATATTATAGTTATTTTGGTGTTTTCTTAACCCCCTTCTAGCCTGTGAGGTCCTCGAAGGCAAGAGACTATGTCTCCTTTTTGTATTTCCTTCAGTACCCAGCTCTGCTTTACACAAAGCACTCGATGTATATGTTGAATTCCTGTCAAGTGTCAATTTGACATTTATTTGTCATTTGGTGTTCCTGTTGAGTACTTAGATTCATATATTTGTCATGCATTTTAGTCATATAACAGTGTATCAATAAACTTGATTTTACTTGCAATATTATCAGTCCATAGCAATGTAACCTCTAAAGATCTCAGCAACTAATCTTGTTGAAACTGAGTAGGAAAAAAATATTTTAAAGGTACTTTGTAGGAAAACTCACTTGTTGACAGGAGTTTTCTAATGACAGCTAACATTTATTGAGTAATTACCAAATGCCAAGCACTGTGCTAAGTACTATACACACATCATCTCATTTAATTCTAATAACAGTATATGTTTTATACATGTGAGGAAACAGATTCAGAAAGGCTAAGGGATTTGCCATGGTCACTAGCTAGTAAGTGGCAGACCTGGGATGAACCCAGGCAGTACTGCAGAGTCCATGTTCTACTCTGCACATCTACATCTGTACATGGTTACAAAGTAGTTTGACCCATGAAGTTAAGAATCCTTTTTTAATATGGCGAGCTGCATAAAATTCTTGGCACTGGGAAGGTAAATATTTATTAAATCCACTCTGGTGTTTTTTTTTCAGATGGTCTGTCAGTTCAAACTGTGGTAGGAATGCTCTACAACCCCATCTCAGGCTACTGGCATTGGATTGAAAATACCAGTATGAACTACGCAGCTCATGCAGTCAAATCCAGGGTGCAGGAACCTCCAGTGCCTACAGAGTATGTCCCAAAGGGGGAGACCAAAGAGTGCTGAGCTAAAGCTCCCACAAACTCAGATGCACACGAAGAGCTGAAGAAATGAATAATTTCTGAGGACTGTCATTATGTGGCTTGAAAATTTGATGTTTAAGAATATGAAAAATATATGTAATTTATCTTTTAAGAGAGAGAATCATGAGAAAAGGAAGATCAGTAAACAGGGCTTGAACAATTAAAAAAAGCCTTGGACAAAAGTTGTTGTTGTTTATACCTAATTGCTACTTTCAAGGGATTATTCTATGCTTAAAAAGTTTTGCCAAGCTATTGTGTAACATAGGAGTTTATGTTCCTTAACCTTTGGTATAAAAATAGGGTATGCGTATTTTATTTAATTTTACAGATTACATATATTTTTCCAGCATGTATTCACATACAAATATGCTGTGATGGGCTTTAGTTTAAAGGAATCTATATTCATATTATTTGGTTTTAGTTGAAGGCAGTCATGCTTCTTACTAATGTAAACCAAATATAGCTGTTTTTGTTTTTTTGTTTTTGTTTTTTTTTCACCAGGAGGTCCTGGGCATCAAACCCAGGTCCCTCCATATGGGAGACGGACGCCCAACCATTTGAGCCACATCCGCCCCCGCAAATATAGTTTTATACCACTTGTATTGGGGAAGATAAAATATTTTTCCCTTTAAATTTTCTTTGTCAGAAAGCAAATGTGTTAAGTCTGTGCTGGATTTGGATTTAAACGTTAAAATCAAGAAGTTCAGATTATGTTGGATGTACTTCTCTATACAGTTCCATAAAAGCTTTATGGTATTTTTTGTTTTGTTTTGAAGTAGAAAGTTTTTTTCTTTCTTAACTCAGTGTAACAATTCAGTTATGGAAATTTCCTTTTTTGGCTAACATTTTAATAATTAAAGAGGCTTACTTGAAATATATATATATATATATATATATATATATATATATATATATATTTTTTTTTTTTTTGAAATATATTTTTATGCCTCTTGAAGTAAGTGAGTCTCTGGCAGTTTCTGAAAGTACAAATGCCATATAAAGACATACACGGGGTTACTGGCCAAATGTGGCAAATATGGATGGAAAGCATGTAGCTAGTCTTTTTCACTTTAAACTCATATGTTTTATGTGTTCATTTGTCAGTGTCTATTAGACTAAGACCTTGGCAAACACTTCCCAACCACCTTAGCTTATCATTTGCTTGTTCTCCGTGGCATCTTAGAAGAGGAGGAAACTAAAATTTAAAGAATTAGAAGAGAAATTTTAACTTCAGTTGCTAATGACTAATTAGGGGGATAAAATTAGGAGTCTCCCTTGACCTTCATTTAAAAGTTTGATTCCTGGTTCAAATTATAGTAGACTGTTACCAAAGCAAAGCCTCCTCATTCTTACCAGTTGGAAGAACAAGTAGTAGTATTAAAACCGTTAAAGATTAAGGAATGTGTAAAGGAGTTGATAAAAAGACACTCCCCTAAACAAAACACATTTATTTTAGAAATAAATTTCCAACTTTTGAAATTATTAAATGCATGCTTTTTTAAGTGCTGGAAAATCAAGAAGATTCACTAATAGTTACTTCTGTGTGTAATTTGACTTCCTATGGAATGAAAAAACAAAAATATTGTGCCTCTGTGTATTACCTAATTTGATCTTGCAGGCCAAGTTCAACCAAGTTTCAGGAGAAACAGGTTTAAAAAGACACTAAAATCTCTAAAACTGTTTATCTGTAGAGTAAGGATTTACCAGCTGAAAATTTTTAATTTTGAGAACCACTAATCTAGCAAATAGCGTTATGGTGGGGAGATTAATCTGCAGAACTCCCTCAGTAACTGAGTTTATGAGAGGCTCCTGCAAAAAATAATAATGGAGACTTAAGGGCTAATAAGCCCAGTAGAAAAGAGTGTAGACTTGTACATTAGCCAAAGAGGTGCTGATGCAAAGTACCAGAAATCTGTTGGCTTTTATAAAGGGTATTTATTTGGGGTAAAAGCTTACTGTTACAAGGGCCTAAAGAGTCCAACTCAAGGTTACTTCCTTACCAAACTCTGTTGCCACATGTTGAAGCAAGATGGCGGGCAATGTCTTCAAGGGTTCAGCCTTCCTCTTCTTTAAGGCCCCATAGGTCCAGCTTCTCCAGTCTCAGCTGTAGGCTGGCATAGGGCTTGTCTCTCTTCCTGGGACTCGTTTCTTTACAGGCTCAGCTGCTGTGATCTCTTCACAAGGTCAGCTGTAAACTGTCAGGCGAATGGCTCATCTCTGCTCCCGGGGCTTCTGCTGTGTCTACGGTGCTGTCCCTCGTCCTCTGTGCATCTTCTCTTTGTATCTACTTCTGTGTGTCTCGATTGTCTGTTTATATAGCCCATGAAGGTGTTGGGGACTCGGACTGAGTTACACTGTATTGATGTGATCAAAGCCCTAATCTTAACATAATTTAATCAAAGATATCTCAGCTGAATCTAATATAAAGGGTATCATGCCCAGAGGAACAGACCAGTTTACAAACATAATCTCTCTTTTTGCAATTCATAAATAATCTCAAACTGCCAAACAGGTCTTAGAAAGAAAAAGAACAAGGTTGGAAAGAGCTGGAAGGTGAATTTGCTCGGAGTCTTGGTTTGGGATCAGAGGAACAACTGGTGAAGCTGAGAGGTGATGTTACCTAGTCCTGATGGAG
This sequence comes from Tolypeutes matacus, assembly GCA_026826555.1. Lineage (NCBI taxonomy): Eukaryota > Metazoa > Chordata > Mammalia > Cingulata > Chlamyphoridae > Tolypeutes > Tolypeutes matacus. Next base: position 8,954,343 of record JAKSZT010053791.1, read on the forward strand.
GGAGTTGGACTGCTCACTGAGGTTGTGAACAAAAAACCACGAGACCATTTTTAAGGTTGGCTCAAAGGGCTATGAATGCCAGGAAAGCAAAACTTTCAGCACTTAGAAGTAGCATTGAGTGATGGTAGGAAGAGTCAAAATGCAAGGCAGATGATAGCAAGAGAGAGGTAAAATATTGCTTTTCCCAAAAACTACTGTAAGCAGTGTGCGAGAATACACACATGCTAAACTTCCATAGAACCTGGTGGGGCCTTCTGAAAGCAGCATTCCAGAAACTAACCTGGTTTAGGAGACTGGAATAAAAAGCAATTGTATTTGTTAGGAAGTTTTTTATTTTCCTCAAAGTTGATATGTTCTGGGGAGAAAAGTGTTAAGCAGGTATATAGAACATTGCTATATTTGTGTGTTGTATATTTTCCTGAAGACAAAACATCATCAAAAAGTCTAGTTCTTTTCTTTTTACACCTAAAAGTTTGCAGAGGCACTAGAAATGTCACAGTGTCTACTGCTTAAATCAGACCTGTATGCTCTCAAATGGAAATATCATTATCACTGTAACTATGATTTTAGGAAACTTCTTTCTTCTTCTTCTTCTTTTTTTGAGGTACAGAGACGAGGAATTGAACCCTGAACCTCGTATATGGGAAGCCGGCACTCAACCACTGAGCCACATGGGCTCCTGGAAACTTCCTACTTTTGATGATCATGTTTGGATTTGGAAATCAGAGGTGACATTTGGTTGAGCATTTTGTTTGATTAATTATGATTTGTTGGGGGCGGATGTGGCTCAAATGGTTGGGCGTCTGTCTGCCTTATGGAGGGACTTGGGTTCGATCCCCGGGACCTCCCGGTAAAATGAAAAAAAAATATATAGAAGGCGCATGGGCTGCCAGGCTCTGTGTGCCGGTGAGCCGCCAGGCCCCGGAGCCATGCAGCAAGATGATGACGTAACAGGAGAGAGACGCAGGGGAGAGACAAGACGAGATGCTCCAAAAGCTCCGGAAACCAGGAACCGAGGTGGCGCAGGTGGCAGAACACCTCTCTCCTGCATTGGAGGTCTCCAGGATCGAATCCTGGTGAAGACTGGAGGAGGAGGTTGAGAAGAGATGGCAGGAAACAGACACAGAGAGTTGCCCAGCGAGTAGACACAAAATAGCAAATGGGGAAGGGGGGGGGTTAAAATGGGTAAAGTAAATAAATAAACTTAAAAAAAATTACGATTTGTTAACAGGGTCATTTTGTAGTTGAGCTTAAGACTCACTCCACAGAGAATCATTCTATATATATTTTTAATAGGGAATTTGTCAGGTGTTCCCATTGTTCCAATTGATTCCACAGTGGATAATTGGAAAATTATAGTGGGAATAGGATTCTTTCTCCTGAAATGTGTCCTGTCTTTACCCTAACCAACACAGCCAAAACTATTAAAAGAGTTGTCCCTGTTATGTTGTTCTCTAAATTCTCAATTCACTGAGGTCTGGCTCCCTTTTTCATTGTTTTGTTGAAATGACCTCAGTGACTATTTGAAATGACTGAGTGAAAATTACCTAAGGACATTTTCAGTCCTTATCTTGCTCATTTGACAATGAGTTGTTAATTACCCCCTTCCTTGAAACCTCTTCCCCTGATTTCCATGATTTCACCCTAATCAGTCTAGCTTGCTGGAATTTCCTATTTCATTCCCCTACCAAACTTAGGAATTCCCCAAGATTTTCTCTTAGGCCAACCTGTCTTTTTTTTTTTTTTAAATCAGTTTTCTCTAAACAGTTTTGTCCACATTTGCCTTATTTACCTTTGATACTCAGGTCACTCCTAAATTTGTGTCATTAGCTCAGCCTGGAACTCCAAGCTGGATATGTCAAATATACCACAAGCTCATTGTCTCCATGCCCGAGTAATGATATTTCCCTCAAAAATACCTAGCCCACTTACAGTGTTCTTCATTTATCTCAGCCAGAGACTGAGGCATCATCCTTGACTTTCTTCTGCCACTTCTCCCATATCCACTCTTACCACTGTCTTGTCAATTGGACCTAAATTTCTTAAATTTGTCTTCTATTTTTCATTTTCACCACAAGCCTAATCTAAGTTATCGTTATCTCTTTTTCTGGAGCACATCTCAGTAGCCTACTAATTCACTTCCCATAAATACCCAGACTTATATCCAATGCATTCTTATAGCAGCCAGAGTGATCATTTCAAAATGCAGGTGAGATCAGGTTGCTTCCACATAGCTCCTGTGCTAGATCACTTCTGTTTTTCCCTTGTTTGGGTTATCTATTGCTGTCTAACAGCGTACCCCAAAACTTAATTGGCCTAAAATAACCATTTTTGCTCATGATTTTGTGGCTTAGAAATTTGGGAAGGGCTCTACTGGGTGGTTCTCATTTGGGTTCTCTTAGGTGGTTACAGTCAGATGTTAGCTCAACTACACTGGATGCCCCAGATGCTCACTAACAAGGCTGGCAGATGATGCTGGCTGGCTTCTGGAAGTTCATCTGGGGTTGAGCACTGGAGCACCTATATGTGGCTTCTCCATGGGTTTGGACTTCTCACAGAATGGTAGTTGGATTCTGAGAGGGGGTATCCAGAGAAGCAAATGTTCCAAAAGATTAGAACAGAAGCTACAAGGCTTAAGACTTGGGCTTGGAAGTTATGCAGCATTTACTGTCTCTAAGCCAGGCTACGTTTAAGGAGAAGGGAATTAGCCCCACCTCTCAATGGGAGAAGTGACAAAACATTTGCATCCATCTTTAATCCACCACATTCTTGCAGCTCTACTCTCCACCCATCTTAAACTGCTCTCTACTCTAGGAGGCTGACCCCTTTGCACTACATCAATGGATTCCCACACCCTCCGGCTTCTGGTTGTATTTGGCCAAAAGGGGAACCTCTACAGGAGATCTGAGGAAGGAAGGAACTTCAGGTCAGGATATATATTCCATTAGATCTTTTTCTTCAAGGTCACCTATTGGCTTTGATTGGATGGTTCCCCCATATCCATACTTTTGTAGTCTCTGTGTATATAAATGCTCCTCAGATTATCTTAATTTGAATGTAACATATTTCTTGATGGAACACCCACTGATATACTGACCCCATTCTCCAACTCTTCTCAAAATCCTTCAGGGATCAGATGTAGCACAAGTGGTTGAGTACCTGCTTCCCATGTACGAGTCCCAAGTTTGATCCCTAGTACCTCCTAAACAAACAAACAAACAAAAATCCCAACTCTTTGGGAGCAGATGTAGCTCAGTGGTTGACAACTTGCTTCCCATGTACAAGGTCCTGGGTTCAATCCCGGTACCTCCTAAAAAAAAAAAAAAAAAAACAACAAATCTTTCAATGGTCTCTCATTGTCCCTACGATAAAAGGCTTAAATTTCTTATTGTAGCCACCAAAGCTGTATATGATCTGGCCCCCAACTACTTCCCAAGCCTCGTTTGTTTTTTGACAAGTATAACAGCACAGTTCATTACAAATCTTTTGCATTATTTTAAACTACATTTTTAAATAATTTCACTTACAAAAAAGTTGCAAAAGTAATCTAAAGAGTTTCCATATACCCTTCACCCAGCTTCCCCAAATTTTAACATCTGTAACAATAGTGCAAATATAAAACCCAGGAAATTAACTTTTTTTTTTTTTTTTAAGATTTTATTTATTTATTCATTTATCTCCCCCCTTGCTGCTTGTGCTCGCTGGGTCAGCTAACCACGCTGTGCGGTCGGGCTTGCCTTCACCAAGAGGCCCCGGGAACCAAACCCGGGGCCTCCCATATGGTAAACAGGAGCCCTACTGATTGAGCCACAGCCGCTTCCAGGAAATTAACTTTTATACAATACTATCCTATATACCTTATTTAAATGTTGTTAATTGTTGTACTGATGCCCTTTGGAATCAAGATCCCATTTTGCATTGTCTGTCATGTCTTTTTAGTCTCCTTTAATTTGGGACAGGTTTTGTCTGTCTTTGTTATTCATGACATTGATGTTGAATTAGAATAACAGGCGTCAGTATGAAAAGCATATTTAGTGGGGAGCAGATAGGGCTGAGTTATTTTGAATACACTTCAACTTGGTTCTTTTTCTGAGGTTTCTTATGATTAAATTCAGGTAATGCATTTTTGGCAAGAGTACCAGAGAGGTAATATGCCCTTCTCAGTGCACTCTGTCAGGAGTCACAGGATGTCACTATGTCTTATTACTGGTGATATGAACTTTGACCATGTGGTTAAGGTGGTGTCTTATCAGATTTTATCATTGTAAAATTACTCTTTTTCTCTTTTTAATGAATAAATCTCCTCTAGCAAAATACTATGAGAATATGTTTTTCATATTTTTGCCCACTAATTTTATCATCCATTGGTCATTTTTGCTTGAAATAGTTATAATTGTGGTAGTTGTCTACTGGTGATTTTCTTCTTTTATTATTCTTTCCACATTTATTAATGGAATTCTACTGTAAGGAAGAGCTGTCCCTTCTCCCATTTACTAATTTATTTAATTATTTATATCAGTATGGACTCGTGGATATTTGTTATCTTTTATGGCTTATAATCCATTACTATCGTTTTGTCACTCAACTTGTCCCAGATTTGGCAACTGGAAAACACTCTTGTATCCCTTCAACTTGTCCTCATAATTTTTTCAGCAGTTCCTTACTTTCTGGCACCACTAGATGTTCCTTGTTTTTGCTCGATGTCTGCTCATTGTCTGCTTGTTGTTTATTTGTCTTCTTTAGGAGGTTCCAGGAACCAAATCTGGGACCTTCCATGTGGGAGTTGGGTGCCAAACTGCCTAAGCCCTATCCGCTCCCCACTAAATATGCTTTTCATACTGACACCTGTTATTCTAATTCAACACCACAGGGTTTATTCTGACATTACCCCTTTCTCCGACAATAGAAACCTGGTTCTCGTTATCCACAATATATTTACTTATTTGCTCAATCCTAGAATACATACATTTCTCAATTGCTAATCCATACACCTATGAGAAACAAATTTACTTTACTTAGCCTTAGCATATATAGATAGTTAAAATTTCCAAAGTTACTTAGGTTAGTTTTTTTCTTGCCCATCCACCTCAATCTGGTTATATTATTCATTATAATATAGTTCAATTCATTTGTTATTGTTTGTAGTCCATTTTGGCTTACCCTCTCCCTACATCTTGGTTGCTTTAAATTATTTACTTTTGGAATGCATGACACTAACATTGTTCTAAAAGTCAGAACTATACAAAAAGTTATACTCAGAGACATGTCGCTCTCCCATATCCCTTCTACCCTGTTCCCATCTCCCCTTCCCCTCATTCTTTCCAATTCCTATCTGCTTACTCGCTGTAGGTAACTGTGGTGGATTGAATTGTGTACCCTAGTTTGGACATGTTCTTGGTCTTGGTCCACATTCTGGTGGGTGTAGATCCATTATAAACAGGACCTTTTATGATGTTATTTTTATTTAAGGTATGGGCAACTGAATCAGGATGGATCTTAATCCTATTACTGGAGGCCTTATAAAGAAGACCATAGGGAGAAAGCCACCAGGGAGTAGTAGAAGCTGGAAGTCAATGGAATCTGGAAGAGAAAAGAGAGGTTGTTGCCATGTGCATTGCCATGTGACAGAAAAGCCAGTAACACAAGGACCACCTGCAGCCAGACCCAAAAAGCCACAGTCTTTAGGGAGAAAGCATTTCCTTGCTGACACCTCAATTTTGCACTTCTCCCAACCTCAAATCTGTGAGCCAATAAATTCCTGTTGTTTAAGGCAACCCATTGTATGGTATTTGTTTTAGCAGCAGGGAAACTAAGACAGCAGTAACCAATCTCATTATTTTTCTGGTTTATCCTGTGTATATATTTGTGTGCTTGTGTGTTTGCACTAATGAACAGATACATGTATATTTTCTCATTTCTCCTTCTTGCTTACATTACAGGTAGCACATTCTAGGTACTGTTTTGCATTTGTCATATTCTGCACTTGAGCTATGGGAGAAATCTCTCAGTTCTCCCACTGCTCTCAAGAACATTCAGACTCTCTGATAACAAAGCTGCCTGCCCTCATCTCTAACCTTCACTTAGTTCACTCTACTTTTCCTTCACAACTGAGCCCAAGCATCACGTTCCAGAGAAGGTATCTCTGACCCTCTTTACTAGGGAAAAAAATCCTTTCTAGCATTAAATCATATCTCTTTCACAGCACTTATTATTACTGCAGGCTTAAATTTTTGTATGTGAATAATTGATTGGAATCTATCTCATGTAGGTATCATGTGCGCTGGGCTCATTGTTTTGTTTTGTGAACTATTACATCCCCTGACCTAGCTCAGTGCCTGGCACTTGAAATGTATTTGTGGATTGAATAAATAAAAGAATGAAATACTAGTAATCTATTTCATCAAAGTTCCAATAAAGTCAAGTAATTTAGATACCCAACAGGTTGTTTTTAAATAGTAGTTTGCTTACCTTTTCTTCATTTTGGGACTACCACCTTCATAGAAGTCCAAATAAATATAACATTTCTTGTGATTCTAAATATATTTAATCTGCATATCTTTAACTATTCTCAATTTCCCCTTATCTTTTTCTAGGAATATGACCTATTTTCATGTTTCTGAACATTAACCCATGCCATCCCCAATGTCTGACAAGCCTCCTTTTTTTGCTCCCCACTAACTACTTCTTAGTGACCCTCTTGACCTCTTGCCTCTGTAAAAAGACATGGTTAGGACTACTGGATGCCCACTAAATCTCTTCTTCCCTTCCGTAGCAATAGAACTCCATATTTTTAGCTGCATTTTTCAACTTTTCTACAACTAGGCATGATCATGTAACTTAGGTATGGCCAATGAGATGTACATAGAAATGGTATGTGTAACTTCCAGGATATGTCCATAAATAGAAAAGAATAATCTTTTCCTTCCCTTTCCTCCTTCAAGCTGGCTGAAAAAGGGACATGATGGCTTGAGCTGAAGCAGTCTCTGGGACTTTGAGTTGGAGCAACAAGATAGAGGACCTGGATAATGTGGAGTGCTATATTAACCCTGGGCTGTCTATCTCCAGTCTCTGACAAGAGAGAGAGAAAATGAGAGAGAGAGAGAGAGAGAGAGAGAGAGAGAGAGAGAGAGAGGGAGAGAGAGAGAGAAACAGCTTAGTTAGACTACTGATGTTTTCTGTCACTCACAGCAAAACTACATTGCCAAAACATCTAGGCCTAAAGCCAGCATTACCACTTAGTGAAAATGAATGGGATAAATAACCTGAACAAAACTTATCCTTATTGACTTCTGGGGAAGATGGCAGAGTAGGGAGCTCCAGGACTCAGTCCTTCTGCCAAAACAACTATTAAATAGGCAGGAGCTACATGAAACAACTATTTTGAAACTCCAGAGGCCAGAAGAACACTGTACAGCATCAGGGGAAGAGCAAGAGGAAGAGGCTGATAAATTGCAGTGAAGAACAGTAAATTGAAAAAAAAAAAGAACAGTAAATTGCTCTCTTCACATGGCAGCTACTGGTACCTATCCCTCACTCTCATGACAGGCTTTCATGGGGTCTAGTCCCTGGCCAGTGGCTAGTGACAGAAAAGGACACAAAAATCCTCTCCCGCAAGAACAGGAGTGGACATGACTAATCACTGATCATGGCTTTTGATTAGCAAATTTGGATTACTGGGTCCCAGCTATGAAGGCAGCTATTGTTTCAACCCACCCTGGACAGGGGTAGAGGTGGTGGAGATTTAAAGATGCAGAGCTTCCTCAAGCCTGTAGGATAGAGGTAGCTGAAGGGTTGTATTTGCTGGGCAGATAAGGAAAGCTCACATGAGGGAGCCATTAAAGAAATTTTGGCACTCTTCCTGATTCCTTCCACAGGCCGTTTGGAGCTGGTTTATGCCCCCTTTGTGTCCCGGCCCTGTTTTGGCTGGGAAAGAACAACTTGGGAAAGTTCTCTCCAGGGTGACTCTCCTCCAAGGATTCCTCTCCAGGCAAAAAATAAGCAAAAGGAGCATGAGACAATGAAAGGAATGCAAAAACTATAAAGGCGGATAGTCTGGGACAAAGGCCTGTCTGCTTTAAATACCTAGGAGAGGAAGGTCTGTCTTTTGAGAAACAGAGGGGACAAGCAAACTCTTTTAAGCAGGAAAACTCAAAAACAACTAACCAGCAATATTTCAGGACAAGACAGAGGCCCAGATAGACAGGGAAAACCCTGTGTAGAACATTCGCCTTAGGCAGATCCTCTTGATAGGAAAGCTGAAGTTCAAGAAAATCTGTGTCATCACAAGTGAATTACAAAACCAGGAAACACATCACAGGGAGTAAATCCCAGAGTTAACATTTTAAAATATTAAAATGTGCAGTGTGCAACAAAAGTGTACAAGACAAACAAAGAACCAGGAAATGATGGCCATCCAAAGGAAAAGAGTAAAAATCCAGCAGGCTCAAAATGATAGAAGAAAGAATAAGAGATACAGAAGACAGAGCCACTAGGAGAAAGGAAGGAAAAAATTGAGCAGGAGCTCAGAGTTGAATGATAACACAAAACACAACAACATACATGTCATCAAGTTCTAGAAGAAGAGAAGGGAAAAGGGGCAGGAAGAGTATTTGAGGAAATAATGGCTGAACATTTTCAAACTCTCATGAAAGAAATGAACTTACATGTCCAAGAAGCACTGAATAAATCCAAATAGACCTACTCCAAGACACATACTACTCAGAATGTCAAACGTCAAAGATAAAGAGAGAATTCTGAGAGCAGCAAGGGAGAAGCAAATCATCATATATAAGGGATGTCCAGTAAGACTTAGTGCAGATTTCTCATCAGAAACCATAGGAGCAAGAACACAGTGGTATGATACAATTAGGATACGGAAAGAGAAAAAGTGCCAGCTGAGAATTCATTATTAGGCTAAATTGGCAATACCACTACTGGCTATATACCCAGAAGAACTGAGAGCACTGACATGAATAGACATCTGCACACCGATGTTAGTGGCATTATTCACCATTGCCAAAAGATGGAAACAACCCAGGTGTCCATCAACTGATGAATGGATAAAAAAACTGTGGTATATACACATGATGAAGTTTTATGCAGCTGTGTTGGAGAAGATGCTGAGAGTCAGAGCATAAAGGGTTAAGCATCTAAAAAGCATGCTTGCTGGAAAAGAAACATTAGTAAATGTCTCCAAGGACACTGCATGCTGCAGCTATCAGTGGGAGGAGGCAGAGAAGAGTGAACTCACCACACAGATGTTATTGTCTGAATTCCCAAGAAAGATTGTCTGGGAACTCACAAACAGGTAGCGCTCTCATGCACCAAGCTAAGAAACTAGTCAAGGACTCCCTACTTTAGTTATCAGCTTTGTAGTATAAAAAGCAGCTTCGGCCTTAATAAACTTGCCTGCATTCCACATGGAGTGAGGTCCCCTGATCCCAATCTTTCTTTGGATCATTCCCGGCACCGTCTACCTCCACGTTGAATTACAACACAGCTGTAAGAAGAAATGAAGTTGTAAAGCATATGACAACATGGATGAACCTGGAGGACATTTTATTGAGTGAAACAAGCCAGACACAAAAGGAAAAAATAGTGTATTATTGTGCTACTATGAATTAAATATATTGCGTAATCTCATGGAGTTAATAACTTGAATTTGGGTCACCAGAAAAAAGAATGAGGTTAGAGAATGGAAAGCTGATGGTTAACTTGTGCAGAACTGGTAAAAAGAATGTGTGTTAATCTTTGGAAATGAATAGAAAAAGTGAAAGCAGAACATAATGTTTGTAACTAGAAGTGGTATTATAAGGGTATGACAGTGGTTGAAAGGGAAAGACTAAGGTCATGTAAATTACTAGAAGGAAAGCTAAAAAATGTAACATGGGACTGAAGAATAGTAAAACCTCATGTGAAATATGAATGTGAGTAATATTGCATATATAAGACTGTTTTTCTTTGAAACTGATCAAATGTGTGTTACTGTTACAAGATGTTAATACCAGGTTAAGAAGAAAAACAACATTATGCTAAGTGAAAGAAACCAGACACAAAGTACTGCATATCATATGATTCCATTTATACAAAATGTAAATATAAATCCATTTTATAAAGATGGAATTAGATTAGTGGTTATGTAGTGCTGGGGAAGGATAGAGAGAATGAAAGGTGACTGCTAAGGGGTGTTAAGTTTTTGTTTTTGTAGTAATGAAATGGTTCTAAAATTTTTTGTGGTGGTGAATGCATAACATTGTGATTTTACTAAAAGCCGTTGATTATACATTTTGGATAGATTGTATGGTATGTGAATATATCCAATAAAACTGCTTTAAGATAAAAAATTAAAAATATGCAAGAATAGCCAGAAATAAAAGGTATATACATCAGGGGAAGCATAGTGAGATTGAGAGGTGAGGAATTTTTTGTTTGTTTGCTTGTCTGTTTTTTATTATTATTATTATTGAAATAATGAAAATGTTCTAATAATGATTGAAGTGATGAATACACAAGTATGTGATTATACCAAATATCACTTAGGATAGATTGTATGCTTTATTAATATGTATCAATAAAATCGATTTGCTTCAAAAAAAAAAAAAGCTCATGGTACTGGCATATAGACATATAGACCAATGGAATCATGTAAAGAGTTCAGAAATAGAGCTTCACGTCTATGGCCAATTGATTTTATTTTTTTTTCCTGAGGTACTAGAGGCCGGAGATTGAATCTGGGACCTCATATGTGAGAAGCGGCACTCAGCCATTGAGCCACATCAGCTTCTCTGAGTTAGGCTTTTTGTTTGTTTTTTTCAGGAGGCACCGAGAACCGAACCTGGGACCTCCAATATGGGACGTGAGTGCTCAACTGCTTGAGCCACATCCACTCCCCCAATTGATTTTTGACAAGGCTGCCAAGTCCTCTCAATTGGGAAAGAATAGTCTGTTCAACAAATGGGGCTGAGAGAACTGGATATCTATGTGCAAAAGAATGAAGGTGAACCCCTATCTCATACCATCTACAAAAATTAACTCAAAAATGGATCAAAGACCTAAATATAAGAACCAGGACTATAAAACTCCTAGATGAAAATGTAGGGAAGCATCTTCAGGATCTTGTGCTAGGTGATAGTTTCTTAGACTTTACACTCAAAGCACAAGCTACAAAAGAAAAAAATAGTGGGGCCTCATGAAAATTAAAAACTTTTGTGCATCAAGGGACTTTGTCATTGTAGCAATTTGGAATTGTTTATGAGTTCCAAAAATAGATACTGGATTATGTTTGTAAACTGGTCTGTTCCTCTGGGCTGTATTAGATTGTATTAAATTCAGAGGTTTCACTTTTATTTGATTAAATTAAGATTGGGGTTTTGATTTGGCCACGTCAGTAGGACGTTGAGTCCCCACCCCCTTGGTGGGAGGGAACTCACAGAGAAAACCACATGGCAGCGGGGAGAGTTGGAGTTTTGATGCTGGAGCCCAGGGAAGTAAACACACAGAAGAACACAGAGGAATGGAGACAGTGCTGTAGACACAGCAGAGGTCCTGGGAAGAGGAATGAGCCTAATAGCCTACAGCTGCAGCTGAGCCCTGAGAGAAACGAGCTCTGGGGAGAGAGATGAACCTTGTGCCAGCCTATAGCTGAGATTGGAAGAAGCTGGGACCACAGAGCTTTAAGAAGAAGGAAGGCTGAATCCTCGCAGACATTGCCTGCCATCTTGCTCCAACACATGGCCAATGACTTCAGGTGAGAAAGTACCTCTTATGGTACCTTGAGTTGGACTCTTTAGGGCCTTGTGACTGTAAGCTTCTACCCCAAATAAATACCCTTTATAAAAGCCAACGGACTTCTGGTACTTTGCATTAACACCCCTTTGGCTGACTAATACAGTCATGAAAGTGAAAAAACAATCTACTCAGTGGGAGAAAATATTTGGAAACCATATATCTGAACAGGATTACTATCCAATACTATATATATATAAAGAAATCTTTCAGCTTAATAACAAAAACACAAACAATCCCATTGAAAAGTGGGCAAAAGTCTGGAACAGGCATCTCTTCAAAGAAGATATACAACTGGCCAGAAAGCACATGAGAAGATGCTCAATATCATTATCCATAAGAGAAATGCAAATCAAAACTACAATGAGATACCATTTCACATCCACTAAAATGGTTGCTATTAAAGAAAAAAAAAAAAGAAAAGAAGTATTAGAGAGGATTCAGAGATATAGGAACAACTCATTCATTGTAGGTGGGAATATAAAATGATGCAGTGGCTGTAGAAGACAGTTTGGCAGTTCCTCAGAGAGCCTAGCATAGAATTACTATATGACCTGGCAATCCCACTACTAGGTATATACTCAAAAGTATTGGAAGCAGGGAATCAAATAGATATTTACACACCGATATTCACAGCAGCATTATTCAAAATTGCCAAAAGATAGAAGCAAGCCCAGAGTCCATCAACCAATGATGAATGGATAAAGAAAATGTAGTATATACATACAATAGAATATTATTCAGCCTTAAGAAGGAATGAAGTCCAGATACATGCCACAACATGGATGAACCTTGAAGACATGTTGAGGGAAAGAAGCCAGACACAAAAGGGCAAATATTGTATGATCTCACTGATTTGAAACAATTAGAACAGGAAAACTCATAGAGTCAGAATCTAGAATATAGGTAACCAGGGGACAAGGTAGGGATAGGGAAGGGGAAGTTAAGTCTTAAAATGTACAGGGTTCCTGTTTGGAATGATGGAAGTGTTTTGGTAATAGATGGCAGTGATGGTAGCACAACACTGTGAACACAACAGCACTGAAATATATAAATCTGAATATGATTAAAATGGGAAATGTTAGGTTGTAAATATGGTAACAGAATAAACATTTTTTAAAAATCCACGGAACTACACTACATAGTGAACCCTAAGATAAACTATGGACTTTAATTAATAGTACAATTATAAAAATGTGCTATCATCAATTGTAACAAATGCTCCACACCAATGCTGGTAGTGAAGTGGTGTATGATTTCCTGTATGATTGTTCTGTGAAGCCACAACTTCTCTAATAAAGGAAAAAACCCTTACACTTGTTGAATGGAGGACCCCACAGAAAGAAAAGTAATGATTTAGGGATCCTCGTAAGAGTGGCCCACTCTAATGATAAAGACACTTGAACAACGGCAGACATCCGTGTCTCTCTGCACTCAGTGCCCGTCTGTCTCTTCAGGTAATTGAGTTGCTAACCTGCTTCCAGTCTCAATGCAAGTATCACCTCTATGGATCTGTTCCTGACCAGCTCCACTTCTCATACCGAATTGATTATTTACATCTTACAGATATTGCCTGTCAGTTCTGTTTCCCTGGAGAACCCTAACACACCTCTCTCCAGTCTTTCCCGATCTGGTATCCTGTATTTGTTCTGTCAAGAGTGTTTGCAAAATTTTATTGTCCTTCATGGGGCATTAGGGATGGTGGAGAGAACGGGGGGATAATGTTTAAAAGGTTCAGATTTTCTGTTCGGCATGATAGAAAAGTTTTGGTAATGGGATGGTGGTAATAGTAGCACAATATTGTGAATATTATGAATATCACTGAATTGTATACTTGAAAGTGGTTAAAATGGGAAATTTTGTGTTGTATGTATCTTATTATGTTGTCTCTTTAGCTCTATTAAAAGGTTCTTTGTGGAGCAGGACTTGCATACCTTATCTATATTATATCCCTAGTATAATATCTGACACATAACAGATTATTACAAGAGAATTGAATGAATAAATACTTGTCCAGCCAGATCCAACTCAGAAAACTTATATACTTACAAAATGAGATCATTCCTATAGATGGTACAAAAGGCCACACAATCTCCAAGCCCATGGTGATTTTCCTCAAACTTTAGATACTACTTTTCCCCATCCTATCTCTACTCTCTTTAACTGAACTATTCAGTCATTCTAATGAGAATTAAAAGTGCCTGCATGGCCTACAATGTAATAGTTCAGGCAAGCATCATCAATTGATGCTAAACCAATTGGTATAAAGACCTAGGGGAACGGGATATTCACTGGGTTCCAAAGTGCCACCCAAGAGATTACTTGCTAATTACAAATGAGTAAATGTTCCTTTACAATGGAAAGATCAAACTTAGAATCACTCATAGTGGGACAGCCTGACATTATGTCCCCTGTTATGATGCAACATGAAGTAACTGATATCACCTATGATGTATTCTTGTTAAACATGTTTAAACTAATTCTACTTAAGCTTCTAGGCTTAAGTTTCCAGCAATACAGAGGAAAGGGGAGCAAGCTAAAAGACACCACAAGGAAATGTCAGACAAATACAAAACATGGGAAATTTTATAAGATAACTGGCATTAACTCTTCAAAATCAATGCAAAGAGGGAAAATTAGAGCAGGTATCAGAGGTGGGGGAATGGAAGGTGTGATGTAGATTAAAAGTGACCAGTGCAAGGACCTTGATTGGATTCTGGATAGAATTGCAAAACAGCTATCAAAGGTATTTTTGAGACAATTAGGGAATATGGATTGGATAGGAGATAACATTATGGAATTATTATGAATTTTCTTACACGTAATGATCATAGGTTTTTCAAGGAAAATGTCCTTATTTTTAGGAACCACATGCTGAAAAGTAAGATATTAGCAACTTACTTTCAAAGGGTTAAAAAAAAAAGAAATACCACATTCTTAGAAAAAGGATAAGGGGAAAATGAGGCTAGTTAGATAAAAGACAGATAAAAATTTCCAGAACCTCAAGAAAAGCTGTATTTATTTAGGTTTCTGTGAGTATATGCATGCTTGTGTATAAACACTCACAGAGAAAGTAAATGAAGCAAAATGTTAACAATTGGTGAATCTAGGTGAAGGGTACTATTCTTTTGACTTCTGAAATTAAAAAATTTTCAAAATAAAAAGCAGCAAATGATAGTGAAATTGTGATTTTTAAATTGGTCTAACAAAGAAAGTCTGCATCAATTAATGTATAATTCTATCTCATATTGTTTTTATTAAAATTCATAGTAGTTTTTGCGACTTAGGGTAATCCTTTGTATTATGGAGTGCCCAGCCTTATGCTGAGTACTATGAGTGCAGTATCTCATTTAATCCTCACGATAGCCCAGTGAGGTGCTCTTGTTAGCTCCATTACACAGAGATGTTAAGTGATGTGTTAAAGTCCTACATCTAGTAAGGTGGAGCCAGAAACTGAACCCAGTATGTCCTATCCCACTTTTATACTGGTGCCCAGCATCCATGCCGTCATAGGGTCACAGTAATAGTGTAACTGGATTAGTATCACATTTTTTAGTTTTCTGTACACAAAGTAGCATATTCAAAAATATTTACATCAAACAGAGCTTCACGAAGTCTTTACTCTGGACAATTGGCCTCCGTTCTCTTAGAGCTGAGAATACACACAACACTGAGAGGCATTATGTAGAGATTTAGAAACTGCTTGGTAACCAGGCACAGTGCCACATCATAATTACTGGAAATATTTTTTAAACCTGGGCTGGTGAGTTTCAGAGCTCCATAAAACATATTTCTATCATTGTAGACCATAGAAATTGAAAAATCTAAAATCTAAAAATCTAAGAAAATGTCAACATGGAAATAAAGATGGAAACAAGTCCAAATGAAAGCAAGTGTTAATACAGCCAATGCATAATTGCTTTTATAAACTATGTGACACAATTAGAAGTGAGATAGTTACTTGACCACCACTAATGAGATGCAAATGACACTCAAGCCTTTTCTGTACCAAAAGAAAACACCCTGACAGTGAGGGTTTGCATAAAAGTCAAACAAACAAACAAGAAAGCCTTATCATGTGATCAATAAACCTCTTGTATCCCAGTGAGAAAAAGATGAAGGAATATAAATGAACCACTGTCTAGGAGCTAAAAGGCACTAGTTGGACCCAAAGGATAAAAATATGTTCTCAAGATGATGTGGTGGCAGAGTAGGGGTGGAGAGTTACAAGATAAATATGGACATGAGATGTTTCCACTTCAGCTAGATTTGAACCCTTCTTTCTTGTTGACAGACAGGACATATTGGATATAGAACTCACTCACATGACAAAATCCCCAGTATTTCCTCCAAAATAGGAAGCAAAATTGTATGTGCTGAGAATGTCCAAGAACTTTCATTAGAGTCTCAAAAGGGTCCCTGGCCCCCCAAACAGTTAAAAATCACTGCTCTAAAATATCGCTGTGGGGAAATATAGTCTTTACTTGACAAAGTTAGAAAAAGAAAAATATTATTGCTCTATCCTCTCTATATATTTTATAAATGTGAACATGAAGTCATGAAAGACAAAAATTGGGAGATGATTAAAATTGCTTCTTTTTCATCATCATTTTGATATTTAATTGGAGAGACTTTCTGGAATTCTGGTTTTGGACTTCAGTTTTTGTCAGAATGGGATGGTAGAAGGCCAATCTGGATTAATTAGCAGTCAGATTTATGCAATTTAAAGAACTTCAACCCAGTAAAGGATTGCTGCAATGCCTAATTGGTAGAGTTTCTCTTAAGGATGGCTGAAAAGTTTTGGTAATTGATAGTGTTGATGTTAGCACAACACTGTGAGTGTAATTAGCTCTACTGAGTTGCATGCTTAAAGGTGGTTAAAATGAAAAATGTATATATGTTACCACAATAATTTTTAAAAATAAAATTTAAATTTAAAAAAGGATTGCTGGTTTTAAATATAGATAAATAGCTAGTTTATTAGATAAATAGATGGATGGATGAAGAGATGGTTGAATAAGAGATACTCTACCATCATGTGGCTAGAGAGCTCATGGGAACTGCTTTAATGCAGTGGATACCCAGGAAGCTCATTCACCCCCTTCCCCTATCCACCCTCACACACAATAGAGGGCCACATCAGACCTACGACTCAGTGTCAAGCCTTTGCCCCCTCAGCCCCTGCTTGCCTGCCCAAGCACACATAGAGCTGGCAGCTTTGAACCCACAACTCTCCCTGAGAAACGATAAGTGGAGGCTGAAGCTAAGCCATCTAGAGGCAAATATCTTTATTCTTCTGTAGGGAGGCTTTCCTCTGAGAATAATCAGTTCACGTCCAGGTGACTCCCCAGAGGACTGGTGTTCCTGGAACCAGCTGCGGCTGAATTGTTCTGCCATCCTTGTGGCTTGATAAGTCCACCTCTCCTCACATTGCTGCTATCCCTTGTCACTGCTCAAGAATTAGATACCCCATGCTGATCCTTTCCGATAATCTCTTCCAAAGAAGCTTCTTTGCATTTGTTTTCACTGACTCTACCTCCTACTGCTCCCTTCTTCTACACTCTTCTGCTATGATCTCAAAAGCCCCATTTCATAACTGACCAATTGCCCTCTCTTCTCAAGTTTTCATTGAAGTCCCCTTCTTGCCCTACCTTAACTGAAACCTGGCTCTCCTCTGAGGATGTTGTTTCCCCTGGAGCCCTTTTGAGAGGCAGTTTCACATTTTCAATAACCCTCAGAGTTGGAAGATGGGGTTCATATCCTTTTCACTTACTGTCCACTGTATAAAAGCTAACATTTCTCTGACCTCAGGTCCAGCTCTACTTCCTCTACTCCTCCTCTATTGTCATCTTCCACTTCTAGTCACTCCTCTCAACCAAAGGTCTTTGTTCTTCTCCTGCCCACTAAGTCTTCCCATCTTTCCAAGTAACTTCAATGTCCATGTGGATGGTCCATGTCCTACCTCATCAGTAATGGATCAAACCTCCAGACATTTTTATTTTCACACTCACATCTGAGCACTTGAGGTCATTTAAGAAGATCTGAAATCATAGATTTGAACATCCTATTCAGAGGAGAAGACCTCTCTAAAGCTATAATAGAAAATCAAGAAGCCACAGGAGAAAAGATTAAGAAATGGTAAAACTGGGGAAAATATTTGTGAATCATTTCAGTCAATATTATTTTTTCAGAGAACTCATATAAACTTTTTTTTGCAGAAAAGTAAAAATAAATGCATCTTTCAAAAAATGCACTCAATCTCATACATAAGAGAAACTCAAATTTAAAACTACAATGAGACATTGCTTTTTCACTTGTCAAATTAGGAAAGATCAAAATGTTTTATAATGTATGGTAAGGGTATGTAGGAGGAAACAGATACTTTAAAAATGACTCAGACTTTGCTAAATTAGAAATCAAAGAAATTCTAAATAAATGGAAGTACATTCCATGCTTATTGGAAGACTAAATATTGGAAGGCTAAATATTGTTAAGACATCAGTTGTACCCCAAATGATTTACAGATTCAATACAATCCCAATCAAAATTCCAATAGCCTACTTTGAAGAAATGGAAAAACCAATTATCAAATTTATTTGGAAGGGTAAAGGACTCCGAATGGCCAAAAAGAAGAATGAAGTTGGAGGGCTCACACTTCCTGACTTTAAAGCTTATTACAAAGCAACAGTGGTCAAAACAGCATGGTACTGGCGCAAGGATAAACATATAAACCAATGGAATTGAATAGAGTGTTCAGAAATAGAGCCTCACATCTATGGCCAATTGAGTTTTTTTTTTTTTTTTTAAACAATTTATTGAAGTATATCATTCATACATGAACATACATAAACTATAAGTATTCAGTAAACATCATGAACTTACAAAACAAACGTATAACATCATACAGGGCTCCCACACATCACCCCCCACCCCAAACACCCTGCATTGTTGTGAAACATTTCTTAACAAATCATGCAAGAGCATCATCAAAGTATTACTACCAACTATAGTCCCTATCTTCCTCCCCTATACATTTTTTTAAAGGATTTGTTTATTTATTTATTTACTTTTGTCCATTTTTACCCCCTCCCCCCCATTTTTGCTGTTTCTGTGTCCATTTGCTGGGTGACTCTCTGTGTTGGTTTCCTGCCCTCTCTTCTCATCCTTCTCCTCCTGTCTTCACTAGGATTTGATCTTCGGAATCTCCAATGTGGGAGAGAGGCGTCCTACCGCCTGTGCCACCTTAGTTCCTGGTTTTTCGGTGCGTCTCGTCTTGGCTCTTTCTTGTGTCACTCTCCTGTTACGTCATCATCTTGCTGCATGGCTCACGGGGCCTGATAACGCACCCATGCACGGGGCCTGGCAGCCCATGCGCCTTCTATATTTTTCTTTTTTTTTTTTTACCGGGATGTCCCGGATCGAACCCAGGTCCCTCCATATGGGAGATGGATGCCCAACCACCTGAGCCACATCTGTCCCCCTGCTATATCTCTTAAAAGTTGACCAAAGATACCCAGAGTTACAGTCTTTCCCCATACAGGATGGTCATATAATAAATCAGGCTTAGTTTATCCCCAGTATTCTAAAAACCAGACCTAGGAGAAAAACTAGGCCTGGGGACACATAAATGGTTTCTAATATAGCAAATGTTTAGCCTACCCTGATTATCACAAAATCAGGTCAGCCAGAATATTCACATCCAATTGAGTTTGACAAGGCTGCCAATGGGAAGCGGCTGTGGCTCAATCAGTGGGGCTCCCGTTTACCATATGGGAGGCCCCGGGTTCGGTTCCCGGGGCCTCCTGGTGGGGGCGGGCCTGCCCGCATGGCGTGGTTGGCTGGCCCGGCGAGCACAGGCAGCAAGGGGGGGATGAATGAATAAATAAATAAAATCTTTAAAAAAAAAAAAAAAAAGGCTGCCAAGTCCACTCAATTGGGAAAGAATAGTCTGTTTAACAAATGGTGCTGGGACAACTGGATATACATGTGCAAAAGAATGAAGGTGACCCCCTATCTCACACCATCTATAAAAATTAACTCAAAAATGGATCAAAGACTTAAATATAAGAACCAGGACTATAAAACTCCTAGATGAAAATGTAGGGAAGCATCTTCAGGATCTTGTGTTAGGTGATGGTTTCTTAGTCTTTACACCCAAAGCACAAGCTGCAAAAGAAAATAATAGATAAATAGGGCCTCATCAAAATTAAAAACTTTTGTGCATCAAAAGACTTTATCATGAAAGTGAAAAGACAACCTACTCAATGGGAGAAAATATTTGGAGAATACATATTCAATCAGGGTTTAATATCCACTATATGAAGAAATCCTTCAACTCAACAACAAAAAAATAAACAAACAACCCAGTTAAAATACATTTCTCCAAAGAAGATATACAAATGGCTAAAAAGCATATAAAAAGATGCTCAACATCACAAGCTATCAAGGGAATTCAAATAACACACAATGAGATACCATTCCCCACTCACTAGAAAGGCCACTATTTTTAAAAAACCCAGAAAATACAAGTGTTGGAAAGGATGTGGGAAAATAGGAACACTCATTTGTTGCTGGTGGGAATGTAAAATGGTGCAGGTGCTGTCGCAGACAGTTCAGAAGTTCCTCAGAAAGCTAAGTATAAAATTACCACATGACCCAGCAAACCCTCTACTAGGTGTATACCCCAAAGAACCAAAAGAAGGGAATCAAACATTCAAATCAACGTTCATAGTGGCATTATTCACAACTGCAAAAAGATGGAAGCAACCCAAGTGTCCATCAACTGGTGAACGAATAAAAAAAATTGGTATATACATACAATGGAATATTATTCAGCTGTAAAAAGGAATGAAGTTCTGGGTCATGTGACAACATGGATGAACCTTGAAGACATCATGTTGAGTGAAATGAGCTGGACACAAAAGGACAAATATTGTGTGATCTCACTGATATGAAATAATTAGAATAAGAAAACTCATAGAGTTAGAATCTAGTATATAAATTACCAGGGGCTGGGTTGGAGGTAGAAAATTGATCGTTAATGCTTAATTTGTACAGGATTTCTATTTGGATTGATTATAAAGTTTTGAAAATAAATGTTAGTGATGGTAGCATAACATTGTGGGTGTAATTAACAGCAATGAATTATTTATGTGTATGTGGGGAAATTTTAAGTTGTATATATGTTCTGTGGATAAAAATTAATTAAAACATGGACTGTACAGCACAGTGAATCCTATTGTGAACAATGGACTACAGTTAATAGTACAATTATAAAATGTTCTTTCATGAATTATAACAAATGCACCACACTAATGCAAAGTGTTAATGATAGGGCAGTGGTATATGGAGACGCTATCTTTTTTTTTCTGCATGATTTTTCTGTAAACCTATAATTTCTCTAATTAAAAAGTAAAAACTTCTGAGGGTGTAAATTGACCTCTGTGGAGGACAATATGCCAATACCTATCACAATTACAGTGTATAGCCCCAGAAATTCCAACTTTAGGCACACATACATACATTCCACCTTTAGGCACACATACATATATATAACAGTTATATAACTTATATACAAAGATATTTGTGATCATCAATAGTGAGCTAGGGAAGCGGATGTGGCTCAAGCGATTGAGCTCCTGCCTGCCACATGGAGGTCTCTGGATCAGTTCCCAGTGCCTCCCAAAGAAGACAGCAAGCTGGCGTGATGGGCACATGCAGCAAGCTGATGCAACAAGAGACACAAGAAGAAAAAAACATAATGAGAGACACAACAAAACAGGTAACGAAGGTGGCTCAAGCGATTAGGTGCCTCCCTCCCACATCAGAGGTCCTGGGTTGGGTTCTCGGTGCCTCCTAAAGAAACAAGGAAGATGGACAGACACAGCAAGTAAAAACAATGAGGGGGTGGGGAGAAATAAAAAAAAAAAAATAGTGAGCTAGTTATATACATTAAGTACATCCTTACAATGGAACTGTATGCATCTAAAACAAAAAACAAAAAACAAACAAAAAAAGGAATCGGGAGCGGATGTAGCTCAAGTGATTAAGTGCCTGCTTCCCATGTGTGAGGTCCCAGGTTCAATCCCCGGTACCTCCTGAAAATACACTTGATCTTAGCCAAAAGGCTGAGAAGCGATCCTGAAAATAAATGAAAAAAAAAAAACCAATAACAACCAACTCTCATTGGGGAGAAGATGTAGCTCAGTGGTTGAGTGCCTGCTTCCCATGTACAAGGTCCTGGATTCAATACCTGGTACCTCCTAAAAAAAAAAAAAAAAAAAAGGAAAAAAAGAATCAGGAGCACTTGTTTAAAAGGAAAAGGAAAGGAAGGTGCAGGGCAGGTATGCTACAAATTGTGTAAAAATAATTAAAAATCATATATGTATAGATATCTATGCATATATGCATATGTGTATAAATATTATGCTTTCATAATATTTATATTATGAATACATATGGCAGTGTAGAGAGCAGGCTGCCTGACAGGAGACATGGCCACGTGTAACTCTGCAGGGAAAGATACTGAGAATTAAGTGCCTTTCCTTACTGTTCTCCTGTCCCCCAATCTCCACTGTGGGGCAAACTCCTGAAGGGAAATTTCTGGAAACCACAGTGCAAGGGCTGCGTTGATGTGACCCACACAGGTCAGCCTCTGGGTTAGACAGCAAGGGGCAGAGGCAGTGGATCTAGACGGCAAGTGGGGAACATCTGGCACAGAGATTTATTTTACGTTGTATTTTCGTTTTGAAGCTTCTGAATTTTGTACTCTGTACATATTTTAATATTAAGAATAAGTCACATAATCACCTTTCTAAACAATAAAGGAATATTTATTTCTTCTCCAACCATCACGTTTACTTTCTTCTTGTACAGTCAAATTTCTCGGAAGTTTTATCTGCACTTACTGTTTTACCCTTCATTTTTCAATCCTTTACACTTGAGTGTGCACACTTGCTAAGGTCAGTAATGTTTAACCTGCTGACATTTTGGGAATATATGACACTGTTGATCCCACCCTGCTCACCCTCTTCTTTTTTCTTTTCCTTCCCTCCCCTCCCCTCCCCTCCCCTCCCCCCTCCCCTCCCCTCCCCTCCTCTTTCCCTCCCTCCCTCCCTCCCTCCCTCCCTCCCTTCCTTCTTTCCTTCCTTCCTTTCTAGAGCAGTTTTACTGTGATATAGTCACATACCATACAATCTATCTAAAGTGTGCAACCAATAATCACAGTGTTGTGCATTCATTGCCACAAAAATTTTAGAGCAATTGCATCATTCCAAAAAGAAAAAAATTCATACCTTTAGCAGGCACCTCTCAATCCCTGTAGCCTTCCCCAGCCCTGCATAACCACTAATCTAATTCCATCTTTATAAATTGATTTATACTTACATTTTATATAAATGGAATCATATATACAATATATAGTATTTTGTGTTTGGTTTCTTTCACTTAGC
The DNA here is from genome assembly GCA_026826555.1 of Tolypeutes matacus. Classification (NCBI taxonomy): domain Eukaryota; kingdom Metazoa; phylum Chordata; class Mammalia; order Cingulata; family Chlamyphoridae; genus Tolypeutes; species Tolypeutes matacus. Next base: position 8,977,577 of record JAKSZT010053791.1, read on the forward strand.
ATATTTTTCCTCCTGATATTAATGTATTAAAACATTAACTTATATTACATTTACTCAGTTTCAAAGAAAATCAGTCTTATATATGCAATATTACCCAAATTCATATTTCACATGAGGTTTTACTATGTTATACAGTCCCATGTTACACTTTTTAGCTTTCCTTCTAGTAATTTACATGACATTAGGCATTCCCTTTCAACCACTGTCATACTGGTAGAATAGCTCTGTTAGTTACAAACATTATGTTGTGCCTGCACTTTCTTGAAACACCCTCTTCCCTTGGCTTCGGCAGCCCCATTTGCCTGGTTTTCCTCCTGCCTCTGGTTCTTCTTTTCAGTTTGCTGTAAGGGCCTCTCTTTGCCCTTCCTTTGCAAAGCAGTTTGTTGGTTTATGCTCTTTGTGTGAGCACTTGGAAAAGGCCACATGATATCGTTCATCTCCCAGGCAGGGAAACAGACTGGATAAATCACCCCCTCTCCCCCCCCACCTCCACATCTCTCCTGCCCTGTCATTTCCCCCCACAGCTCCTGGCACTTAGGCATCTGATCAACCTCTCAGAAAGGTTACACATCACTCTCTGTTCTAATTGCTTTCTCAGAGTCTCTTTTCATTTTCTTTCTATTTCTCATCCTACTGCTGCTCCAACACTTTTATCTGCCTGGTGTCCAGATTCACAAGAATGGCGACTTGACTGATTGATTAGGAACCATGTGACATGTGGTTCCCCTATAGGGCAGAGCTCTTGATCCTCCTCCTCAGCCAGTGGTCTAGACCATCGCTACTCAAAGTGTGGTCTGGTATCACCTGGACGTTTGTTAGTAGGCCCACCCCTAGAGCTACTGAGTCAGAACTTGCATTTTAACAGGATCCTCAGTGATTTATATGCACAACATTTGAGAAACATTGATCTAATTGCCCCTAGTCTGATCACCATGGCAGAGCCCAAGGTGGTACACATGATTCAAAGTTTAGGAAGCACTGATCTAGTTGTCCCTTGTCCAGTCAGCATGGCCAGTCTGCCGAGTCATGTGACACAGGGCATAGCAATGTGTGCATAAGGAACTGTCTCAAGCCACTTTTCTCAAAAGGAGACAATATAATTGGCAGGCATTTGAGGCTTTATAGCCACTTGATTTAGACACAGTTCAGGTTGGAGCCACAGACTGATAACCTGAAGGAAGGACTACCATGGACAGCACTCCCGGCTGACATTTGGTGTGGGAGACACAAACGTGCTAGGTGGAACTCCCACAGGGCGGCTCATTGGCTGTGAATCCTGGCTCTATCATTACCTAGACCCAGGAAATGACCTTGTTAATTGCCCTCTCTGGGCCCAGGCTTACTTATTTGTGAAATGGTGATATAATGCCTATCTAGTACAGGATGTTTTGAAAAGTTACCGAATGATACATGGTACTAGTTAAGCAGGTGCTCAATAAACACTAGTCCCATTACTTTTCTTTTTTGTAATACCTCAACTAAAGTTGCCTTTAAAAAAAGTCTTTGAAAAAGAAAAACAATAAGTTGCCTCTAGTTTGGAGCTAATGCCTATGGTTATGATAACTGTGTTGCCAAAACTGGTGGTAGTACTGGAGGGGTGGAGTAAGGATGCCTCTCTGGTTCCTGAAGTCTTCTCCCCATCCTGCTAGCTGAAGGAGCCCAGGGAGGAGAGCTGGAACACAGACATACTCAGCTTCCAAGCCTTCGACTGCGGGGCCCACGGGCAGAGAGGACTGAACTGGGGATCTGGCTTTGCTCAGGGGGTTCGGGGGAGCCATTCTTCGAAGAATCTGCCTGGCTTCTCTTGTTAGAAGAGGTTTCTCCTCTGGGGCTGAGTCCCCACCTCTTAGTCTTAGTATCCTCTCTCTCTGTGGCTGGATTGTACCCCTTAACGGAGTAGTTCTTTCCTGTGGGACTCACTTTGACATCAGGTGAAGAGTTGGCTAAGGTTTTCATTGCGGCTGACCTTCACAGTTGCAGCTGCTTTCCTTGTTCCCTAAAACTTTGTTTTGATTTTCTAATACTAAATTTTGGCTCGGCGCTTAGGTCTACTGACTCCTCAGGTTGAATCTGACTCCTTTTCCCTTTAAAACAAACCCTAGTTATAGCAATCTTCTCTCTTCTAAGCCATGGGCCTGAAAGCTAAAATTTATCCTACATCAGATTGCTTAAGATAATAGTTTAGCTTCTCTTGTAGGATGTTCTTTTACCTTCACCTGCTTCTTAAAGACGTTTGCTGCATGTGTCTGAAAATTTAAACCATGTTTGAACCAAAGACCAGACAGTGCTCAGCAATTCTCTGATACCCAGGAAGCAGCAGTGGGTCAGTGGTGTCATCCAGTCCTGGGATCTCAGGGGTCCTGGTCTGCAGACCTGAGGGGTTGTGAGAGTGAAATGCAGTAAGTGGTTTTCTGGGATCAAAATGTTAAATTTGATCTAGTTTCTTACTTTGTTTTCTGGGCATAGTGTTTATCAATGTTGATTTTCCCTTCTGTGCTCCATATTCCTCCACTTAGACACTCAGGCAAATAATTCTGTACCAAATACTAAACCGGTGTTTTTTTTAAATATTGGCTTAACATTTACTTAGAGGAAAAGCTGAATGTTATGTGGGGAAAGGCTTAGCAGGAGAATGGAGCATCACTGGTGCCCTCACTCCTGGCCTCCCCCAGGCTTTTCAGCTCTGATCTCAAGCTCACTCACTCTGCTTCCGGTGGACAAAGACCCAGCGGCCTCTGGACCCCTCTCTCCCTGAAAGGCAGTCTGGGGATCACCTCTGTCACTCCAGCAGGCCCTTGGGTCTCACCCTTCCCACGGTGTTCCTGGAAGACTCACTACCAACCACACACACTGCTTCTTCCTGAGAGGTCACATAAATTCCATTCTCAGTGGTGCCTGGGGTCCCTCAGCAGCTGGGGTTCGGGCACCAGCCCCAGCTAGCTCCTCCACCTAATCAAGCTGGGGCTGGCATACAGAGCGACTCTCTCATATTTTATCAACAATACAATGGCCTGTTCTAGGCGGCTGGTGGGGTCGAGGAAGTAGAAAAGAAGGAGGGTCCCGTTCCCCCAAAGCTCTGCTTTCTCAAAGCTTTGAAGGTTATTACATCCTTTCTTTCACCTTAAGAGTGATGAAACCCCAACAACTTGAATTTTTCAAAAATTCAATTCATCCAAACTGAATTTTAAGCTATGCATGCTCTTACTAAAATTTGTGCATACATGGTGACTTCTATGAAACATGATCCTATTCTTTGTCCTGATGGATTTTAAAAAAATGAAGTTAAAAAAACAACACACAGATACACACAAAACACAAATGTTTTATAGATTTTCTGCACCAAAAAGAATTCATAAAACCACTTTAAAACAAATGTGTGGATCAGGGAGTTTTCTAATACTTTCCGAGGCGTATTTCGGGGGATAACCTCTCTATATAGAGAGCATTTTTGTTGTAATTTTCAGACCAGATACCTCTCCAGGAGCACATGACCAAGACGCAGGTCATTGTGTAATACAATAAGTGTTCTTATAAACCATGTAACTACACAGCGCTTTCTTGATGACCAGAAACCATCTAATTTCCAACCTTAATCCGAGCCTCGGTCCCCCCGCCTCTGCCGGGTGGCGTTTCCGTAAATCCCCGCAGCTCCAGGTGAGTCTTGCGTGCTCCCCGCACTAGGACCTGCGGGAGCGAAAGCGGAGGGCGGGCCTGGGGGTGCGGCGAACCAATATCAGGGCCTCGGACTGCCACCTTCCACTCCCGGGAGCCGCCTTTCCAGCCACCTCCGCAGCCATTGCCCTCGCCCTGCGGCTCGTTCCTGGGCGTGCCGCCCGGAGGCGAGGAGGCTGCCAGGCGCACCTCAGCCCTGCAGCTCCGGCCGGGGCGGAGGCCGCCGGGCCGCGGAGATGCGGGGCGGGGACAGGGCGCGGGGTAGGTGACTTTATCCCGCCTCTGTTTCCCTGCCCCGGGGAGCAATGACATCACGCGGCCTTCTCCAGGCGCCGACACAAAGAGCGGCGCGGAGAGGCCGCTGCGGGAGGAGCCGGCGGCCGCCCCTGTCGCCCAGGGCTCTGGGGCCCCGCCGGCCAGGCCCGCCGCCCGCGGCTTGCGCCCTTCCTGTGCCGCCGCCTCCGCCGCCGCCCGCGTCCTCCGCGCGTAGCTGAGCTCGCGCCGGGCCGCGCCGACCCCTTCCCATGCGGGCGGCGCGGGCCCTGGGAGGGGCGCCCGCAGCCAGCCGCGCAGCATGCACTGGGGGGTTGGCTTTGCCTCGTCCAGGCCGTGCGTGGTGGATCTGAGCTGGAACCAGAGCGTCTCCTTCTTCGGCTGGTGGGCCGGGTCCGAGGAACCCTTCTCCTTTTATGGGGACATCATCGCTTTCCCTTTGCAGGATTACGGTGGGATCATGGCAGGGCTGGGCTCCGATCCCTGGTGGAAGAAAACCCTTTACTTGACCGGGGGAGCTTTGCTGGCCGCAGCTGCGTATCTGCTCCACGAACTCCTGGTCATTAGGTGAGCCGGAGAGAGGGCCCCACGCAGGGACCCGGAGAGGGACACCGGCCAGGGCAGGGCTGGCGCGACGGGGGTCCCTTGCCAGCCCCTCGGTCACTCCCGCCCAAATGCCCACGGGTCCTACTCATATCTTTCCCCAAAGGCACTCCGAGGTCATCTGGCCATGAGGGGCAGTTTTAGAATTGACAGGAGAATTAAACTGGTGTTGGGAGGGAAAACATTTGTCTGCCAGCCTTTCTGTGCTAAGAGCCAGAATGCTCGGGGTCACTAGTCATCGAGCAAAATGGTCTATTATGAAATGTCTTTAGTAAAATCCTTAGTGCAACGTGTTTTCAACAATAGAATTAAGCCTCGTAGAAATACTAAGTCCCGCTTTCTTGAAGTGCCTTATTTATTTATAGGTAATAATGCTGGAATATGAACAATTTTCCTCATCTTTTACTTAAAGGTTAATTCTCCACTATCTTTCTGCCAATGTCAACATCAAGAGGCTGAAATTGCAAAAGCCCCAGTAGGCTCGGGGTCTTTGTTAAGTATATATGGCCAAGTGTAGTGGTGTACAGTTTTGGTATGTTGACCTGGTTATCTGGTTATTTGGTATTTAAAGCTAATCGTCATGTTCAGGTTTAAATATAATTGTTGTGTGAGCAGTAGGAGATCCGAGGACAGGATTAGCACATGGGCGTGTTTAACGTAGCGCGTCCCCCAGTGCTGTAAACAGTTGCATCCGCTGCAGCAGAATGTTTACAGGATTGACTTGGAAATACAGAAAATGGAGGCCCTTGCCAGGGTACATTCAGCCAGACAGGAGATCTTTGAGTAAGGTAATGCTATAGGATATTGGGAGGGTTCTTTGGCTAATTGTTACATCAGTTTAAGGTTAAAATTTCTCTAATCTTGAGCCTTCTGTCCCTGGAAGATGACCAGAAGCAGAGCAGTTTTGAACAGCCCCTGTTGGCCAGTGTTTTCTCAGAGCAAGAAATGTGTCCACACTGTCTTTTCCCTGTGGGGGAATCCTACACAATAAGGTATAAGCAAAGGCAGTGATAGGTGACCTTTAACAGACCTACAGGGATTCCAGCCTGGCCTTGGGGCAGCCCATTTTAGGTATTCTGAATATTTCCAGTCTCTGGGAGGGTGGGGAATCTTTTAGGTTTGGAGGAATATATTGGTTTCCATATGATTTATCTGTAATTGAGAAGTTTTATTTTAAGCTGATTATTACCTGTTTGTTTCTCTCACCTAGCACAGTGCCTTGAGTCTAGTTGAACCAAATAAAACACTTGCAAATTGAACGATCTCTCTAGATTTTATATTTAGGCTAGTTTTAGAACTCTTTCAAGTTAGGTTTCAAAATTCTCACAATACATACAAACATTTGTTTCAAACTAAAAGAACTAAAGAACTAAAACACGTGTGCAGTAATTTAAATGGTAACCCCGGGCATTTCTCAATTGTATTCCAGTTCAAAGCTTTTTGAAGCTCCCCGAGCCCATGAGTTTTCCACTTTGTTGGAAAAGCAAAAACAGGGTATGACCGGCTTGAGTCTAAAACATTGCCTCAGTGACCTTGCAGAAATAGCAGGAACACAGAATTCACCCTGGGAGCAGGCCACACCCTGGGAGGGGTGTCGCAGAACACAGAAGAACCCTCTGCCCACGGATACCTTCTTCCTCACTTAGGGGACCACAAACCTCAGCATTGGACACTTGCTTGGATTAAGGCAAATGATTTGGATAAGTCCTTGGCTTAATAACTTCTGTTTCTACACAAATGTTTAAATTGAACTGGAAAACCGTTATAATGCAAATGATAAAAATGACTGCCTATTTTTGAGCACTTAGTAGGGACAATGCTCGTGAGTGCTTTCCATGCTTTCCATGAAGCATGATCCTCATTTTATCGATCAGGAAATTGAGGGTGAGGGATGTTAAGCACCTACTCTGAGATCACACGGTGCATGAGGGTGGTAGAATCCAAATCTGGGAACTCGTCTGCCGAGGCTGCACTTGTTCCACTGCCTCCTAGGAAGTACCAGTTCTGAAGTGTCTTGTTGAGGGAAGTGGCAGAGCAATGCAGACTGCTGGTGCTCAGGGGAGACGGGCACTGGGGGAGAGGCAGAGTTTCTGACGGATCCCAGGGGCACAGAGGAAGGAGGGAAAAAGCACAGTGAGGAGGGTGGAAGACTGAGGTTTCAGAGGTTACATGATAGAGACCTCCACTTAAGGAGAAATCTAAGTTTCAGTTATCTTCGTAGTTTAGGCAAAAAACAAAACAAAATCTGAAATATGTGGGGTGGAAAATACACTCTGAAGTGGCTGCACTCTCTGAATTCACTGGTAACTGCAAACTCTTTACCACCTTACTTGGAATTTCTGCTGCGTAGACTTACCCTCAATCTTTGGCTATACCTCCAGAGTGGAAAGTAAAGTTGACAGGTGAGAATTATTTAGAAAGTTTAATTAATGATTATAACCAAAGTAGGTACTTTTGACTTTATCATTGTTTTTCCACCACATTATTTTTAAACAAATATTGTCCAGCCTTCTTTATTTTCCCTGGGTGAAGATAGCCTTGCAGCTACCTTAAATTTGATCAGGCATTTTGAAATTTGTTTGTAAATTGAATGACTAAGTAATGACTTCATTATTAGTAGCTCTTTTGCCCTTTTGGCACATGGACTCAGCCTGCCCTAGAAAACTTAGGCAATTAAAGCAGCACGTAAGACAACGTCCAGTCTCCATAAACTAACCGCTAATCAGCCATAAACAGAGGCAGTCTTCTATGATGTTTGTAACAACGTGAGTAGGAGCTAGTCTCGATGCTCTATGGTGTTCTCTTATTCAAACTTTATTTTAAGACCACTTTAGCAACCCACCTCATTCTCTGATCCGAAGTTAGAGGAGGGGAGGGCTCTGGAGCCAGGTTGCTTGGGTTCAAATTCAGGCTCTGCCTTTAACCAACCATGTAATCTTGGATACGATAGTAAACTTCTTGGTTACTTGGTTTCCTTACCTGAAAAAAATGGGGATGATAATAGTAGCCTTTTTCATAGAGTTGATTAAGTGAGTTAACAAATGTGAAAGCTTAGAGCAGAGTTCATCATGTAGTGAGCCTTCAGTAAAAGTCTGCCACCATTAGCTTTTACAAACTGATCAGAAGGTCCTTGAGGCTTGCATGGTCTGTCAACTTGGCTATGTTAATAAAAATAACTGAAGACTTGCCCAACTTGGTGTAGATTAAGTGCTTAAAGTTTGGGAATTGGATATTTAGACTTTAAGTCAGTATTTCTTGGCAAGTTGTTTAAACTCTCTGAACTTCACTTTCCTGTCTACTGTAAAATGTAAGTGTGGTATGACATAATTTAAACTACAATAAAAATGACCATTCTATAGTGTTATTATCAGACATAAGTTAATATGTATGATGTATATAAAGTCATTGGTATGTGCTTTGCACATCACATCCATTTTTATGACATGGCCAAATCAACCATTAAAATTAGATCATTCTGGAGAGTGGAGCAGGGGCTTAAATTTTTGAATGGATAACTTACATGAAACTACCACTTTGTGACTTGAATTATTTGACTTGACAAAATCAGGTAATTGTCAAATCAATAATTTGTTCTGTAGGAGTATAGTCTAAGCGGGTTCTTCATTTGGTAATGTCTGATCTACACATTACCATCTCAGTGAAAATCTTTTTATAGTGAATATTGCTAGAAAGCAGCAATATTTTTATTCCTTTGACTAAGAGGAACAATATTTTCAAATTTCAACTCTTTAAGTTGAAAAGACATTCTGGTGGTGGTAAGCTTCTCCAAAAGTTTCTTTTGTGAAATGAAGATGCTTCAGTAAATGAGCTTCTGTGTGATGATGATATACAGAGCTTGCTCTTGCTTAGGTAGAAGTGTGTGTGGGATTACACTGGAAATGATGAGAGGGAACTAGAGGCTCAGGGAAGGCCAAAAGGAAGAGGAGGTTTATTTCATTGTGAAATGGTTAGGTAAAATGAAAGATGGAGATTGCAAAAGATTCTGGAGGAATGTAGGAGTGGGTGTATGAGTGGATGAAATGATGACCTTTTGGTAGTTTAAGGGGATAAAAGCATATCTCTTTGGATGGGAATAAATTTCACCACTCCACATTTGCATAATGCTTGATAGCTTTCTTTTTTTTTACAAGGAGGATAGCTTTCCTTATTTAATCCTCACAGTAATCAATGCTGAATCAGTACTGCCCTCATGTTGCAGGTGAGGAAAGAGGAGAGGTCCAGGGTAACATGCCAGAAGGCAGCAGAGTTGTGGATTCCCTGCAGAACTGCTCAGAGCAAATCTGCAGTGTTTTGTCTTGGTCCTCTGGGTGATTAGACAATTACATGGTATGATCTAGTGGTCAAGAACATAGGCTGTAACATGGGTTCAGTCTACATTCTGCCGTTTACTGTCACTGTGACTTTGGGCAAGTTAACTGTCTGTTCCTCAGATTCCTCATCTATACAATGTGGATAATAGTACCTACCAAGTACGGTCATTGTCAGAATTAAATGAGATAATACCTGTGAAGCCCTCAGAACTGGTGGGGAAGAGGTGGACCTGTCCCAGAAAATATTCATCTGCCCATGGATGAAAGATAACAGAAAAGGGTGATAAGTAGTTACTTCTCTGAGTCCCTGGGGTCACGGTAATATCAGAGCTTGTAAGGGTCCTTGAGTTTTGACTAAGATTTGAGGTAAACTCCTGTAACAAACAGATCTGTTTGTTCATTGAGGAGCTACAGCCCAGCAGGATCTTCTCAGGAACTAAGGGAAATGAATGTATAACACATGGCTTGTTCTTTATTTCTGTTTTGGTTTTGACAGGAAACAGCAAGAGATCGACTCCAAAGATGCTATTATTTTGCATCAGTTTGCAAGACCTAACAATGGTGTCCCCAGTTTATCTCCTTTCTGTTTGAAAATGGAAACTTATTTAAGGATGGCGGATTTACCTTATCAGGTACTTGTGTGCAAACCTGTTTTAATCTCATGACAGCAGTATCAGTTAGAGGGGGAAGTATTTAATCTCAAAACCATGGAAAGAGGGTAGGGTACAAAACTAGCAGTGCCCAGTTCTTAGTAAGATGGAGGTACTTGATTCCAGGGTCTGTTGATTTTTACATCCAGTTTAATGATAGCTCAAAAGGGTATGTGGACTTTTGAGGGATTCAGGGCCATGTTATTTTTCTTTGATGTAGAATATACTTTGGTTAATATTTTGGATGGGTCTACTGGGTGGCTGTAAATGAGGGTGGATGTGCCATTGCCATTGACAGCATTATATTTTGTCTCTCATGAATCATGGGGGCAGAGGGCCCAGCAGGCCACTGCATATAGAGTTGTAGATATTGTGAGAGCTTTTCCACAGTGTTCCACATTCTGACTTTGAGTGACTTTTAGGAAAACACTTGCTCATTTCAGCATTAAAGAGTGAACAGAGAAATATATTTAAAGGTATATATTTCTCTCTAAGTATTGCTTTAGCCATGTGTATTAGTTTGCCAAAGGTGTGCTGATGCAAAGTACCTGAAATGTGTTGGCTTTTATAAAGGTTATTTATTTGAGGGTAAAATCTTACAGTTACAAGGCCCTAAAAAGTCCAGCTCAAGGTTGCTTTCTCATCAAAGACAGTTGTTACGTGTTGAAGCAAGATCGTCACTGATCTCTGCCTGGTTTCTCCTTCCTGGGCTTCCTCTTCCTCTTGAGGCTCCGTGGGCCCAGTTTCTTCCCAATCTCAGCTGTAGGCTGGTATAGGGCTTATCTCTCAGGGCTTCCTACATCAGTCTTGAGTCTCTTCCCAAGGTCAGCTGTAAGCAATCAGGCAAATGGCTCATCTCTCACAGGGGCCCCAGCATCAAAAATGACAGAGCTCTCTCTCTTCCCAGGTGTCTTCTTGAGTGAGTATCTGTTTATATCAGCCCACCAAGGGGGCAGGGGCTCAACCTGAATTAAGCCTTACTGACTTAGCCCCATCAGAAGCCCTAGATTGATTTTTATCAAGTAAACTTAATCAGAGGCCCCTCACTGAATTGAATACAATCAAAGAATATCACACCTAGAGGAATAGATTAGTTTACAACATAATCTTTCTCTTTTTGGGATTCACAAAAATAATCTCAAACTGTCACATCATGTCTCACAAATTTGACCTGTTGTATTTTCCTTGTTGTTCATTTCTATGTGTTTTTAAGAAATTCCCATATGTTTTTCTTTTTAACTGAGTTCTGCCATATGGAATTTTTAAAAAAGCTTTCACTTTGTTATTGATTTCTAGTTTTATGATCAGTGAATGTAGTTTCTGTGATAATGATTCCTTGGAATTTACTGTGGCTTTACCCTAGTATGTGGTTAATTTTTATAAATGGTGAAAAAATTATATATTCTCTGGGTGTAGTTCTCTCTATATATATCTTGAGCATGTGTATTATTTATACCTTCTCTATATCTACTTATTTTTTTTTTTGCCTGTTCTAGCAGTTTTTGAAAGAAGTACATTAAAATATTCAAGTATATTTGTTGATTTATCTCTTGTTCTTGACATTCTGTCAGTTCTTGTTTTATATAAGAATGTTTATATATTTCAGTATATTATTAGGTACATATCATATGAAAGATTATATATTATATTCTGTTGTCTTTTTTTCTCAGTAGATAGCATCCTTCTTTGATCCTTATGATTTTTTTTTTTAAAACCTTGAGTTCTATTTTATCAGGTGTTACATTTGCTTCTCGAGCTTTCTTTTAGTTCATATTTGGTTGGGATAACTTTCTCTGTCCTTTCATTTTTCAACCATTCTGTAGTATGTTTTATGGTGGTCTCTCTCTTTTTTTATATTTGTCTCACATAGGCAGTATATTACCTTTATCCATTCTGACAGTCCTTTAATTGGTGAGTTTAACTCATTTACATTTATTGTAATTGTTGTTTTATTATAACTTATATCTAATAACTTCTTTTATATGTTCTCCTTACTGTATTTTTTAATTTATTCTCATTTCCTACTTTCAAATGGAGAGAGAAAAAAAATTTTCCTTGTAATTTTTTCTTTTAATTTACAAATTATGCATTCTGTTTTCATTTTGTTGGTTGATCTTAAGACTCATATTTGTGTTTATTTACTCCTATTCTTTCTTAAATGTATTATTAAATTCTATACTTACCCTCTAAACAAGACAAAACTTAAGCAGTTTCTTAGATTTCTTTGGTTTCTCCCTTTCTTCCAGGCCCCATCCCAATTCTGCTGCTGTTTCCCATATATCTTATGCTCCAGGATTTACTTTTCTTTTTGAGTATTTCCTTGATGAGTATTTTCAGAGTGAATGCCTTTGTACTCTTCAACACATTCTTCAGTGCCTTTGCATGCCTGAGAATATCTTCATTATGCCCTCACATTTGAAAATCTAAGTTTGAAGTTCTTTTCCCTTCAGTACATTAAAAATATTGTTCCATTGCTTTTTTTTTTTTTTTTAAGATTTATTTATTCCCCACCTCCACCCCCCCTTAATTGCTTTGTGCTCACTGTCTGCTCTCTGTGTGTTCTTCTGTGTCTGCTTGTCTTCTCTTTAGGCGGCACCAGGAACCGATCCTGGGACCTTCTGGAGTGGAGAGAGGCTGCTCAATCTCTTGTGCCATCTCAGCTCTCTGGTCTGCTGTGTCTCTTATTGTTTCTCCTCTGTGTCTCTTTTTGTTGTGTCATCTTGCTGTGCCAGCACTCCTGCGCAGGCCAGCACTCCTGCGCGGGCCAGTTCACCACATGGGCCAGCTTGATTTTTACCAGGAGGCCCTGGGAATCAAACCCTGGACCTCCTATATGGTAGATGGGAGCCCAATCACTTGAGCCACATCTGCTTCCCAGAAATATATTCTTTATGACTGGGAACTGGAGTGCAAGGGTTGAGTCCTGAGAGAGAAGCAGAGAGAAAATTATGCAGGACATTGTAAGCTATCCCTGGAGAAAAGTAGCAGTAAAAACACACAAAGCTTGAGTGATCTAAATGCATTGGATCTGATTTGGAAGATCATGGTTCAGCCTGGTATTGGCAGTCAGCACTTGAAGGAGTGTATCGATGAGGGGCTCAGATCGAAGGAAGAGGTTGCTATGCAGCAGCCACCTGTCTATATTCCATTTTCACTGTCAACCAGGTTGCCTACTTAGCCATATCAGCTTTGAGGCCATTAGGGCCCAAACACTGAGTTTTGTGCTCTGTAGTCTCTGCTTTCAGATGTTTTGCACCCCTTACCCTTGATGAAGTAATCCTGCTTTTTGCAGCAGCTGCAGCAACCACCAGGTCGTTCTGTCCTTTCTTTTCTTTCCTTCAAGTCATCAAGTGCTGACTACCACAGACTTGTCTTTACCAGCAGTCTAACTACCTTTGTTCATGTTTCAGAGTGGCTGCTTTTAGTTAGTATAACTGGGGCAGTGGGACACATGGCTTGTTATGAAGTCTGAAGCTATTACAGAGCCTTCCAGAAGGGGAGAGTTTACCCTCTTCCAAAATAATTATTTCTTATAAGCTCTCTTTTTTTTTCTTAAGGAGGTTTCGGGCATTGAGCCCAAGACCTCGTACATTGGAAGTAGGTGCTCAACCACTTGAGCTACATCCATTCCCTGTAAGTATGTTTTTTAAAAAAGTTATCGTCCAGTGGTGTTTTATCTTCTGTAAGAATGCTATGGAAAAAAATGGAGGGGATGCTCAGGGTGTGGCAGAGATCTTAGGTAAAAGGGAAATGCTTCTCTGGTTTGAAAGGGGTACTCTGTGCCTGTTAAGGGTGCCCTGGGCACTGTGTGCCGTCAGCGAGGGTTTGTGCTGATGCATGTGATATCTGGGAAATGCTGGTGGAGTTCATTTCTTGGACTGATCAGTAGAGAGGTGTTTGGTCCTGGACACAGGGAGCTCTACCTTCTAACCTTTCTTTGCCCTGTGTCTTTTAAAATATATTTAAATGCCATGTTCCTAAGATCACAAGCTTATATTTGAAGCTTTTGTAATTTTTTAACCTAATAAAGAGTTAGAGTAGAATGAATATTTGATGACCACTGGTAGGAACTCACAAGACTGTTTTTAAGAAGCTCAATGTATTGGACACGGTTAATTTTCTTAAAATCAAGATATTAATATTGGTAGCTCATTTAAAAATCCTTTTTATTTTGTAATTATCATAGAGTCACAGGAAGTTTGAAAAATGTACAGGGAGGTCTTGTAGATATTGTTAATTCTTTTTCAAAAACGAAACAACTTTATTGATTTTTTTCTGATTATTTATAAGAAAATTATAAAAATTTCAAACATTACAATGAAGTGGAAGTGGAAAGTAAAAATCACCGCCATCCTACTATCTAGAGATAAACATCCCTGGTATTTTAGACCATCCTTCACATATTTTTCTGAATATACATAAAGACACCTACATCAGCTGACATGACTGGTTGTATAAGAAGCATGCATTTCATATAATAATTATTTTTAAATGAGAGAAGGGAAAAAAGAAAGAGTATGGCCCTGATGGAACTCTCTGCTTTGGCTCTGAACCCTAACTTTTGATGTTCTATTAATTTGTTGATCTTATCTTTTCCCCCCATCTTTTTGTTTTGAAATTTTTCTAAGCTACAGACAAGTTGTACATTTGTCCTTTGCTTAGATTCCCCAATTGGTAACATGGTGCTCTTTTTGCTTTATCTCTCTTTTTATATATGCTCATGAACTTTTTTTTTTTAACCATTTGAAAGTAAGGTGAAGGCATCATGACACTTTACTCCTCGACACTTCAGCATGCATCTCCAGAAAACAGGGACATTCTTCTACAAAACTATACAACATGGTAGTTGCATGGAGTTTTTCTTTTAATGGGTTATACTTCACAAAAGCTGCTCAAATTATCCCAAATTTAGCCAGTGGGAGGCCTTCAAGATGGCTGCAAGGGTGCAGTGATATATTGGATTATTCATTTAGCTATACAGTTTGGTTAGTACAGCAGAGTTCCAAGACCCAGGTTCTCTCTGAGGGTCTCAAATTCTCTATCCAAAATGGTGATGGTGATGGTGATGGTGATGCTCATACTTCTCATGAAGACACTTGGTCAAACTCTTGATGTGCATTTTCTCATTTAGTCCTCACAACTGTTATTATACCCATTCCATAGATAAGAAAATTGAGGCCCAGAGAGGGCAAACTTAGGCCCAAGGTCACAAGTGAATATATGACAGAGCCAGACTTTTAACTCCAAAGTCTGTGGTTTTCACCACTGTGCTAGTAATGTAGTATACATGTTGCATTTTCCCACCTGCACAGACTTGTAGGGGAAACATCAGCTTGGAAATAATATAGAGGATTTACCTCTTCATCTTTTTTCTCAAAATTACTTTCAGAAACAACCCCCAGTGGGCTAATCAGACTCTAATTGCTTTACTACTAATAGGCCAGTAGTTCTTTATTTATTTATTTATTTTTTAAAGATTTTTTTAAATTTATTTATTCATTTATCCCCCACTTGCTGCTTGTGCTCGCTGGGTCAGCCAACCACGCCGTGCGGGCGGGCCCGCCCTCACCAGGAGGCCCTGGGAACCGAACCCGGTGCCTCCCATATGGTAAACGGGAGCCCCACTGATTGAGCCACAGCCGCCTCCCCCAGTAGTTCTTTAATATATTTAAGGAAGTTATGGAAAATTAAGTATTTTAAATAAATATATATACATATATTTATTATTATGTAAGTAATGTAACCACATTCAGTAAACTGAAAATTGTGAGAAAGAAAAGATCACCTGAATCTCACACATAGTTTTGCCAGTTACTCCTGACATTTTTGTGTTTTTCTCTTTTAATATTTTTTTCAGTTAATCTGTTTTACTTAGATATAATTATGGTGTATCTAAAATGTTGCCTCCTCCTTTTTTACTAGTAAAAGCAAAATAACGTTTTTGACAATAAAAACATATTAGAGCGGGAAGCGGCTGTGGCTCAATCAGTAGGGCTCCCGTTTACCATATGGGAGGCCCCGGGTTCGGTTCCCGGGGCCTCCTGGTGAAGGCAAGCCCGCCCGCACGGCGTGGTTAGCTGACCCAGCGAGCACAAGCAGCAAGGGGGGGATAAATGAATAAATAAATAAAATCTTTAAAAAAAACAAAAAACAAACAAAAAAAAAAAACAAAAAAAAAACCATATTAGAGCTTTCATTTCCATAAGAGTTGATTACTAATTTTTGTGACTGCCATTCCAAAAACTAATCTATGTAAAAAATGTGCTAAGCACCCAGGGGAGAGGGTGGTCTAGAAGAAAGGCAGACGTGTAAACAGTTATTCTGTAAAGAGAATATACACTGTGCAGTGGAAGCAGGGAGGAAGGAAAGATGTTGTGGTCGCCCTGGGGAAAATAATTCACTAAAAAGGTGAAATTTAATCTGGATTTTCTGGGATGGAGAGGATGTTGCAGAGGGTGGGGAATGGGATTCCTGTAAAAGGTGAAGAATGTGCAAATCGGAAGGAGGGAAGACCTTGACATGGCTGGGCATGGGCCTTGGAGTTAAGGAGACCAGAGGGGCCTGAGCACTGCTGAGGCTGGGTAGGTGGGCAGGGACTGGATGTGGATCGCAATATGTGGAGGGAGTTGGACTAGATCCATTAATGCCATTGGATAATTTTGAGCAGCATAGTTCGTGCAGTGTAGAGGATGGATTGCATCTGAAAGTGACATGAGTCCAGAAGAGGATATGTGTACTATCAAGAGAAATCTGAAACAGGTGCTATGTTAAATGGTAAATTTACATCTTTATTATACAAATTACAAGAATGTTGTATGTACTGGCAACTTTTAGAATTGCCTGACATTTTTCCTGGTTAACATCAGGGATAACATCTAGTGCTGTCTTGTATGGTTGTACAGGCTGCTTACTGCACAACAGTGTCCTGGTAAGGGGTGAGGGTGAAATCTACACCCAGTCCTATTTGCCAAGCTATGAACTCTGGTATGGACTGTGTCTACCCAGAGGAGTTTCCATTTTCTAAATCACCCAAAGGCCCTGTGGTTAACTGCAGTCCTCCAGATTAGGTCCACTTTCTTCTTTAGAATAAGCAACGAGAGAAAGTATCAGGCCCAAGAGGCAGAGACCAAAGTCTCATTGTTCTCTACCCAAGACAGTTATAAGCAACATTTAACTAGGACCTGCTTACTTTTGAGGAAGCATCACCTTTCAAAGAGGTGTGCTACCTCAAAAGTCTGAGAAGCCAGAGCTTTCAACTAGGCCCAAACTTTGTTCTCTGGAGACAGATGGACAACTGCCTTTAAGAGGGATGATATACCGTCCTTGTTATCTTACTTGAAGCCACTTCAGGGGTCATGCATGCTTTAGTACATTCATCAAACAACAGGCAAGCTCAGAGGCTTGTCTTAGACACTCTGCAACATTCCATGTGTTCTTCCCTTGTAGTTAGGTGTACTGTTTGTGTGAATGTAATTAATACCACTTGGAAAAAAAATAGATATACTCTTTGGCTTCTGGAACAGGCATATACAAAGTTTGGCATGATCTAAGCAAGAAAAACTAGAATAATAATCACCTTTTGTAATCCCAGTAGTTCCCTACAAGAAACAGTCATTTTTTTACCCATTTATTAGCAAATTTTGGGTTTCAAGCCTAAAAGCAGGATTTGACCCTGGAGAGGGGGCCCTCTCAGATTTTTTTTTTCTTCCATAATACGTCTTTGCAAAGAGGTAGCTTCTTGTCCAGGGTTTTGATCCAAATGGTTAGTTAATTTTAATTTTGTTTCTCTAGGAGGAAGGGAGGATAAATGAATGCCTTTGGAACAGGAGTCAGCAAACTATGCCTTGGGGGCAAAATCAAGCTAGTGAACCAAGAATGATTTTCACATTTTTAAATTGTTGGAAAAAATCAAAAGAAGAAGAATATTTTGTATGATATGAAATAAAATTTCAGAGTCCATAAATAACTTTTTATTGGAGCAGGCCCTGCTCATACATTTATGTATTATTTGTGGCTGCTCTCACGCTACAGCAGAGTTGAGAGAATGCGGCAGAGACTGTATGGCTTATCCCCTGCTCTAGAGAAGCAATTTAAAATATGTAGAGGACTGATGTATTTAAAATTTTATCCAGTGCTATCTTTTTTTTTCATTTAAAAATTTTATTGAAGTATATCATACATACATGAACTACATAAACAGTAAGTACATAGTAAAACTTGTGAACTTATAAAACAAACATGCACAGCATGCAGGACTCCCATACATCACCCCACCACCGATACCTTGCATTGTTGTGGAACATTTGTTACAGATGATGAAAGAGTATCACCAAAATATTACTACTAACTAGCTGATATCTTACATTTGGTGTACTTTTCCCCAAACCCATCTGATTATTAACACCCTGTATTAGTATTATGTATTTGTTATAGTTCATGAGAGAATGTTATCATGTTTGTTCTGTTAACCCAAGTCCATCATCTGCCATAGGATTCACTGTGTTTTATGATCTTATGCTTTGTATAGTTCATTGACTCTCATTTTTATCACAGAGTTGTGCTCTCATCACCTCAGTCAATTTTAGCATTACTCCCAAAGGAAAAATCTCATACCCCCTTATATCCTCTGTATTAGTCAGCCAAAGGGGTGCTGATGCAAAGTACCAGAACTCTGTCGGCTTTTATAAAGGGAATTTATTTGGGGTAGAAGCTTACAGTTATCAGGCCCTAAAGAGTCCAAGTCAAGGTACCATAAGAAGTACTTCCTCACTGAAAGTCTATTACCATGTGTTGACGCAAGACGGTGGGTCAGCCTTCCTCCTTCCTCTTAACGCTCCATGGTCCCAGCTTCTTCTGACCTCAGCTGTAGGCTGGCATAAATAAGGCTTGTTTCTTTCCAGGTTCAGCTGCTCTGTTCTCTTCATTAGATCAGCTGTAGATTATCAGGCTCATCTCTCTTCCTGGGGCTGTATCTATGGAGTACTCTTTCTTTCTGTATATCTGCTTCTGTGTGTGAAAGTCTGTTTTTATCAGCTGAAAGGAAAGTGATTGAATCCAAGCCCTAATCTTAACACAATTTAATCAGAATTCTCAGCTGACTCTAATACAATCAAAGGGTATCACACCCAGAGGAACAGACCAGTTTGTAAACATAACATCTCTTTGGAATTTGTAAATAATATCAAACTGCCACACCCCTCTATTGTTGACTGTTGGAATTGATATAGTATCTTCTTTGACATTGTTGCAAAAATATTACAATATTACTGTTAACTATTGTCCATAAGTTACATTAGTTGTAATTTTCCCATGTATCACCACAATGCTATCTTTTTTGAAAACAGCTTTTTTCAGATATAATTGACAAGCAACTGTACATATTTAAAGTGTACAGTTTGATAAGTTTTTTTTTTAAAGATTTGTTTTTATTAATTTACTTATCCCCCCCTTGCTGCTTGTGCTCGCTGTGTCCATTTGCTTTGCGTTTTTCTGTGTCTGTTTGTCTCCCTTTGTTGTGTCATCTTGCTGCGCCAGCTCACCAAGCCATGCAGGCTGGCTTGCCTTCACCAGGAGACCTCGGGAATCGAACCTGGGGTCTCCCATATGGTAAATGGGAGTCCAACCAATTGAGCCACAGCCGCTTCCCAGTTTGATAAGTTTTGACATACATATATCCTCACGAAGCCATCACCACCATCAGATTATCCATTACCACATAAAATTTCCTTGTGCCCCTTGGTAATCTTTCCCTCCTGTCCTTCCACCCCAAGCAATCACTTCTAGGTTTTCTGTGACTATTGATTGGTTTTCATTTCCTGTAGTTTATATAAATGGGATCCTATAGTATGTATTCTCTTTGTCTGCCTCATTTCACTCAAAAAAATTATTTTGAGATTCATCCTTGTTGTGTGCAGCAAAAGTTCATTCCTTTTTTATTGCTGAGCAGGACTGTACCACACTTTGTTTATTCACTCTCCTCCTGATGGCCATTGACTTGTATCCCATTTTTGACTATTGCCAGTAAACATTCTGTGAACATCCATGTATAAGTCTTTGAATGCACACATGCTTTCTTTTCTCTTGGTCAAATGGCTGGAACAGACAAACTGTTTCAAAGTTGTACCACTTTACATTCCCACCATAGTGTTTTAGAGTTCCAGTTCCTCTACAGGAGCCAGTGCTTGCAATTATCCACCAATGCCCAAACTGCTTATCTGAAGTACGAGGAAGAGTTGTAATAATCTAATTTATTTAGGCTCCGTAGACCACCAAAAGAACTGATTCACATTTAAAAAATCAACTTTGGGCTCTAAAAGATCCACATTTACTGAGAGTAATGTTGACGTCAATGGAATCGTTATCCCAAAATCCCCTCCATCAGTATAGCTGATATCTTGATTGTTCTTCACAGTAGGCAGCAGATGCCACTCTATAATTCTAAGTGTTAATAAAGTGTTTGAGCTCCCCACCTCTACCCCATTCTGGGATTAATATCCCCTGGCACACTGTGAGCTTGCAGCATGCATACGAATCAAAAGGAAGCTTGTGAAAAACACAGCTTTCTGGGCACCATCCTCAGGATTTGATCCAGAGATTTATGCCAGGGCCCAGGAATCTGCATTTTAACAGGCAATGTAGTTGAGTCTGATGTGTACACTTTGTTACACCTAACAGCTGGAATTTCTGGGACTACTTGTGGTATTGAGCATTATTCAAGTGTAAGATGCTGGATTTTACGTCAGGTCTTTGCTTAGTAGCCTAGATAGTTCAAGCTTTCTTGTGGTTTATTTTCACTCTTTGCATTCACTTTTTGGCTATTACCAGGATAATTTTACCACCTCCCCTGTGGGGGCTGAAGGAAGTTTGTTTTGTTTTGTTTTTCCCCCTAAACCATAAGCCAGAGACCATGATAAAATCTTTGGGAATAAAATGATATCTTCGTGTGAGGTAAATCATTTCTTTTTCTAGAGTTACCATTTATTCTCTTGAAGCTTTGATGTGTTAAATTCACGCGCTTAAATAGCACAGTCACTATCAAACGTAAGGTTGGAATGTTCATAATGTTTGTTTCTGTTCGTAATGTTTCTGTTAATCGTGTGGTGAAATTTAAATACAATGCTGTTTTTCTCTTTAAAATTTACTCTGCTAGAACTATTTTGGTGGAAAACTGTCTGCTCAAGGGAAAATGCCTTGGATTGAATATAATAATGAAAAAGTTTCTGGCACAGAATTCATAATTGACTTTCTGGAAGAGAAACTTGGCGTGAATTTAAACAAAAACCTTGGTCCTCATGAAAGAGCTGTCTCCAGAGCGGTGACCAAAATGGTGGAGGAGCACTTCTACTGGTGAGTCCCCTGGGGCCTGGGGTGGCTGAGCAGGCCTGGGCCCAGCTTTTCCCAGGAAACCCCAAGTTCTTTCACTTTTCAGACACTCCCCCCACCTTTTGAAAAGTTGTCTATGTTAACAATTTGGGATGAGAAATCTGACTTAGGGGTAAAAGTTATGACTTAAATTTTAAGGTATCTAGACCAGGGGTGGGTGGACATTTTCTGTAAAGGCTAGTCAGTAAGTATTTTCAGGCACTGCGGGCCATAAATCTCTGTCACAACTACTCAACTTTGCCACTGAGTGCAGAAGCAACCGTAGACAATATATAAACAAATTAGCATGACTGAGTTCTAATACAACTTTATTATGGGTGCTGCAATTTGAATTTAACATAACACAAAACATTATTTTTTCGATTTTTTTCCCATCACATAAAAATTTACAGACTTCTTAGCCTATGGGCTGTAATTTGCTGACCCCTGATCTAGACTGGAACTCAGTGAGGTGAGGGTGATATTTCAGTTGATTGAGCCCAGGGCTATTTACAAATACAAACTGCTGAATTGAAGTAATATTTGTCACATACCCAGCAGAAGGAGGAATAGAAAAGTACATCAGGATAGAATTCCTAGGTGAAATAAATTGTTCATTCTTTGTAAGATTACTGTCAGTTTTCCTTAGGTAACAAGAGCTTCTCTATGTTCCAGAAGTAACATTTCTGGGGTGTGAGGGCCTTTGTCCTGATTGCCTCACTCTGAGTTGGTTTTCCCTAACTTTGAGACACACACACATTGTGTTGGTGAGGTTTCCCTGTTGTGCATGAGGCGTGGTGCTGGCTCTGACACTTGTGAGTTAAGCAGACATGGTTCTTTTTCCTTTTCTTTCATCCATTTTCTGGAATTTCAGTACCTTTCTCTATGCCTCAATAGATGAGAGAAAATTTCTCCCTGATGTCTACAAACTCTGTCTTGTTCTGAAGATGTAATGAAGAATTACGCCCACTTTTTTTTTTGGCATTAATTGTTATTTCTGGGTTTGATGCTCTCTGGAGCCTCCTCCTCCCAAGAGGTACACTCAGTATGGGCTTGATTGTAGAAGTTTCTTCCCCATCATCTCTCTGTTTCATCCATTCAGCTCTCTTTCTAAATGGGAAACTTGCTATTTCTGGCTCTTGTTTTTGCAACCTCTTACTTGTCTTTTCCTCTTTCTATTTTTGGTTCTTGTTCAGTTTATTCCAGGGCTGACCTGAAGAAGCCACCCCACCTCCCCAACTCATTTCAGAGGTGTAGGGAGTGGGAGCAAGTAGGGTACTAGGGAGAGGGTGGGACAGAGGTACAGATCAATGAAGGAGTGATCACAGACTCAGCATGCCCAGCATGTACCTGGGTCTGTTCCTTACATTACTGAAGGAGACCTACTGGGCCTCCATCTCAGAGACTATGCTGCAGGGTGGACCAAGATGAATGCCTATAGGGGATGTGCTCAGCTCCTGAGAAAAGCCTTGTGGCCAGAGCCCATTTAACTTGCTTGCCAAGCCTCAGTCCCAGCTTTGCAGCGTTGGAGGCACAGGCTACCTGACCTTCTGTGGCTTTCCCCAGATGCAGCCGGCCCTCCAAATCAATTGATTGATGGTCCCACTGATGCAAAGAGCTTTTGCGTTATCAACCACCTGAAAAAGGAGCCAAACCCCTTAAGTTTTAGTTGGTACTTTGGTTACAGGTCTTTGCTTTCTACAGTGGTTCAGGAAATTTATATTCTAGTGAGAAAGTCTTTGATTCAGCAAGATTCCAAAGTACCACCCATCACTACTTCTTATTCTGGGTGTATATGTTTACCCCTGGTAGCGGTTCATCTTTTGCCCTGCTCCCCCTCAGCTCTGCCTCCTGTCCCAGCCTTGAGCTAGTATTTGAGGTACGGTGTTGGGATTGAATTATGCCCCCCACAAAAGGCATGTTCAGGGACCAACCTCTGCTCCTGTGGGTGTGAATCCATTTGTAAATAGGACCTTTGAAGACATTAATAGTTAAGGTGTGCCCAAACTGAATGAAGGTGGCCTTAATCCAATATGGCTGAAGTCCTTAGAAGCAAAGGAAATTGGACATGGGAAGAGGAAGCCACGGGAAATAGCCAGAAGCTGGAAATCAATGGAACCTGGAAGAGAAAGGAGAAGATGTGGCCATGTGCATTGCCATGTGACAGAAAAAGCCAAGAACCAAGGATCACTGGCAACCAGATCCAGAATGCCACAGTCTCTAGGGAGAAAACATTGCCTTGCTGATGCCTCAAGTTTGGATTTCTCTTAGCCTCAAAACTGTGAGCTAATAAATTCCCATTGTGCAAGGCATCCCATTATATGGTATTTGTTTTAGCAGCTGGGAAACTAATACAGTTTTTTTTTTTTTTTGCAAAGCTCTTTTTTTTTTATTTTTTTTATTTTTTATTATGGGTAAAAATCAAAATTCTCACAATACATACAAACATTTGTAAAATGATATATAAATATATATGCATATATGTGTATTTGCTTACAAAAATGTTATTTATATATATATATATACATATATTTTAAGAGGTGCTTAGATTACCTAAAATATTACACGGAACCCACTGGGATTCCCATGTTGCCCACCTCTCACACCTCCCACCACATCCCACACAAACATCTCCCACTAATACAGTTTTTGTTACTAGAAGGTGGGGTGCTGCTATGACAAATACCTAAAAATGTGGAAACAGCTTTGGAATTGGGGTAATGAGTAGAGGAGGAATTGTGAGATACTTGATAGGAAAAAACCTAGATTTCTTTGAAGAGATTGTTGGTGGAAATATGGACATTAAAGGTACTTCTCATGAGAACTTGTAAGGAAATGATGAATGTGTTGTTGGAAACTGGAAGCAAGGCAGTTCTAGTTATAAAGTGGCAGAGAACTTGGCAAAATTGTGTTCTGATAGCAAAGGCAGAATTTTAAAGCAATTAACTTGGATACTTGACTAAGGAAGTTTCTAAGCTGTGTGTGGAAAGTACAGCCTGGTTTCTCCTTGCAGCTTACACTAAAATGTGAGAGGAAAAAGATAAGTCAAGAACTGACCTCTTAAGCACAAAGAATCCAGCAATTGAATACTTGAAAAATTGTCAGCCTATCCAAATAATGCACCCTGAGACTTGGGCCAAAAATGGCTCTATCCAGGTACCTCCCTGACTTCTTGTAAGTGAGTCTTCAGAGAACAGAGTTCCATGTAAGGATTTAACTGAAAAACCTTTTGCTAAAGAGGGTGTGGCTAAACATGGATCCAGTAAGCCATTTCAGTGGGAGTCAAGATTGGAAATGCAGTTATCCAGGAAGGATCTGTGGAAAGTTCTATTGTCTGATGGCTTGGACCTGCTTGAATAGCACACAAAGCTGATAAGGTTTTTGCAAAATTTGTATGGACTGAAAGGACAGAGAAGGGACAAATTGAAGGAAGAATGGCTTCAAGGGCAGAACCATGGAAGCTGAGGTCTGGACCTCCTGACAAGAGTGTGGGCCCACCCACATGTGTGGAAAAGGCAGGTCTGCCCCTGGAATTGGAGGGGGTGGGCCTTGTGCCCATTGTTCAGGAAGAGTGCCACCCAGTGCTTGGAGATGGTGAGGCCTACACCCCAGCGTTCAGGGAGAGCATGGCCACTGCGCAAGCACTTGGACAGGATGGGACTGCTCCTCTAGCTGGCCTGGAGGACAAAACATTGATCCAGACTCTCAGGCCTTGAAATTGAATGGAGTTTTTCCTGCTGGCTTTTGGACTTGTTTGGGACCTGTGACCCTTATTTTCCTTCCAGTTTTTCCCTTTCAGAATGGGAATGTTTGTCCTAGGCTGTCCCTCCATTGTTTACTGGAAGCAGATAATTTGTTTTCTAGGTTTCACAAATCCATCAGACAGAATAATTTTACTCTAGAATGGACAACACCCATAACTAATTTTGATGAAACTTTGTCCTTAGCATTGTTCTAAAAGGCTTTTGGATATTCTGATGGAGAGAATGTATTTTGCATGTAGAGATGTGTTTTTGGGGTCCAGAAGGAAGACTGTTGGGGATTGAATTGCGTCCCCCACAAAGTGCATGTTCAGGTTCCAACCCCTGGGCCTGTGGGTGTGAACCCATTTGCAAATAGGACCTTTGAAGGCATTATTAGTTAAGGTGTGCCCAGCCTAAATTCAATATGGCTGAAGTCCTTATAAGCAAAGAAAATTGGATACGGAAGAGGAAGACATGGGGAGTAGCTAGAAGCTGGAAGTCAGTGAAACGTGAAGTGAAAGTAGCTGTGGTCATGTGCATTGCCATGTGACAGAAAAGCCAAGGATCTCTAGCAGCTAGCCCAGAATGCCAGTCTTTGAGGAGAAAGCATCATGTTGCTGACATCTCAATTTTGGCTCAAAACTGTGAGCTAATATATTCCTGTTGTTTAAGCCAACCCACTGTACTGCATTTGTTTTAGCAGCCAGAAAACTAATATAACTGGCATGTTGGGGGAAAGGGTCTGGAGAGAGAGGTGGGAGGTGGTTCCCTGATAGGGAAGAGTCTTCATTTTACCCACCACAAACTCCCAAGTGCTTGGGAAGCCACTTGAGTCATACATAAATCCTTCTAAGGATAATTTTATTTCTTAATTCACTTTTTAGCTTAAAAAATACATTTTTTGGTTTAGCTATTATTTCTTATTTGATTTTACTCAAGGGTTAATTTGAGGAAGAACTAGTGTAGTTGGGAGGTAATGACTTTACTAAAAGGTAAATATCAGTGAACTTTCAAAATAGCATTCCTGAATCCCTCAGTTCCCTTAAATCCCAAGTAGCAGAAGGTTTTATTTTTCCCAAGCCTTCAGTTAACTTTTTGTTTTGGGGAAACCCTGAAGAGGCTTTCCTGAGAGCTCCTAAATCCCAAAGCAGAAAAGATCCCCTTCCCCCTAGAAAGGAAAAGCCTCGAGCAGAGAATCATCTAGATACTTCCCGCAGGGTCCTCTTTGCCTTCCCCATTTCTGGTCCCAGAGAACCACACACAAAGCATGCACCTGTGAAAACTGGTGGCCCTGCCGAAGAGCAGATCATGTAAGAAAATATCACAGGTATGGCTTTCTGTGACATCTTGTTAAATTCTGCCCATTACTGAGGTTGACACAAACAGCTCCAGGGCTGTGTCTGTACTCACAGAGGTGGAAGAGGAAATCCAATAAACCTGCCATGTTTGACTCAGTTGATTCAGTTATATGGAGTTTTCAGATATGTTTATTTTGGCCCGAAACCTTAAAAATACTCCACTTCAGTTATGGTTTTCTGAAAAGCAACGTCAATGGAAAGCTGGCATTATTATGTAATATCATGTAATCCCAAAAGTCTGTTTTAGGTCTGTTCAAACAGGCACACTCAGCTGCTATAAAGTGATTTTTCTTGAGCAATAGAAATCCATACATTTATGTCCCACTTGTATTATAAAAGCTATTATTAAAGATGAAGGAGACAGTTTTTTATCTGGTTTGTTCCACTGAATGCTGAAGTTAGATCCAATGCAGGGAAGCTGGTATAAAGGGAAGTCAGATAGGCACAGAGTCAGACTGCTGGAATGAAATAGATATTAGATAACATATGCTATAGCTTCTTTTGTGTGATATGCTCACCCTCGTGGACGTCAGTGAATGTCTTAATGATCTTCCAACCCCATAGGGAAGTGTGTGAGTACCTTTGCCAGACCACTAGTCATATTATTTTCACCCCCCAGAAGTATAGGCTTTAGAACAATGAATTGAAATTTGCATTTAGAGGATGATAATTTCTAAATTTCAAGTGTGGCTTTTGGAGCAGTGTTGGTGAATGGAGGCGGTGGAGTGCTTTTATAAAATGACTTACCCAAGATTTTTTCTAAAAGCCAGGAGACTCTCCTTGATTCCTTTTTTTCTTTTTCCCCAGTCTTAGATATAGTGAGGGCTTGTTTGGAGGGGCTAACCTAATGCTTGTGAAACTTAGTGAAACCGCAGCCGCATTTGCTCCTACTCCCTTGAGAATTTAGAACACAGGCAAAACACAGTGAGGATATGGCATGACATGGAGAAAGGCATTCTCATGATTTGTAAGGCCACGAACTGAGATCTGTTCATCAAACAGTAGTTTACCATGCTAGTCCACATACTAATATTGCTTTCTACTGTGGTCCAGACATCATAGTAGGTCATAACAAGAGATACCTTCATTAAAAGATCAGGGGTTAGGAAGCGGATGTGGCTCAAGTGGTTGGGCATCCGTCTACCATATGGAAGGACCCTGGTTTGATCCCTGGGATCTCCTGGTAAAAACAAACAAACAAACAAACAAAAAGATCAGGGGTTGGCATTCATTGTCTCTGTTTCTGATTTCCTTTAAAAATGTTTGAGCTGATTTTATTCTTCTGCTCTGACTCAATCTATCTATCTATCTATATATATAAATTCTTTGACCCCATTTTGCAGAAGAGATGAGAAATATTATCAGTTGTGATCAGGAAAATGAGTATCTCAACTTCCTGAAATAGGCTCTCAGAATGATAAATGATTTTAACTGCTTAGCCAACCCTTATTTTTCACATTGGCTCTTCCTGGCCTCTCTAGTTAATAATTCATGATTCCCTGTGCAATGAGCCTTTTCTGAGTGGAAAGTAAAGATTTCTGGCTCCCAGAAGAGAATAGTGGCATTCCCCTTCTTCATTCTCCATAGGCACTTCTGTCCTTCCATTTTTCTATTTAAATACGTGTCATCCCTTAGAAACACTACTTAACAGTAGCTGGCTCAGAGTGAGCCTTTTCTCATTCAATCAATAATTCATTCTTTCAGCAAACTTAATGAATGACTATTAGGGGCCTGGCACCATGCTGGATGTCGGGGAATCCAGACAAATAAGGCGCTGTCCCTGTCAGCGACTCACAGGCTGGAGGAGAGACATCAAGCCTTCATGATGGTCAGTGCTGGGAGAGAGTTTGAAGAAGCAAGGAAAGGCAGCTAGCACCCCCTGAAGAGATGAGGGGTGGGCTTCCTAGAGGAGGTGGTGTTCTGGCAGAATCTAGGGATCATTGGAGTGGTAGGTGAAGGGGCTGGAGGTAGGGGAAGATTAAGATGTCCAGGCAGAGGTAGGTGCATCCACAAAAGTTTAGAGGCAAGAAAGAGGCATTTGGGGAAGTGCTTGTAATTCTGTATGGCTGGTGCATAAAGTTCCCAAGGGCACTTCTGGGAGATGGGGCCGGACCTTAGAGGAGTCAGACCAGGTGGAACAGCAGTGCTGGTGTGCCATGCTCAGGAGCCGTGGGGCATTAGGAAAGGATTCTAAGAAGCAGCCTGGTATGATTGGCTGTGTGTTTTAAGAAACTCTTGGTGGTTGTCTTGGCGCAAGTAGGTTTCTGGGTGGCCTTGAGTGATTGTCAGGAGAATTGCTGGGAGGCTGCTGACCTCATAGTTGAGAAATGATGAAAGGCTGGACTGTGGTGTTAGAGGGATGGAGAAAAGGCCAAATTCACAGGGTGGCTGCCTGTCAGGAGTGAGGGAGAGGGGCAGTGAAAATTAACTCCTGGGATTCTGGCTTGGGTGAGCTGAAGCAGGTTTGAAGGAAGCACAGAAGATGGGTCCAATTTTAGAATTGGTTTGCCATTCCTGATGGCTGGTACACGGATCCATGGCACATGGATTCACATAAGTGGATTTGTGAGTCATCTGTTTTCACAGGGCAAGAATTAGATTGCCTCATGAGTGTGGAGGCAAACGATAGAATGAAGATAGATGTCTTGGGAACATGTAAGTGGTAGGAGGAGAAGCAGAAGAGACATAGGCTGAGAAAGAGTTCTAAGAAGGAGGTCAGTCATGTTAGATGCTGCCGCGAGGCCAAGAAACATAAATAGAGAAGGTTTATTTGGATTTTGCAACAGGGAGGTCGTTGGTGCTTGGATGAATGGTTTCAGAGAGTTTTGGGGGTGGGACCCTTCCCCGATGTGGGCGGGGTTTTCATGTTATGAGACAAGGTGAATACTTGGTTGTGGTGATATGGAAGGATGTGTGATGTTGTCTTCTAGTGGTAGGAATTGATTCTGGAATCCATGAAGCACCTATTTTCTTTGTAATCGAAGTTTAGAGTGGAAGAAAAGAGAAAGTGGGTGCTTCCCCTTCCTAGCACTGACCACATACACATGTCACTGGGCTTGGCCCTTGAGAGCCTGCCTGGACCTCATTTGCTTCTTCTTTTCCCTGATACCGGTCTACAGTCTTGGGTACATGGAAGGAAAGAGAGGAAGGGAAATAAGAGCAGAGAAGGAAAGAAAAGAGAAGACCGACAGTTTCAGAGGTTATTTCCGACTGCAAAATTCTTCTTCTATGCCCTACATTTGACCCGTTAATATAGGTAGAGAAACTTATACCATTGCATTGATGGGGTCTCCTCCCTGCCTGGCTGTGTGCTCCAGAGGAGCTCTCTCTCCCATTCCGCCTGCTACTTCAAACCATCATTATTCCTCTAAAACTCTGCCCATTCATTGCCACATCCTCACCGTCTAAATATGATCTCATTTCTTGCTCTACAGAGGATATTGAAGTCATCAGACAGGAACTCTGGAAACTCTCTGGAGCCCTTCACAGCTTTCTGTCCTCTCCTTCTGTCTGTATCAGAGAATGCGGTGTCCCTACTTCTCTCCCGGCTGCCCCTTCTAGCCCTGCCTTCTGACTTACCCAACTGCGGTGGCTCTTATGTCACTCCTTACCCCATCTCCTCTCAGAGCTTCAAAATCAACTCTGACATGTCCCTGCCCACCAATTTTCTATCTTGCATGTAAACCTATCTTCTGAATTCTCAGCCTTCTAGACATCTTTACTTGAGGTATCCCTGATCATTTCAAATGCAACAGGTTAACTCATCTTTCATGACCCAAATTTGTTCTGCCTTGTGTATTCCAATATCGGTTATAATCCAACCACCAGCCTAGGAGAAAATACCTATTTTTTCTTTTTACTGATCCTTTATATCCCTGGCCAAAAGAAGCTGCTTCTTTTATCTAAATATTTCTCCTATCTCTTCTCTTCATTATCCCCTCTGTCATTGCCTTAATTGTCATCATTTCTTGCTTGGACTTTTTGCCAGTCTTCCTACCACCATTCCTTCATACTGCCAAAAATTGGATAATGTTTCTTGTCGTCTTAAAACATTTCAGTGGTTACCCTTTGCTTTAGGAATAAAGTTCAGCATGCTTCACATCAGGCCCCTCCTTCTCTGATCCTTGACCACTCTTCCAGGCTCATCTCTCATCAGCAACCTCATTTACACCCTCTCTCCTACCCATCCTCCCTGAATTTCTTGTAGTTCATCAGCCAGCAAATGCTCTTCAAGCACACACTTTCTCCCTCTGCTATGCCTGGTGAACTTCTGCTTATCATTTAAGATCACTTATGCTTATAATGAAACCTGGGTAATTCATCTACAAAGAATGCATTTTTTTCACATCAACCTGTTAGCTTAGAGCTACTATATTCCTCATTTCTATGCTTTCAATGTTTCCTGGGGCTCTTGTTACTTTCGTATTTACTCTGCTTTTACCCTCAGACCACTGACTTCCAAAGTAATCAAGGATGGTGTAACTCTCTTATTGTGAATTTAGAGCTAGTACAATTAGAATGAAAGTGCTGAATTAGTCTAATGGAATGTGAAAATTGCCACTTTACTTACTGCAGGTGTAAGGAAAAGATCAAGTAGAAAAACATTTAGTTTGTGTATTTATATAGAATTTACTAAAATAAGTGTGAGATATTGTATATCAAAAGATCACTGGAGGGGGACGGATGTGGCTCAAACGATTGGGCGTCCCTCTCCTATATGGAGGGACCTGGATTCGATCCCCGGGACCTCCTGGTAAAAAAAAAAAAAGATCACTGGAGCCCAGCAGGTGTAGCTCAGTGGTTGAGTGCCTACTTTGCATGTATGAGGTCCCGGGTTCAATCCCTGGTTCCTCCTTTAAAAAGAAAAAAAAAAAAAAAAAATCATTGGATGTGCTGACTGTACACATTAATTAGTCACCATTGCAATATACTTTTTCCTCTTTTCAGCAATTCATTTTCTTGACTCCTCAATACTTTTATTTAGAGACTTACAAAAGAGAGATACTCACAAGCTTTCCTAACAAGATTTGTAGGCATTCTTTAAAAAGTAGTGAGAGTTATGGTTATAATACAGGGAGTTTGTTGAAATTGCTTACAGGGCTTTTCAGGAATGCTTCAAAAATTTTAGAGAAATCGTTTCTTTCTCATTTTAATTTTTTAGAGTAGCAAACCCTCAAAAGAACTGAACTATATAATAATCAATTTTTGGTGCCTTTTCCCTTTTTTTTTCTCTTGAGGCAGAAAATAGCATTTCATTGTAGCTGCAATTTCACTATCATCCCTTGTGTTCTCCTTTTTCACTCCGCTTTTGGTCTTCTGACTTTTTTGAAGTGGTCAGCACCGCTGTACCTACAAGCACCGGGAGTAGACATGACCACCAGTACATCTTTTATTGCCCATACTTGGAAAAGCTAAAATAGCTCATGCTTGCACTCCCACAGCTACGTTCTTCTCAGCCTTCAGTGAGAAACCCTTTTAAGTTTTATCTACCAGCACTATTAGCCATAAACCATTCTTGCACTTGCATAGGTTTGGAGGACAAAATCAGCAAAGGCCTGGGTGTTGTGGCCGAAAGAAGACACACGGACAGTGACTAGCTCTTAGCCTATGAAACAGTCTGTACTTATGAAACAGGAGTGCCTGGACTGATGAGTTTGCCACATGCACCACCCAGATGGGAAAAATGATTCAGCCAAGTTCCTTTGGTAATTGCAGTCACTTTTGAGTCCTTGAGAATAAACTGAAACAGAGAGTAGACTTTCTGGAGAATGAATCATTTACATAATATTTATAATTTATGTAATTTATCATTAACATGGACAGGTGTACCCATGCCTTAATCCTCTTTCAAAAAAAGGTAGAGTTTTTTTTTTTTTTTTAAAATCTTTTATATTGTAAAATAGGAAAATGCATACACAAGTATACAAAATAAAAATGTGCACCTTGATTAAATACAAATCATACACCTATGTATCCTTCACTTTGGTCAAGAAGGAAAATAATGCCAGCACTCAGTCACTCCTGCCTCCTTCCCAACTCCACAAGCGCTCACTCTCCTCACTCCAAGACTTCTTCAGGAGGTTTCTGTTTGTTTGCGGTGGGGTTCATAAGAGAAAGCAGAAGCATGGCATTGGGAGGTGGGAGACGGGGAGGAGTCTGAGGGAGGGTACCAGAGAGGAGAGGTTTGTTGCTTCATTACCTGGGGTTTCCACTCTTTCGCCCATGGCCCCTTCAGCCTAGGCATTGCCCAGTCTGTTGTGATATCTGCCATGCCGTTGCTCTTGTCAAAGCTGGCATGGTTCAGTTACTCTAGAGTGCACTGAGTTCTGATTGACTCCTTCGAAAGTGACTCTGTGGAGGTGATATGTATCTGATGCACAGTCGTAACTTGTTTCCACACAATTCCAGGACGTTAGCTTATTGCCAGTGGGTGGACAATCTCAATGAGACCCGGAAGATGCTCTCTCTTAGTGGTGGTGGTCCCTTCAGCAACCTGCTGAGGTGGGTCGTGTGCCACATAACGAAAGGAATTGTGAAACGCGAGATGCACGGCCACGGCATTGGCCGTTTCTCAGAGGAAGAGATTTACATGCTGATGGAGAAGGACATGCGGTCTTTAGCAGGGCTTTTGGGTAATGTACCATGCCTTCTATTCTATATTTTATAGCCTAACTTTTTGCATGATTAGCAAAGCAATGTTAGTTGTTACCATTTAAAGATTTATTTTTTTAAATAGACTTCACTTTTTAGAGCAGTTTTAAGTTGATGGAAAAATTGCAGAGAAAGTACAGAGAGTTCCCATGTTCCCTCCTCCCCCTCACACAGTTTCCCCATTATTAACCTCTTGCATTAGTGTGGTACATATGTTATAAATGGTTAACTGAAAGTGATGTATTATTATTATTAACTAAAGCCCATAGTTTACACGAGGGTTTATTCTCTGTCTTGTACAATTTTGTGGGTTTTGACAAAGGCATAATGTATCATGCAGAATCATTTCATTGCCCTAAAAAAGCCCCATGTTCCATCTCTTCATCCCTCCTTCTCTCCCCCTGAACCCTTGGCAACCACTGATCTATTTTTACTGTTTCTATAGTTTTGCCTCTTCTAGGATGTCATATAGTTTGAATCGAATGGTATGTAGCCTTTTCTGACTGGCTTCTTTCACTTAGCAATGTGTTTATAAAGTTTATTTTGATTAGTTTCTTTGCTTCCAGGGTGGGTTGTAGTCCCACCAGTTAACGAGAGCCCCTAATTTCTGTGAGCATGAGCCTCTTTCCTTAACGTCTGGAGTGTGACTGTTGTGGTGTGGCAAGGCCCCAGGTGAAGAGCTTAGGGAACACGGTGCAGCATCACGACCTAGCTGGAAGCTGCTGGCGTTCCTGAATGTATTGTGAGAAAAGAGTGATTTTAGGCAAGGAAGCTCTTCCCCTTACGTGCAGGTTAGGGTTAAAAGGCTGCTTCTGAGCACATCTGCTCAGGAGATAGGGCTATTTACCCATCAGTTAAGTTTGAGAGACAAGCTGATAGTGCAGGTTCTGAGCCATTCAATGTGCACCATTTGTCATTTTCACTCCCGTTGTGTTCTGTTGTCATCTTAGCCCTCTTCATATTTGTATGTTTAACACTGCCTGCTTTTGTATTTACTGTGCATAATGGTTTAATTGCATTTGAGAAAGCTCTTGAAGAGAAGCACAGGGCAGTGGATGTCCGTGGCTAGTAGGATGGCTGAGAGAGAGTAAATGACACACTCTTGCACACATGGTTGGTAGGAGGTGGCTTGGGCTGATGAGGTTCTGCATTGGGGTAGAGCATGAGTCGTAGCTACGGTAGTTCAGAGCATTTGAATTCAGGAGCTTCTGTGTGTGAAATGATGTTCTCTCCTGGAGCACAACTAATGTACAGGGCGCCTGTCCTCTCCCTGACAGCAAGTGAAGATGCACACCTAGCCCTTTGGCGCTGCTCATTTATCTGGGAAGGTGGGTTTTCACTGGCTCTCCCTTGGCTGCAGTAACTTGCAGGCTAACTCTCACCCCCGTTCTGAAGCACATTAGGTACTTCACCTTCTTTAGGACGTAGGATTTGGAATTTGTTTTGTTGAAAGGCACCTGGTGCTAGGAACAGGGGCTGTGCTGAGTGTGTCCTGCCCCTGCAGGGTGACCCCCTCTTGCTCCTTCCTGAATTGCACTCCCCACACCTGCTGGACCTGGAGTCCTCCCACTGTCCCCCAGCCTGCAGGGGGAAGATGCAACACTAAATGCAGATCTTGGCCAGCTTTGTTTTGTGGGGGGTTTGATGCTGGCTGGGGTCCTGCTCCAAACAGATGCTCAAAGGCACTATTTGCCTTGGAGAATCGACGCTATCTGGAACTTCCATTGCTTTGCTCCACTGGGCCCCATGGACCTGCTTGATGTAGAAATGAGTGGAATTGGTCTCATTTTTACCTCATTCCTTTGAAAACTTTGGACTGACTCCTGGCCTCAGAAACCAGGCCCATGCTGGGTCTGCTCCTCCTTATCGGTGGCTATGTCTGCTCCTGCCTTCCTCCTCTTCCTGACCAGTGCCTGCTGCTGGGAGTCCCAGCAAGCAAGGAGCTGAGCCCCCGGAGTCAGGCACAGATTATGCCAATAAAGTGCTCCTCATCTTTTAACAACTCAGAGTTTCCTAACCAGAGAGGGGTGAGCGACACCTTTCTGGGACATTCCTGGTTGGGTGGGGTAGAACAGGGGAAGAGGATGGGAGCAACGATAATGATAACTGCCAACATTTCTCTAGCGTTTAAGGACTGAGAAAATGCTTTCTCCCCAGTTGTAGTGAGATGGGAGATAAATGAATTGCTGGTGGCTAAGCTGGATACCTGGGCAGGATTTCAAACTGCATCAAAAGTCTAGATGGTTTTCTGAGACGAGAAACTGAGTGAGCTGCTCAAAAAGTACGAGTTAGCTGGAGTTATATGGGATCCCAGGGGCAGTCTAGTTCTGAACTCTCTGAGAAGAAGGGCATTTTTTTCTGCATTTGGGGAAGGAGAGGCTTTTTGGCTGAACATCACAGATTTTCTTACTAAATGAGGCAGAAAGCACCCCCGCTCCCACACCTGGGATTTGGCTTACTTTTAAGCCCAGATGAGTAAGAGACTCAAAATCCAAAATTGATTTTTTTTTTAGATAATTTAAGATTTGGGGAAATTGTCCAGGAGTGTATTTAACTCATTAGGCTAAATACATGACTGATATTTCAATTCTGTTGACTTGAATGATGTGAATACCTTCTATGTGCCAGGAACTGGGAAATATAAAAGTGAGTTCCCTCAAATAGCTTACAGTGGGAGGGATGACCCTCTGAACAAGGGACCAGCAAATTGTGGCCCATGGCCTGTGTGACCTGTTTTTATATGGCCTGAGGGCTAAAAATGCATTTTACATTATTAAAACATTGGGGAAAAAAATACGTGACAGAGACTGAACGTGGGCCCAGAAAGCCTGAAGTATTTACCCTCTGACTATTCACAGAACTTTGCCACCCCTTGCTCTCAATGGATAGCCGGGGCAGGTCCCGTGCCAGAGGCCTATACTCAGGTCTCTGGGGACACAGTGGGGACAGAGAAACGGGAAGAGGTCTGAGGAGTGTCCACCGAGGAAACTGCACTTGTGTTGGCCTGAGAAGATTAAACACTTGTCCCAGTGAGGAAAATAATGAAGGACCTTCCAGGTGGATCATGAGCAAGGGAGTCATGAGTGGTTGGAACAACCATTAAGAGGAGGTTTGGGGCCATTTCATAAAGGGGGATAATTACCATGTTAAGAAATGTTTATTATCACACAGAACACACGGAGGTGTTGCAGATTTATGAACATGGGAGAGGAGGCGCCATATTTGCAATTTAGAAATGGTGTCGTGGAGGGATGGATTGGTGCTGGGTGGAGGGGGCAAAGAGAGACTGAAGACAGGGAGTGAATATCTATGCATATGCCTTAAAAATTGTAATTAAATGAAGTAAAAGTCAAAATCAAATTAAACACAAAACATAATTTTTCTTGTGGCGTATTAAAAAAAACCCTACAGAAAATATGGTTTGATGATATAAAGTATATTAACATTTATTATGAACATCTAGGAAGAAAATCATAGTTATCTCAGTGCTGAAAAGGCATTTAATGATGAAATTCAATATCCATTCCTGATAGAAACTCTTAGTAAAATAGGACCAAAGACTAGTTCCATAACATGATGATAAGCCAACAGCCAGTGTCATACTTCATGATGAGTCACTAGGGGCATCCCTAATGAAATAAAATACAAGACAAGGATGCCTGCTAACACTAGTATTTAATGTAGTTTTGGCTGGCCCATCAATGTAGTTGGACAAGATAAGAAAAAGACAATATTTTCATATTGGGAAGGAGCAGGAAAATTATTTTTTATAGAAATTAAGAAATTATGTAGCTGAAATAAGGAAGAGAATTAACTGAAGCATTATTACAGTTAATGGGAGAGTTCAGTAAGGTTACAAAGGTTATAGAGCTAGCATGTATGGCTTACAGTTTTCTTAAGTACCCCAAATAACAAGTTAGAAACTATTATTTTAAAAATCCCATTCCCAATAGCAATAAAAAGAAAAATATTGGAAATATGATTTATAAGAAATATTCAGCACGTATAGGAAGACAATTAATTCTAATAAGAGCTATTAAGATATTTTTGGGAAATGGAGAGGTATGCTTTCATTCATTCATTGGTTTGTTCATTCATTTATGAGTGATGACTCTGGGATAGGGTCAAACACCAGCTCCATCACTTATCTCTGTGACCTTGGCCAAGTTTCTCAACTTCTCTAGGCCTCATTTTCCTTATGTGTAAAGTGGGGACAATAATGATGAGAATAGAATTAATATACTTGGGGAAACGGATGTGGCTCAAGCGATTGGGCTCCCGTCTACCATATAGGAGGTCCAGGGTTCAATTCCTGGGGTCTCCTGGTGAAAGGCAAGCTGGCCCGAGCGGAGTGCTGGTACGCACGGAATGCTGGCCTGTGTAGGAGTGCCGGCCCATGCAGGAGTGCTGGCCCATGCGGAGAGCTAGCGCAGCAAGATGATGCAACAAAAAGACACAGAGGAGAGACAATAAGAGATGCAGCAGACCAGAGAGCCGAGGTGGCGTAAGAGATTGAGCACCTCTCTCCCACTCCAGAAGGTCCCAGGATTGGTTCCTGGTGCCGCCTAAAGGGAAGACAAGCCAGACACAGAAGAACACACAGAGAGCACAAAATGAGGGGGGTGGGGAGAAATAAATAAATAAATAAATCTTAAAAAAAAAATTAATGTACTTGGGAGCACGGATGTAGTTCAGTGGTTGAGTGCCTGCTTCCCATGCATGAGGTCACAGGTTCAATCCCTGGTACCTCCTAAAAAAAAAAAATTAATACACGTAAGGTGCTCAGAATAGCGCCTGACTTGTAGTAAGCAATCGAACAGCAAGCAAGTGTAAATGTAAAACTGCCATGAGCGTTAGGAAGGAGTTGCTCCTGGGTGCTGCGAGACTTCTACATGCTTCCCTGGTCCATGAAAAGGGGTGTATGTGCATGTTTAAAGGAGAGATACTACATATATGTCCCTGCTGTTCACCTTGTGGAAGAAGGGGATACTTTGAGTATTTCCAACACCCCTCCCAAAAGGGGTGAGAGTCAATAGAGAGGATGGAAGACATAAAACTCAAGGACCAAGAGGTTAGGTTTGTGGGGAGCAGTGTGGATCAGGCAAGTGAGCCCACAGGTGGTGGGGGGTGGGGGGTGGGGGCTTGTGCACGTATCCTGGGCTCCATCGCCTACCAGCTGCATGATTTCAGACAAGACACTTGGGTTTTTTCATCTGCAAAATGAGCAGACAATACCTACATCGTATAGTTGGGAAATCTAAATGAGATAATTTACAGAAAGTGCTCGTTAAAGGCCTGGCACATAATATATGCTAAATAAATATTAGCTATTATCATGATCACATTCACAGAATTTGTAACACAACTTCATTAGGAACATTGCTTCCTGGGGGAAAAAGACTTTGTGATCAAACATTCTTTTCTAATTTTTAAATTTATTAGTTAATTTTAGAAATTTGGCAAGGTTTAGAAAAGAATAGGGGAAGAAAATACGTCACTATAATCTTATAACCTGTAGGTAACCATGGTTACCATTTTGCCATCTCTTGTTCCATTATTTTTATGCATAATTTTAAATTAAATATATTGTATGTATATACACTATTTCCAACTTGTCTCTTTCCACTTAATATACTATAAACATTTTATTCTATTATTAAGCATTCTATACTATGCTACCCTCCCCATCCCTGTGTGTGGGTCACTATGTGCCTGGTACAACATTCAGTGCTGGGAAAACGGATACAAGTTAGACACATCAGCCAAAACCCCACTTTGCCTTCTACCTCTTTTATATTTCTGTTCTATTATTAATCCTGAGTCTACAGGTATGACCTTGAGGCAGAAGGAAAATAAGACAATGACAGTAAGAAATGGGTAACTGGGTTCTTTATTGTTAGCAGAGATCTCCAGCTG
Source organism: Tolypeutes matacus (assembly GCA_026826555.1). Taxonomy (NCBI): domain Eukaryota; kingdom Metazoa; phylum Chordata; class Mammalia; order Cingulata; family Chlamyphoridae; genus Tolypeutes; species Tolypeutes matacus. The sequence goes on from JAKSZT010053791.1 coordinate 9,016,135, forward strand.
TGGCCACTAGATATGAGATTAAAGTAAGAATAGAAGATGGAATCCAGTACAAAGTCAAATAACACTAACCATTTGACAGATGAGGAAAGTGAGGCACAGAAAGTTAAGTGACTTACCCACAGTCACAACCAGTAAGGAGGGGAGCCTGAATTCAAGTCGAGGCTGCCTCCAGACCTCTGCTGTTTTCTGACCCTGCAACTACCAAGAAGTTCTTCATATACTGTGATTTAAAGTGAAGAAGTTGTCTTATGTCAGGATGGACGCTTTTTCCTTTAACTGTCAAGGTAAAATGTGGTCTCCAAAGTATTTTTTTTTTTTGAAGAGAACTGACTGCATGATTTGAGAGTCTCTCCTGTATTTCCTAAACTTATTTTTTAAAAAATTCTTTTATTACATAAATGTTACACACAAAAATATAGGGATTCCCATATGCCCCATTCCTCACACCTACCACACTCTCCCAGATAAACATCCTTCATTAGTGTGGCACATTCACTGCAATTGATAAACGCATCCTGGGCCTTTGCCATTAAGCATGGACCATAGTTCACATTGTAGTCTACACTCTCTCCCACATGGTTCTACATGTGGGAGATGTGATGATATAAATTGGCCTCTATCTGTTGTTGCAGTGTCATTCAGGACATGCAAAGTAATTTTATTTTGTTGTTCCTGGAAGTTGAGTACAGAATTAAATATGGCTTACCAATCGATTTAGATTTCCTGACCTTTGTGAGCTGAAATTGTACCTTTCTTTATCCAGCTTGTTCTCCACCAGAAAGAGGTATTAAAATTCCAGGCTAAAGTGTACAAGAATTTAAGGAAAAATGATCTAAAAAATGATGAAGTGGAATTTGTAAATGGAAATGAGAAAAACAAGCTGGTTTCCAGCCAACTATACTTGACTGATAAAAAAAAAATGGACTGTGCTTTTTTTATTTTTTGCCAGTTTGAAGCTTTTTTTATTGAATCAGAAAATGGTTGGGAGAGAATTTTTTAAAAGTTCTCTTTGACATTGGGATAAGAGCCAAATCTGTTGATTATTTTAACAAATATTAGTATGTGAGCTTGACTATTTAATAAAGAATAAAGAGTGTAAAGTAATGCTTCCTTTCAAAGACAGTGAAAATGAGTCACTTGATATGTGTGCTTTGTCACCCTCCTATGCATGTATAATTACGTGGTGTAGTTTTTCAGAGTGATAGTATTTTGCTGTTGAATTAAAAAAAAAAGTCAAAATTTTTAAGTACAGAAGTATTTGGTCACTTAGTTCTTAGTTATATAGAAGATTAAAATATTCTGACAGAGCATTATAGTTAAAGCTATTTTTTTTTTTTTTTTTTAAGAAGGTACCAGGGATTGAACCCAGGACCTCATACATGGGAAGCAGGTGCTTAACTATTGAGCTACATCTGCTCCCCAATAAGAGTTGTTTTTTCCATTTGTTTCTTTGTTTTTTGTTTTCAGGAGGTACCGGGGAGCAAACCTGGGACCTCGTACATGGGAAGCAGGTGCTTAACCACTTGAGCTACAGCTACTCCTCTGGTTAAAACATTTGTGATTAGTAATAGAAAATCTCTTGCCCTCTGTTAACCAGAAATGCTTCTGGAGCTCCATACCTCCATATTGGAAAACCTAACTATGAATCAAAGTGGGATTGTAGTTCAGGAAACACATGGACTATGACAAAGAGTCAGGAAACTTAGGAAGAAACATGTGTCCAGTATAAGGTAAAGACAAGATGGTTTTGCAATTATGCCTTGAAGTCTAGATCAGAAATCTTTGAAAGGCAGGATGCTGCATTGCAGACTCCCTTACCTTGGGCATACTGGGAGAAAAGGGAGCTGGTCTCAGTGAGCTTGGAATCCAAAGGAGAAACATGGGCTCCTGTAAAAAATGGGTTGGGGGAGGGAGCCGTGCTAGCAACAGGGTTGGGTGCTCCCTCTTTGGCATGTGTGCCAAACAAAACAAAACGGGTTGTTGCCACACCCTTTCTTGGTTTCATACTCCTTGTCTTGTTGTTCTCAAACTTCTCTCAGTCACAGTCAAGATTGTATTTTGATTCTTTTGGAAAATAGCTTTCATAAAGTTGGCCAGATCTAAGAATTATTAAGGAAAGTTGAAGTGGCCACCTCTTGCATGGGAGGGAGGCGTGTGGAGGTTGAAGTTTCTTCCCTCTGTCTATACTGACCCCTAGGGCTCAAGGTGGGGTTATAGGCATCAGGACAGGGTTGTTACTAATTTAAACTGTTTTGAAGGCATCTTAAGGCAGCTGTGCATTTACCTGATAATGATGGGGTGGCACAAGCTATTGAAAATTGTTTGTTTGCTTTTAGTTGGACTTTTATAAACTCTTAGTGGTGATACAACAGTTATCTCATGGGAAAAGCAAATGAATAACTAGTAAATACAGTTAGTGGTTTGGGAGACATAATCGTAAAGAAGACGACTCATAAAAATACACTTTCAGTTTATGAGGCTCAACTGTGCATGGTTGATGGTCAATAAATATCCGCTGGATGAATGAAGGAAAGAAAGAATGAATGTTTACACATTTAGTGATGGCCAACTCTACAGGCCAGGATCCGTGGATCTGAGCATACTTTCTGAGGAAAACATTTAAATTTGTGAAATGCATTTGAGGGGTAGGGTCAGAAATAGTGAAAACCCATTTCCTATCAAAGAATGTTTTCAGCCATTTTTCATGGGTAGAGACCTCAGGAGGGAGAGTATACTTGTAAAAATTAGAATTTAGACTGAGGGTAATTCCTTTGACTTAGGACTGTATGACTTTGTCAACTGCTTGTGTATTCAGCAGAGTGCCAGGCTCTTTGCAAGGGGATTGAGATGTGCTGGTGAATGAGTTAGCACAGCCCTGAACTATCAGAGCTTCTGCCTGAAGGAGAGATTGTCAGTAAGTACAGATTATAAAATAGCTACACTTGCTAGAACTGCCACACTGGAGATGCACAAGGTACAGTGAGGACATTTTTGCAGGGGAAACTAACATGGTTAGTGAGATTAAGGAAGATTTCTCTAAGGAGGTGACATTTAAGTTGTGCTCTCAAAGACAAGCCAGAGTTAGGCAGGTATATTTGTGGGGTGGGGAAATGGGGTGGGTTAGGAAGGGGAATAGCTCAGAACATAAAAGGAACATTAAAAGTAGGGGTTCTTAACAAAGGGTCCGTGAGCTTGAATTGAAATTCAGAAAACCATTATTCTTGTGGGGACGTGTTGGTGTGGGTGTGAAATATTTATTAAATAATGCACAGTATAGTGTGAACTTAGGAAGGGGTCTGTGGTTTTCACCTGACTGGCAAAGGGGTCCGTGGAACAAAAAAGGTTAAGAACCCCTGCTAAAGTGAATAGCGGCTGGGTGCATTCAAGGAATGAAGAGATGGCCCATGTGGCTGGAGATAGTGCAAGGGCAGAAGAGTGGCCTGAGGTAGAGATAGACAGGGGACCAGATCATACAAGGCCTATGTGCCACATGAGTAACTTTGGACTTTGTTCTAAGAGCAATAAATAAATAAAAACAATAAAATAATAAAAAATAGAAAGAGAAAATAAAAATATATTAAAAAATAATTTTTTTTTGCATTGTGTCTTTCATCACTGTAAGATCTCTTATCTTTTATGTACAGTGACAGTTTCTTCTTTATGTTCCCCCAGTGTTTTATTTATTTTTTTCACTTTATTTTCAAAGAAGCTTTAGGTTACAGAAACTTCACATTGAAAATATAGGGGATTTCTATATACCCCAGCTCCTTCATCTCTCTCATTTCCCCTATTAATAACATCTTATGTAAATATAATACATTTGTTACAATTGATGAACAAATATTGAAGCATTGCTACTAAGCATGGTCACTGGTTGACATTATAGTTTATATTTTGCACCATACACTTTAATAGATGTTGACAGAATGTATAATGGTCTGTATCTGTCATTGCAAGATCATGCAGTTTAGTTGATTTTTTTTTTTTTTTTAAAGATTTTATTTATCTATTCATTTATCCCCCACCTGCTGCCCGCGCTCGCCGGGTCAGCCAACCACGCCGCGTGGGCGGGCCCGCCCTCACCAGGAGGCCCCGGGAACCGAACCCGGGGCCTCCCATATGGTAAACGGGAGCCCCACTGATTGAGCCACAGCCGCTTCCCTAGTTTAGTTGATTTTAATCTCATTATATGTCCTGAGTGTGATGGGCTGCCAAAGAAGCTAATAAAAACCTGGTCTGTATAAACAGAGCTTACTGTCTCAGCTTTAAAGTTGTTACCTCAAGGAAACCTTTCTGGATCTCTCTCCCAGAGTATGTCAGGCATACCTGTTCCATGCTTCCAGGCACCTGGTGCTTGCTTGCTTTCTCAGAGAGCACTCTGTACCACCTTCAATGGCTGGGTTTGACTGTCTCACCAGCAGACTCTATGCTCTACCAGGCCTTACCCATGTCTTGCTGAGGGTCTGGCACACATTAGATATCCAGCAAAAATTTGCTGAACAAAGGAGTGGTATGTTCAGTTCTGGAATCCATCTTTTAAGAGAAAAATGGTCAGACTAGTATGTATCCAGAGGGGAGTGATGGGAAAAGTGGGTGGTCTTAAAATAATTTCACTTAATTTGAGAACACTTGGGATGGATATAGCCTGGAGAAGGGAAGATGTAAGAGTCATATTGTAGCTTTTTTCAAACACTGAAAGTGGGTAGTGGTTTAGGTATTGCTGCAGGTAGGCATAATAGGGGAGAGGAGATGAGGATAGACAGTGCGGTAGGATGTGGATGTGGGGAGGTGACAACAGATCACAACTCAGTGTAAGGCAGAACTTTAAATCAGAGCTGGCTAGAATCAGAAGAGCTTGTCTTGTGCTATGGTTGGAGAACTGTTCCTTGCAGTTTCTCCGGGATGAGGTTGGATAACCACTAGCTAAAGAGGGCTGTTTTCACAGGTGGTGAGATGCTTAACTAGAGATGGTCTCCTGGGAGTCTCTTCAGTTCTTCCCAACACTGTGTTGTACGATCCAGTGTTTTTGTGGGTTTCTTTTTTTTTTTTCAATTTATTCTAGTAACCTGTATACAACTTAAAATTTCCCCTTTTTACCACATGCACATATATAATTCAGTGCTGTTAATTTCCAATAAACCTCTTTTCTAATCTTCCACTTCACTTTTACTTAAAGGCTTTTGACTTGGACAGTAGCAAACTGTTTTTGTTTCTAAGAGTGCTTGGAAAGAGGCTATTTTACTATCTGTCTTCTACCCGGTTTAATTATATCATCCAGATGGCACAACTGTAGATGCCTAGGTCATCTCCACATTAGGTGTTCAAGTCAAAGCTGGGAGCCACTTCAAACACGGCAACCACACACCATACTACCTAGTGAAAGGGATGGGGGAAAGACTTCAGAACTGGGCAGTGGGAAAGGAGGAGCAACAAGAGGTTACATCTATGGACATTTTAGCACATTTGGCATTTGCTGAGTAATACCATAGGCTGTCGATCTAGCTAGAAAGATAAAATCCACAGATACAAGAAGAAAACAGACACTGAAAGGAACATTTTGGAACCTCAAAGCAGTGTTTCTTAATGTTCTCCAAACTACAGGGGACTGTCTAGAGCAGTGGTTCTCAGCTCTGGTTGCACATTAGACCCACCTTGGGGCTTTTAAAAACACAGCTGCACGGGTCCCAGGCCAGACCGATTAATTCAGAGTCTCAGGGAGCGGGGTCTGGAAAAATGTGTAATTTAAAGCTCAGCAGGTAGTTCAAACATGTCTATTACTATACGGCAGGGCCAGAAGTTTTAGTAAGAGGACAGGGCAGGCAAGAAGCATGGCAGGGGCCTCCCGAGGGTCCTGTGCGTTGGTTTGGGCAAGAACAAAAGGGAGAAAATTCCAGTCTTTTCTAAGAGAGGTGATAACATTCAGAACCAACTGGGCTTATCTCCAGTTTTGCCAAGGGGTGACCCTTGGGTCTGACTGCATGATACTTAGCTCAGTTCTTCCTTCTTTCCATGTTAAAAAACCCTTTATGTAGACTGCAAATATTTTGTATAGGCAAATTTTGGATACCATTTTAAATAGCATCTTGAAGATGTTCTAGTCTTATAGCACCCCTGAGACCTAGTTATATTAGTCTCATTTTACAGATGAGAACACCCAATGAAGCTAGTAATTGGTCCAAGGCCATTTAGCGAATGCCAGTGCTTTTCTTTAGTTCCGGTATAATGTCTCTATTGCTTGCATTGGTGGCTTGTTAAAATCACAAGCAAGAATAGTAATAATTTGGCCTGGAAACCATGAATTCTATTTTTACCTCAGTTGGATTCTTGTGAGAGCCTAAGGTTTTTACAAGTTCCTACTGGAGTCTTGTACTCACTGATGGAAGTAGAAGTAATTTACTCTGAAAGGTCTTTACATATTAGTCATAACTCTAAAATAGCTTGCAGCACACTAATGGAAAAGACTGTGAGACCAGATATTCTTTTATGCATCCTCTCCATTCCAGACTTCCTAAGGGAGGAGGGAGGCATGGATGATCTGGGGGTCCAGATATCCTTAAATAGCCCTGGATTGGTGGGCCTGGGCCTGCTTTTATTAAAGTGTTTGCATCCTTATGGGATCCAGGCCATTGCAGCCTTGAGTTGTGTTTATTTTTTTTCCATTTTCGTTGCTGCTATCCCAATTGGTAAAAATATGTTGATTATTCATGGAAACAAAAATTAATTTCAGCAGGATAAAATTAAGTGCTAGTGAGTACTGAGTTCCTAGAAATCTTTGTGGTTTATTTAGCAACATAAATTGGTTGGTATATTCTGACAGAAGCAATCTAAGTCTCTGTTTTAGGCTTGGGGGTGGGGGGTGGGGGGTGGGGCAGGGGTCAAGGTTCTAACTTCTTCCTTCTCTGGAAAAATTGACTTTGATTTATTTCAGAATTCTAATTCCTGAACGGTTACTGAAAAAAAAAAAAAAAAAAAAAAAAAAACAATCAAAAGATAGCATCCTGTAGACAATAGGCTTTTAAAGAAAATCTTTTCCAGTGTATATCATTTAGGTTTGTATGTGTTGGAAACGAGTACAGATTGAGAGGGCTCCGTGCTTTCTTTAGTGTTGATGGACAGGGAAGCACTCCCCAAGTGTGTTCTGTTGGGCTGATTAGCGTGGATGATATTGACTGACCACATTCCTAGCTCGGGGAGGAGGTATGGGGAGGTGATGACTTGATGCCACCCTTATATGTTGTCACTTGTTTGGCCCTTGGTGAACCCACCATTATATTTTAATTTATTTAAGTTATTCACCTTATATTAAAAAGCCAATAAGCCAACATTTAGAAAATTGTAAAGACTTTAGATATCTGCAGTTACCTAGCTAAGGTGGGTTTTTCTGCCCCCTGTGCGCCAAATGACCAATTCCTGAGACATTGGAGTTTCAAAGAGAAAAAGAGTTTATTGCTAGTGCATAGCAAGGAGATCAGAGGGCCTACTAGCTCAAAACTTGTCTCCCCCGAATCTGAGGAGTTTAGGGTTTTTATGGATTCGGACAGGTGAGGGTGGAGTGGTTAGAATTACAATAGCAAGTATAAACAAGGCTGAGACTATTTTGGAATAACCATAAACAAGGGTGAGGGAGCGGATGTGGCTCAAGCAGTTGAACTCCTCCCTCCCACATGGGAGGTTGTGATTTGGTTCCAGTGCATCCTGATAAAACGGAAACAAACAAGCAAAACAAACGAATAAACCAACTCAGGGAAGCCAATGTGGCTCAGTGATTGAGCAAGGGCTTCCCACATACGAGGTCCCATTTTTTGGTACCTCAAAACGAAAACAAAACAAAACAAGGGTGAGACCAGTTTAGGTTAACCATCACAATAGTAACTATAAACAAGAGTGAGGCTAGTCTAGGGAGTTCCAGTAATTTCAGGTATTAACTTTTGGCTATTCTATAACATACTGGAAAAGTAAGAAAAAAAGCATCTGTTTAATGATTCAGTCATCATAATCATTTGTTAACACTTAACTCTTGGTTACACTGTCATCATTCTATCACCGAACTCAGTAACTATTTTCTATTTCTTTGTATCTTCTACATGCTTATTTTTCTGTAGTTTCATTTCTGACCTACACCTCTCTTTATATTCTAATTATTTTTAAAAGCAAAATCTAAACATTCTTCCATGTACTGACATATTTAAGGTTGCTTCATTTACTGATTCTTTAATCACTTCTAGGAATAAACGGTTTTCCTCTTTTTTTGTTTCTTATGTGAATCATTTGTTCCAATCCTTTGTACATTTTTCTATTGAATTTTGAGGTAGGTTTTCTTTGAAACATAATTGATCTATTAGTATCTTAACGATACTATCCCAGCATGATGTTTGAGGCAAATATTTTCTCAGTTGCCATGTAATTTTAAAGATTTATGTGTGTGGACACTATGATTTACAGTGTCCTCTTCACATCAATCCTGACCCCACCACAAGCATCCGCAGTGCCTGTGTGGGCGCTATGTCCAGCACCTCACAGCCTTGAAGCCCAAGCCTGTGGCCACCCGCCCTCTCTTCACGGAGCTGCCTTCTCTCATCGGCCAGCTCCAGACTTGGACAGACTTGACAGGGCCTCCCAGGCTGCCATTGCGCCTCTGCTTGATGACTAACAGTACTCCAGACCTCAAGTGTCTTCTCTTCTCCATCTTCCCACACCCCCGCACCCCACTAGCAGCCCTTTCCCATATTTACTTCCCTAACCCGAGACCCATCGTGGAAACCACACTCTCCCCAGTATCTCTGCCTCCCTTGACCCAGGCCCTGGCCCTTTCTCATCCCACACCACTCCTGGAAGCTCAGTGCAGCCTCCCATCTTCTCACAGGCCCACCCCACCCTCCTCAGGGGTTTGAGAACAAATTCTCTCTCCTGTCTTCAACCTCTATCTCTTTACTGGCTCCTTCTACTTACCATGTGAGTCTCTTGTGTCTTTGAAAATACAGCCCTAATTCTTTGTTTTCTCAAGTAGCTGTCCTGTCTCTTCCCTTCCCTTCACAGAGACGTTTATTTGAAATGTAGCCACAGTCAGACTCTTCACTTAATCCTCATCTACTCCTGAGCCTCGTGCATCTTGACTTCCAGGTCCCACTCCATGAAGTTGCTCTTGATAAGTCACCTTATCGCCAGAGCCATTTAAAGGCTGATTTCTGCCCACCCCCCACCTTCTGGCCGTAATGCTAATGGAAATAAATTTCCTGGGTATATTGAAGTACAAAGGATTCAGGCTTTCTCTTCCCCTGGAGACTTCACTGCCCTTTCAGCAGTACAGATTCCCAGGCACCCCTGAGGCGGCCTTAATCTTGTTATTTCAGGTGATCCCTGGTTGGTGGTTGGTGGGCATAACTACTGCTACCACAACCACCAATGTGCATAGTAACTCACAGACTGCACACAGTGACCCTGTCCATAAGGAAACTTAAGCACAAAGAGGCAACTTGCCCAGGGACACCCAGCAGTATATGGTGAAGCTTAGATTTGAACCTGACTCATCTAGTAGTAGCTGGAAATTATTGCTGAACACTTTTTAGCCTTTATTTTACTCATTGGATTTTTCTGACCCTTCTTCCCAACTCTTCTTTTTTAGGTACCTTGAATCCTGATGGTCTCCAGGATTCCACCCTCTTATCTCACACTGCACACTCCCACATGTTTATCTCCCCTCCCCGTCTCTCTCTTGAATCCCAGCTGCTTCCTGGATCTTCACTTATATGTTCCACAGCCACCTCAAAGGTAGCACATGCCCAGACAGAACATAACACCTCCCACCAAGCCAGCGTCCCCTCCTGTGTCCTCTCTCAGTGAGTGGCACCATAAATTCAGTGACTCAAGTTGGATGCCAAGAAGCCATTCTGGATGGTTCCTTCTCCATTATCTTCTGAGCCCTGGGCCTTGTCTACCTTTCCCAACTCGTTTCTTAACCCTCACCCCTCACCACTATTTGCCACACTGGGCTTCTTTCTGTTTCATAAATATCCCAAACTTGTTCTGATTTTGAGGCATTTGTCTTAGGTGTTTCCCCACCAGCCACCCCTTAGGTGTTCTCTTCCTCCAGTCCTTTGCAATGCTTGGTCCTTTTTGTGTAAAAATCCCCTCCACCGAGAGGCCTTCCCTGACCACCAGTCTAAAGTAGCTGTCAGTCACGCTCTATCACATCACCTTACATTACTTTTCTGCATAGCATTTATCAAGAGCTAATGTTTTCTTATTAATTAATTGGTTTGTTTATTATCTCTCCACATGATAGAAGCTCTGTGAGAGCAGTGACTATCTGTTCTGTTCATCACTGTATCCCAAATACCCAGAGCTGTGTCTTGCAATAGTATTATCAAAATAACATTGATAAGAGCTGACATTTAGAGAGCACTTACAATGTTCGTAGGCACATGGTAGTACAGTATGTATTACCTATTAAGCCAGGCAGGGGAAAAAGCCTATGAGAAGGTGGGAAGGTGCAAAACAGCACCGTATTCCTCAGAGCACTGCAGGTAATCTGGTATGGTAGGAGTAAAGTTGCGTAAGGGGAGCCAGTGTGGCTCAGTGGTTGAGTGCGGGGTTGCCACATACTGGGGTTCAATTCCCTGCCGTGGTACCTCAAAAAAAAAAAAAAAAAAAAAAGTGCAAAGTGCGTGACATGATACCTAGCCTCATAAGAATCAAGTAATGATAATACCTATGCGCATATGGTTTTGGTGAGAATTAAATAAATTAGAACAACAGATTCACTAGAACTCATTTAATTCCCACCAAAGCCATATGAGGATAGGTATTCATAGTAGTAGTAGTATGCCTATTTTCTAAATGAAGGAACAAGTCCATAGTGGTTAAGTAACTTACCCAAGACTGCATGGCTATAAAGGGATGGGGTCAGGCTTTGACCTGGGAGTCTGGCTTTAGAGCCCGATGCCCAGTACATGCCTGCTTGCCAATGGCATGGGGAAACTCATCACCAGGCTGCTTTTCAAATGCCTTAATCTCCTCCCTCCTTTCTGCTTACAGCCTAGCGTAGGCACTCAAGGGCTCTTGTTTGGATTATTGCCAGGGCTTCCCACTTTTGTCCTCTAGTTCTACTTAGAGTGCTTAATCTAAAATGTACTCAGAGCTATAGACTCCCAATTCTTTTTGGCTAAAATCCAAACTCTATCTTCCCAACCTGAATTCTACCTACCTCTGCACCCTCATGGCCTGCTTCTCCGCCATTGGCACTTTTTCTCCTACCACACCAAATTACCCATAGGCCTAGATGTCTACACCACACTGTCTTTCACCTTCATGTCTTACAAGGGCTGTTTTCCCTGCTGGCTTAATTTGACACATTCTCAAGACTTATTTTCACTTACTTAGAAACTTTCTTAATGTTCTCCCCAACTTCTCCCTGCCCTGTGGAGCTGCCTGCACTGAGTGTTTCTCGGTGCTTCTACTTCATTTCAAGCATTCTCCCATCATGGAATTACTATATTATACTTCCCTGAGCTCTTCCTGTTCAGTACTTCCCCCTCCAAATTTTCCCCAATGCTGTCTGTGGATATTTTCATTTTAAAGGAATTGGTTGACTGATTTATTTATTTTGCTTCCTCTAACCTAGCAGAGGCCAGGTAGATAGTAGGCATTCAGAAATTATTTTCTGAATGAAGATTAACTTCCAAAAGGAATTTAAGGCAATTCACAATGTTAAAATACATTTAAGACAGGGCAATATAATGTATTCAACAGTACAAAAAATTCAGAAACCAATTAAGAAAAATATCATGTTGTTGGGATGAGTTTATTCCTTGAATTGGGTAAAATTTAATTCTGAACTTTTTTTTTTTTTTTTTAAAGATTTTATTTATTTATTCATTTCTCCCCCCCTTGCTGCTTGCGCTGGCTGACATGCCGCGCGGGCGGGCTCGCCCTCACCAGGAGGCCCTGGGAACCGAACCCGGGGCCTCCCATATGGTAAACGGGAGCCCCACTGATTGAGCCACAGCCACTTCCCGTAATTCTGAACTTTTTGACAACCAAGATAAAGCATGAAATGTATAGGTGTCAATTCATGTTAATTTTCTAATACACTGGCTCTTCAGTTGGGACAGTTTTTTTCCCTTGGTATTGAATTCTAAGAGAGATGCTTCCATGGGAGTTATAGAGCAGATTCCCTTAGGGAGAGTGTTTTTGAATATAAACATTTCTAAATGTTTTTCCTAATAAAAACTCAGGGTTTAAACTGAATTGCAGCACCAAAGGCATTTCTTTGGGGACCTACTTTTATATAATTCCTATATCTTTTTTTGCTGATCAAATTTAATATAGAGCTTAGAGACCTAGAATTTTTGATAACTCCCCCACAACCATAACACAGGCACCCCTTACACCTACTTTCTAATAGTAGTGATTTGGGGGTGGGGGCAAGGTTTGGCAAGTCCCAAATCAGCTATTTTGTATTCAATTTTTTGATGACTTTAGAGGTATAGCTTTTCCATGTTGATTGTTAAAAAGTGGTCTTGTTGCATTAGATACCACATGGTCCAGCCTTGGAATTGTTATGAGAACTTAAGATCCTGACTTGTCCAGTTGCTGCCTGGCTGGAAGGCCATCTTGCCTCCAGGGGACAGTGGGCTGTATCAGTGTGGGGACCATAATAGTTCTTCATGAAGAACTTCATATTAATTCAAGCACTGATAAAAAGTTCTTGGTTGAGCCCCAGAGTTCTAGACCAAAGAGTCTTATGCCCTAAAGTATTAGAAGGGACAACTTTGGTTTAAAAATTTTAAGGGCAAGTTATTATAAGATAGTTGCCATTCATAAAAAAAACAAAAACAAAAACAAAAAAACCCCAAAAAAACATTTATTGAACACCTACTGTGTGCTAGGCACTGTGTTGAGTATGGGGAACACGGTCCTAGGGCCCATGTAAAGCTCATTGTCTAGTGTGATTTCTATGTTTACTGATTTAAGAGTCTAGACAAAATCACAAGAGAATCATTCTGATAAGACTGCCAGGTCATCTAGGTACAAAATACACCCCAAGTAGTTGAATGCATTCATCTGTTGGATTGTCTGGCATTGTCTATTTAAACATTGGAGGATATCTGCCAAATGCTGTAATTTAAGATTTAGCATAGCTGATACTAATTTTTTTCCTTCACCCATTATTAGTGAACAGGAGCAGGAGTTATTTGATTTTTTATTATGGAAGTTTTCAAACACACAAAAAAATAGGAGGCTAGTACAATGGACATCTTTATACCCATGACCTAGATTTAATAGTTGTTAATGTTTTGTCATATTTGTTTCAACTGTTGGTTTTGTGGAAGTGTTTTAAATTACAGAGATCATGGCAGTTAATGTCCAAACACTTTGAATGTAGCTCTGAGAAATAAAGATATTTTCCCCTTGTAGTTGGCAGCCTCCCAGGTGGTCCCCAATGATTGGTACGTTCTGGCATTCATCATTTTGTGTAATCCATTCCCCTTGAGTATAATTGGGACTTACTGGTTTGCTTCTAACAAATAGAATATGGAAAAGGTGATGGGATGTCCCTTCTGAGATTAGATTACAAAAAAACTGTGGCTTCCATCGTGGGCTCGCTCATTCACTCTGATTGAAGCTGGTTACCTGTGATGAGCTGCTCTCTGGAGGGGCATGTGGCAGGGAACTGGCATTTCTGCATGACAGCCAGTGAGGACTTGGGCAATAGTAATGCCTCCCACAGAATAGGAGCGCAAGACTCAGGGCTGCTCTTGAGAAGAAGCAACACACTGAATTTTGACATAATGCCCACCATACTGGTGGTATATCACTTGAGAAGGTATAAGATTCCCATTTTAAAAGATGCAGTAGCTAGCAATTTGATTTCATCCCAAGGGACCTGGACCTATTGAGTTAATCTGAGTAAGGTCCACCATTTTCAGCAAGTCCTAAACAGTTCTGAGGGAGAAAAATCTTTGGTGATTGTGCTGGTATTTTAAAGTGGTTGAGGATTTTGGATTCTAAGACAATACCTGGAATCCATAAAATGACAATAGTTCCTCCAGGAACGTGGAATCTGCTTGCAGAGTTGAGTGCCTGATGGCCCTAATGGCTGAACACGAAACATCCCAGTAGAATCTATTGCTGTTCAGCTTTTTTTTTCTTTTAAGGAAAAGTTCCTAATAAAAGGATTTGAATTTAAATCTCAGCATGGCTTTTAGTTCTGTTTGGTGTGCTGTTGCATTAACTAAGCCAGAATTTGGGGGCTACCAGCTAGTCTTTTTTTTTTTTTTTAAAGATTTATTATTTATTTATTTATTTTCGCCCCCTTGCTGCTTGTGCTTGCTGTGTCCATTTGCTTTGTGTTTTTTTTTTTCTCTGTCTGCTTGTCTCTTTCTGCTGCATCATCTTTCTGTGCCAGCTCACTGCGCCGACACGGCCCAGCTTGCCTTCATCAGGAGGCCCCGGGAATCGAACCTGAGGCCTCCCATATGGCAAACGGGAGCCCAACCAATTGAGCCACAGCCGCCTCCCCCAGCTAGTCTTTATTGAGAAAAGAGAACAGCTGGTTCCTTTGATTGCCAAAACACTGGGCAGCCAAAACTCAAATGAAATTAAAGCAAAAGCCTCTCCTAGAATGAAGGATAAAGTGCTGTATTTTCTTTCTTTTTTTTTTTTTTTTAAAAATTTTATTTATTTATTCATTTATCCCCCCCTTGCTGCTTGTGCTCTCTGGGTCAGCTAACCACGCCGTGCGGGTGGGCTTGCCTTCACCAGGAGGCCCCAGGAACCGAACCCGGGGCCTCCCATATGGTAAACAGGAGCCCTACTGATCGAGCCACAGCCGCTTCCCAGTGCTGTATTTTCTTAACCCGCAGAAGGTATGTTTGGGAAAGTGAAACTCGGGAGACTCATATAACTGTTACACCCAAGCGTCACCATTTCAGCAGAGTACGTACTCAAATTCCGAAGCAACAGTGTTGTCGCCATTTCTAGAAGAGAGAGGGGAAAAAATGCCAATCACCAGTGAGTCAGTAACACCAAAGGCTCTGTTAGACCAGTAGGTAGGATCCTTTAAGACTTCCAGGAGTTGCTGTCTAGTGCCATTAGTTATAATAATAGTGAGTCTGAGCAGGCATTTGCCTCTTCCTATGGCACAGTTTCCTAACTTAGATTTCCCATATGAGAAGTTTTTGCCACAACGGATACAAATCCTGGCATCAAAATTCCCTGAAATTACAGTATGAGCCCATGGATGTTTGAGTGTATGGGGTTCCGAGGGTGCCCAGACACATTCGTAGAACTGATTTCCTGGTCTCATCCACAGGGAATGTTAAGATGAAATCAGCTAAGAGAAGACTGAGAGGAAAGGATAGAGTGATTGTTATTCGTGGTCAGCGGGAAAGCTGTCAAGATAGTTCATAAAGGCTGAAAAAAACCAGTGTGTTCTTTCAGAGAATCTTTACAGAAAGTTTCAGGAGTAGCTGCTTGTTTTCTAGAGTAAAGATCTGCCGAGGGGTTAAGGGACCTCTGGGGTTCCTTCCCTCATCCTTTTATGGTTTCCTAAAGTGTGAGTAGATTAGTGCAACTAGTAGATGTCTGAAAGTTGTCAACGTCAATGACTTTACTTCTGGGATTTACCAACAAGGACCATGTGTAACCTAGGTATAAAATAGCACTCTGCCCTTCATCCTTGAAAGAACTCTTTGTGCAGTGATTTTGGAGCTCACTGGCAGTGCAAACAAGGGCTCTTTACAGGAAATGACCTATCATATTATTTCTGACAAAGAGAGGTCTGATCAGAAGTGGAGGAGCAAACAGAATATGGATTTTATTTTACCTGTGCCTTTGCCCTCTAGGGGTTCACATGCAGGAAAAGAGCTTAAAGTGAGTGGTCTTTGCTGGTTGGCTGGTAAGATGACTGTGAGTTTCTGGGATAAAGCACTCAATCTTTCTCAGTTTTCTTTAAATTCTCAGTTAATTAACGGTGGAAAGAGAGGGAAAATGGGAAATATAAATGGTGTCCACATTGATATCACCGGGATTATCTGCTTTTAAATTATATTAGTGCTCAAGACAAGGAACTGTCTGTAGGTGAAACACTCTTACTCTATGTTTCTTAGACCAATGGGAAAGCAAATAAGTCCTTAAAAATCTTTGGACTATTTCTCTCTTGAACTAATCTTTTCTAGCAGAGCTAGTCTTTCTTTTCTGATGTTTATAGCACTTGGAAATTTAGCTAAATGACAACAGAAGTGGGGCTGACTGTGACCAGTGAAACTAGGAGCAGAATTACTAAGGGAGGAAAGAGATGCGATTCAGAGGTTCCAGTATTCTGAAATAAATGTTCAGTTCACCATGTCGTAGTGATAACGAATGATAAATGTGAAAATAAGTGATAGATTTTTACTTAAAAGTATATTAGTGGAGATTTATTTCTCCACTAAGAGCGAGTGCTGTGGTAGAATAAATATAGCCATAAATTCTTTGTGTGACTCCAGAGGAAAAAACTGATGGAAGTTCTAAGGATACATATTTTGTCTCAATGAGAGGAGCTCTCTAACTGTAGAATAGTCTGTCCTGCCCAGGGAATGTTTGAGAAGTCCCAAGTGGGGTTACATTTCTGGAAGATATGGTAGGGGAGTGGTAGAAGAGATTTACGCACTGGGAAAGAAGTTGGACCAGTTTTGTCCACAAGCAGTTACTTAATTATTGGTGATAAGTATAAAATAATTCCTTATGCTAGAATAGAACCTTCTAGTTTGCAATAGGCTTTCACATTATTATATCTTTTAATCCTTACAGTAGCTCTTTATTCTAAGAAATAAGAGAGATCAAATATAATTAAGGCCAGCCTCCTGAGCTGGCATTTGATGACAGATTGATATCACCATCACCTTAATTAATGGTTTCTACTATGGTAGGTCCCAGATAGAAAAGTAAAGCAGAGAGTCACTGTCCTCAAGGAGCTTAAAAACTACTTGAGGGTATAGGACATCCATATAAAAAATATACAAGAAGGCAGATATTATACCTAAAGAGCAATCTAGACCATAGGTTCTCAAAGTGTAGTTAGAAGCCAGCAAATTATTAGAAATGTAAATGCAAATTCTTGGGTCCTGCTCCATATCTACTGGATCAGAAACTCCTGGGGGATGAGGTGGGGCACAGCGGTGTGTGTTTTAAAAAGCCTTCTGTAGGCCGTTTTATATCATCCCATAACATGCAGAACTATGTGGCAGATAGTGTGGACTACAGGGTGGACTGTGGTCCATGCTCAGTGGCAATGCCCTGGGATACTTATCAATTGCGATGAATATGCCACACTAATGAACGATGTTGTTTATTTGGGAGGGTGTGGGAGGTGTGGGGAGTGAGGCATATGGGAATCCCTATATTTTTTGTGTAACATTTATGTAATCTAAGTATCTTTTAAAAAAAATTATATATATATATATAAAAGCCTTGTTAATGACTCCATTCTAAACCAGTGCTTCTCCAGCTTTAGCGTGCCTAAGAATCACATGTAACAGCGACGTCCAAAGTGTGGCTCAAGACCTGCAGGATCTCCAGGTTATTTTTATGCCCCTGAAGTCTGAGAAGCACTGAAAGCTTGTTAAAACAGATTCTCTAGCCCCACCCTCAGAAACTCTGATTCAAAAATGGTACCTGAGAATTTGCGTTTCTAACACACTCCCAGGTGATACTGGGCTGTGCTGGTTCCTGGCCCATTCTTGGACTAGCCCTGCTCTAAGCAAGGTGTCTCTTGGGTTTAGCAGAGGAGTGGGCAGTGGGACGTGCCCCGTGCACTGGGACAGTATGGGAAGTGTTCGTGGAGTGGAGGAGGTGGGACTTGATCTCAGTCTTAAAGGAAGGTTTAAGCTTAGATACGTGGAGGTGATTTCAGACAGGGAGGATGGGATGAACAATGGTCTTGAGGGGGAAACACACCTGGCAGGTTTTGACGGAAGTGAGGGTTCATGCGAGGTAGACCTCGGCTTGCCCTGCTTGGACCTGGAGAGTGTCATGTATCATCAGCTCTCATGCGACCTCCCCACGGAGGAGACTTTGAGCCAGGCAGCTGGCAAACAGCTTAGCATCAGGAGCATTTCCTCAGTTGCACTGGAATGCGTCCCACCCTCTGCTACCCACTTTTAAGACCCATATGGCTCTCTGCTCGTCCCATCCTACTCCCTAGATTCCCTGCTTTGCAAGCCTAGCTTGCTTCAACTCTGCAGTTTGCTTGTTCCTTCAGTTTGGCCTGAATCTTCAGGCCTGGATTCTGTCCACTCTTCCCAGACTCCATATTGATTCATCTCTCCTTCAACTCCCCCTGCCTGGGACTGCATGGCTTTGCCTCATGTTCACCCTTCCCTCCCGCCTGCAGCCATCACCTCAATCAGTACTAACAGGGTGAGGGATAGTAGGCACCCTATCCTACATGCTCAGTTCTCTTCCATGTACTCTTTATCTTTGCTGTGTCCTGTTGTCTCTTTGTCAACCCTGCATCGCTGCCCATGACAGGGAAGAGGAAGACAACATAGGGAGGGCCAGAGATCAGACCTCGATGGCAGGATAAACAGCCTTAGGCTAATGGGAGTCACTGAAAGTTTTGATCTATGATAAAGTCATATCGCAGCGAGTTCAAGTCCGGAGTGCAAAGAGCAAATATCCATCAGGACCCTCATACATACATCCTTGTTATTCATCCTTGTTATTTCTTACTCCCCACTCAGTTTGACATCCTCAGGTGTCCCAGGGGTTCCTGCATCTACAACATGGTCTTGTGCACAGAGTGAAGCTGCCACTGGGAAGGGTAGGCTTATATTCTAGAAACCCCCAGGACCAGTGATTATTCCCAGGTCTCAGTAGAACTGGCTCCTGTTGCTCCTGCTGGTGAACTCTCCTTCCCCAGATCCACGTGGCTCCTCCCCTCTGGCTGCTAGTCACTGTCCCTGCTTACTGGTCCCTATTCCCTGATGGCCACTTGGAGACCCAGCCTCAGGTCTGTGAAATCACCCGAAGCCGCCCAGCCACTCTCAGGACCTGGGTTTGCCCTTATATCAGGAGGTGTCCTGGCTGCTGGGGGGCTGGCCTCTGTGGGAGCATCCCTCAGGGAGTCTGATGTGCCCTGGGTTCCACACCTCCCAGGTCTGTGCTCCCAACCT
The DNA here is from genome assembly GCA_026826555.1 of Tolypeutes matacus. Classification (NCBI taxonomy): domain Eukaryota; kingdom Metazoa; phylum Chordata; class Mammalia; order Cingulata; family Chlamyphoridae; genus Tolypeutes; species Tolypeutes matacus. The sequence goes on from JAKSZT010053791.1 coordinate 9,035,289, forward strand.
CCAGGCCAGCAGGAGAGTTCCTGGTGCTCACATATCCCTCAGCTGCTTCTCTCTGTCCCTACACCGGCCAGCAGGTGGTTCAGCTGCTGAAAACAAAGCTCGAGATGCCTTACCACCCAAGTTGGTCTCTTCAGTGAGTGTCCCTCAAAAGCATCCTTAGTTTTTGTGTTTTTTGTTTTTATTCCTTAATCCCTCCTGGTGTGAGATCTGGACCTCCTGTGGTGAAACCTGAGAGCGCTGCAGACCTGCAACCTTTGGCTTAACCTCTTTGACTAATAGAGTCAAGTCTAAGTTCAATTTCCCTGTTCAAAATGCTTCCTGCCAAGCTCCCAAAGGCCAGAACTGGAACAATTTGAGCAACAAAGTAAACATTGAGAGTATTGGATTTTAACCCCAGGATTATATCCGTGCAAGCATACTTACATAAATAAATAATTGAATAAATTAGTAAATGAGGGTAAAGGGACAGTCGAATTCCAATCAATAAATGGAGAAGGATTGAGAGAAGTAGAAAAATCACTATTTGGCAAAACCACAGTAATAATTGTTTCAGATAACATCCAGTAATAGATGTTAAAATTAGTGGGTCAAATTTGAGGAGAAACAGAATATTTGCACAGTGCCAAAGCATCTCCCCTAGATTATTAGCTGCAAGGGGGAAAAGTAGTAATTTTTCAGTGGAGAAAACTGGCAGGTGCCACCTTTAGCAGGTGGCCAATGTTGACAGCAGTGATCAGATGTCTCCTAGGGTGATCAACTGAGAAGGTCACCACATTACTACTTATTTCCAAAATTAAAAATTAAAAAAACGCTTCTTACTAATGAGTACCATGTGTACCTTTTAAGAGCAGAGGCCATCTTTTGTTCTTTAAGTTTACAACTTTGTGTGCGTATATACAAATATAATTTATGTTTCTGCCTCTTAACATTGTCCACAAATGATAAATTCCACCCATAGATTTTTTTTTTTTAAACCCTCTCTTTACATCCCTTTATAAACTTTCACAGCTTAACCCTCCTGCTGTGCCTCAGGGTCTTTATGTCTAAGCAAAGAGCTGGGTCAGAAGTCAGGAGAGCTGGGGCCAGCATTCTCAGTGTGGTTCTGTCACTAACTAGCTCAGTGTCCTTTTAGGTCTAATATTCTGGGGTCAATGGAAAATTTTGGGTGAACACTGTTTGCACTAGTTGATGTGAAGATTCAAATTATAATATTTAAAATGTTTTTTTTTTTCTTATTATTTAGGTCCAATGTGCTCTCTGCTGAGTTTTATCTGCATACATTTTTTCTTCTTGCCCCTAAAGTCTGTGGGTTCTACAGTGGAGTTCACAGTTTACAGACATTACTCTTGCATTCCCCTTAGAGCCCTTATTTAGCAATTCAACAAAGCCAATGTTTTCCTTTTCTGGTGCCAGGAAGCCATTCTCTATCCTTAATTTTCTTTTTCCTTCTTTCCAAAACTTGTCACGATAGTGCTAATGCCTTCTCTGCTTTCTCCTTTGGGTTCAGACCCCGCACCCTCCTGGAGGGAGGACTGTCTAGGTGTCTGGCTGGCCCGGTCCTCCTGCCCCTGCTCTGGCAGGCGGCAGGGTCCCTCTGCCCACCCCCATTCCTTTACTGCCAGCAGGGGTGTGGTGCAGGCAAGGAGTCAGCAGGCCCACACCATTGAGAAGGAACTGACTTCCTTTTTCTTTTAATTAAAATTTTTTTTTTTATTTTAGAAGAAGCTTTAGATTACATAAATGTTACATAAAAAATATAGGGGATTCTCATATGCCCCATGCCCTTCCCCTCCCACACTTTCCCATATTAACAACATCCTTCATTAGTGTGGTAATTTGTTACAGTTGATGAACACATTTTGAAACATTGTTACTAACTGTGGACTATAGTTTACATTATAGTTTACACTCTGTACCACACAATTTTATAGGTTATGACAAAATGTATAATGGCCTGTATCTGTCATTGCAATGTCATGCAGGACAATTGGAACTGACTTCTTGAGTAAACAAATGATACCAATTTTTTTCATTGTTATTTTTGTCCAGGCAATATTTCTTCCATATGGGTAATAGGCTTAGATCCAGGGAGAGACTCAAATGTCGGAGAAGTAGGTTGACAATAGGGTACACCTGAGGGTTCTAGTATGGACAACTTGATAGTCCTCACCGGAAAAGTCAGTTTGGTTAGGTTCAGATATTGTTTTATCTTAGGCTAATTTTTGGATTATATGGTAGGATTTTTTGTTTCATCAACTCCGGCTTTGTGCCCCCTTGGTTTGTTAACTCTTGTTCCCTCTTTCAGCCATTTCCTCCTCTTCTTATCTTACCTGTGCATTGTCATCTGAGGAATGAATCAGAAGAATGGTGAAATGGGCTAATATTCATAGAATACAGCACGTAGAACCATACCTTGGCAGGTAGTAAGCACCATTTAAGTGCTTATTAAATTAATATAAGACATGATCCTTACCTTCAAGGAGCTTATCATTTAGTTGGAAAGACAACAGGCACATATAAAAAAACAGCCAGTGCATAGAGCAGTCTGGAAAAAATGCCCCTTGGGGAGACCTAGGAGGGAAGAGGCAGGATGAACCTGCTGTGTGTTCTGCTCTAGTCGCCTTAGTTATTCCTCTCAATAACTAGTTCTTCCCATTTTATAGTTCAGGGAGTTGAGGTTAATAGGTATTAAATGCCTTAATCAAAGTCCCATGAGGTTGTATGTATCAATGTGAGATTTGAGCACAGGTCTGTATGAATCGAAAGCTCCTGTTACCACCAGATCGAGTAGATGGACAAAGCTTTGAAGGAGGCCTTGAGCTGGACCTCGAGAGATGCATAGGATTTACCAGGCGGAGAGCAGTAGGGAGCACATCTAGGTTGTGGGGGACAGAGAAAGGGGTGGGCACAGCATGTGCAAAGGTATAGCGTTGGGAAGCATAAGGTGTGCTGGAGAATAAGGTGTGTTTCCCAGTTTTCCTAGAGTGAAGGAGGTATGAGGGATAACACTGGAATGTGGGTTGGAGGCAGATTAAAAGGGGCCTTTTGTTCCAAGTTGAATTTGGACTTTATTTCATAGCCAGTATCATCAGCCATTGAGGGTGTGTGTGGAAAGGAGTGACATGATGAAAAGAGTGTTTGAAGGTGATTTAAGTTTCAGATGGGATATGGACTGGAAAAAGGGAGGCGCTATATTATAAATGTTAACATTTATTGGGCTATACCCAGATACGATGTTAAGTGCTTTACAGGCACAATACCCCTATGAAAGAGGCACTATTAATATCATCTCCATCTGCCAGGTGAGAAACTGAGGCTTTGAGAGGTTAAGTAAAAACTAAGTTCCCACAACAAATTAACAGTGGTGCCAGTGTGTGAACCAGGTTGATCCAGCCTCACCTGTGCTACCTCTGTTACATGACGGGGACTGACAGTCGCCTGGGAGACACCTTGGGGCAGTTTTAATAGGTCACATGTACTAGTCCAAATGGCCAGGCCTAAGCTCTGTCAGAAGTGAAGAAATGGGAGCAGCCAGGTGAAACTAGTGTGGGAGCCGGATCCCAGGGCTAGCCTTCAGGTGCCTGCAGACATATCCTCCCTTTGCTTAGCAATTTCCGTGGAAGCCACTGCTCGGTGATGAGAACCTTGCCAAGACCATGGGGCATCATGGAAAACCTTGCTGCCAAACTTCTGAAGTAGCTTAGGTTTATTGTGTTTTTCCCAAAAAAAGTAACCATGTAAGTGCTTAGGTTGGGTGTGTTTGGTTTGGTTTATCTTAGAGATGGTTTAAGTACACTTCTGGATGTTTTCAAGCATCTCAGCTTTAATTACTAGGGTTTGAGACAAGGAAGTTCCCACAAACATTGGTTGGTGATCAGTTCTCCCTTTTTTCCATGAGCACCCTCCCTCATCTGCTTCTTTAAATACATACCTAGTGACTTACCAGTTTTGCTGTAGTGTGGGTTGATGTCTAACAGAATTGTTCAATCTGTTTTACTTTCATTTCTGATTGTTTTTGGAAAAAGGAGGTGCATGCGTTTTGTCTTTGCAAAGCTTCATGATGCAGTAAAAAGAATGTGTGGTGTCAGTGTTTTGAATGCCGTTGTGACCTTCTGGGGCAGCGTGTGCCAGCTCAGTGACCTCTCTGCTGTATCTCCTGCAGGTGATAAGAAGTACATCATGGGTCCCAAGCTTTCCACTCTTGACGCCACCATCTTTGGGCACTTGGCACAGGCAATGTGGACCTTACCAGGGACAAGACCCGAGCGACTGATCAAAGGCAAGCCCTACAGACCTCTTCAGGTTCTGGGGATCACTGAGATGGGGAAGGAAAACACAATGGAGAATTACAGTCTAATGCCTGTGGGCTTGGCCAGGGTTTATGTAGACAGCAGGCTGTGGTGTCTGGGACTTGGGTTAGTTCTCTGCACTCAGGACAGGTGGGGATGGAGTAGAGACGGGCCTCCTGCCCACCATCTTGCCCAGGCTATGTCTCAACAACGCTGACATGTTTTACAACAGGGCTTTTCTTCTAGCTTCTTAGATGTTGGGACTTAATACTTGTCATTAAAGAAGAGCTTGAATTCCACTTAGGGAGCTCATTTTGTTGGTTTCTTTAATTTCCTTTGGGCGTTGGTAACTCACCACTTCTTGGTATATTCAGCGCTGCAGCGTCCCAGTGGGGCTGGGGCCAATGGACTTCCTGCCCATCTTGGATGCTCTTTTTGAGTATGAACTGGTCTTGGATATTTCACATATAGGTATATGCATGTGTGATTCTGTGTCATTCAAATTCAAGGCATTTCTTCCTTCTAGTCCAGTAGAGTGTTTGTAGATGATACACTGAGAGTCGTAGAGCTGGAAGGTTCAAGATTGTGGGAAAATGAGGAAAGTGTCAACAAATGCTTTGTAAGTCTGGTGCTATGCAAAGTATTATTATTAATATTATTGCATGTACATTTTGACCAAAGAAACATAATCTTTCTACCATTGCTGTGTGATTTTGGCCTTAAGGGCTGTCAGAATTACAGTTTGAGACTAAATGGGAAAAGGTGGGAAGTGGGGATGAATGGAGCAAGAGCTACAGGATGAATATAAGGTATGAGGTAGGAGTGGGGTTGGTGACCAGGAGTAAAGTTCATGGTGGCCAAGGGGCAGGGGAAGTCATTTTAATTTGGGCTGATGTGAAGGGTCCAGATCTTGGTGTGTGTGTGTGTGTGTGTGTGTGTGTACTGAGGTGGAGGGATATCCATGGCAGCAGGGACCTGTGGGAGAAGCTTCCCCTGCATTGGTGGGTGGGAACTGTTTGAAGTCATCTCCTCTTTGAAGTGGTCTCTAAGCTAGTACCTGTTGGCGGGGGGTGTGGGGATCAAGGTCCAATATTCAGGGCTGGGGAAGGTGATTGACAAGAGTTAAATCAAGGTGATCAAGCCCCAAATGAGCTATTATCATTATTATTCATTTATATTATTGCACACTGAAGCAGTGTTAATGACACACTGCTATGAAGGGGATGGCTCTCCTGGAAGAAACAAGGCTGGAGAAAGAAAAGTCACCAAAGAAGTAGATAGAGTCATAGATCCTGTGGATCCTTTGATGGATTCTGATTTTCTCCTTGCTCTTGTGTGTATAGACAGGGACAGTTACCTTCTTTGATCAAGAAATGAGTCAGACTTCCAAAGCCATCCATAAAAATGAGAGAGATTCCTTTGTAGTGACACAGTAGTTGTGTGAAGTTTTTCATCAAGTCCTTCTTAGCTGCCATTATAGTCTTAATAACAGGATTGGTCTGATCACAGCAGTCGAAATTATTGCAAAGTAAAGTGGCCCCATCCCTCAGGGGTGCTGTCTGCTCTCACGGCCCATGAAAATGAGAGACGATCACCATAGAGGGAAGGTGAGCATTGTTTTGATTTGAGCAAAATTGAAGCCCATGTCAGCTAGGAAAAGAGGTTTATCCCGACTTTCAATCCTGGGTGTATTAGATCCTATTCTACAACCTCAGATTTTAAGGTATATAAATCTAAAGATGTCAATATTGCACAGGGACTTCATGAAGATTCTGTGATGTCCAAAACCTGCTAATTTCAAGAGTAATGGAAAAGTAGGTTAGGAAACAGAATATATAGCAAATCCTGTATGTATAATGTAAATATATGTAAATGTATCAAGTTTTGAGAGAATATAAACCATTCTGCTGTTACAGAGAATTTTTTGATTATCTGTATTTTCTAATTTTCTGCAATAAACATGGATAACTTGCATAATAAGTGACCTAAAAATATAAACATCCAAGGAATATTCTTAGGATTATCAAGTCCTATAAAAAAGTGGCAACATATCTATAAGCAATGTTGCCATCTGGTGGATCAAAGGCATAAACTCACCCTCTTCCTTTTTCATTTGTCATTATGGCCTGAGAACCAAATGCTATGCCATGTTTTAGGCAGATGCCTGGAGGATTTTAGAGACTTCACAAAAGTGGTCTTGGATTCACGTGAAAAAGAAGTAGTCCCGAGACTGAGCATGAACCCAGTCGTGGGTACAGCTGTTTAATTTTATGTAAAACTCATTAAAAATACCTGTTTTACTAAATGTGTTTGCAGGCACACTCATCCATAGACAATTCCAAATTTCCATTTCATGGATTGTCTGGGGTAAAGTTTTCATCCTAACATAATTTCATTCAACTGCTTGGCATAGTACCCAGCCCATAATATCACTCTACCAGTATTTATGGAATGAATGAATGAGTAATGAGTTAATTCAACCAACAAGCTGGGCTATTTTTATGGAATCTAAATTAACTAAGCATCAGTTCCCCTGATATGCAAACCTAAAACAGTAAAATGCCAGATGATGGTAGTTTATCTGCCATTTTGGATGAACTACTTGTACTCTACTTCTCATCAGAAGTTCACCATGGGGCCAATTCCTCCATTTCATTCAGCCCACTCACTGAATTTAACTATTCCCACTCACCTTTCTCATTTTGTATATGAAAGTCTAAATATTTTGGCAGTATCTCTGGAAAAACACTTAACTTCTCGAGAAGCCTGCCCCATTCTTCCAAATTTCCCAGGGAGCTGAGTGGCTGTTGCCTTTGAGAACTTACATTTGCTTTCCTTACCATGCTGCAGGGGAGCTGATCAACCTTGCCATGTATTGTGAGAGAATAAGGAGGAAATTCTGGCCGGAGTGGCACCATGATGATGACAACACTATCTACGAGTCCGAGGAGAGCAGTGAAGGCAGCAAAACCCACACACCCCTGCTGGATTTCAGCTTTTACTCAAGGACAGAGACCTTTGAAGATGAGGGAGCAGAGAACAGTTTTTCCCGAACCCCAGACACAGACTTCACTGGACACTCGCTGTTTGATTCTGATGTGGACATGGATGACTGCACAGACCACGAACAGTGCAAGTGACGTCCAGCCTTGCTGACCCTCTTCTGTCCGAGTTGCCACTCCCTAGGGTCTGGTTTCCCAGGTAGAAACCATTCGAGCTGGGAAGATGTCTTTGTGTTTGGCACAGTTTTGACATGCTCACTGGACTGTAGCCGCCTTATTTCTTTTTTTGTAAAAACAGACACAGAACCATTCAGATGGCTCCATTGAAAACAAACAGGGAACAACAAAACAATGTCAGCATGGTTCCTGAAACCCATTTTTGTTTTCATTAGAAAACCAGTATCGTATGGTAGAGCAGATGAAAGAGCGGGTTGTCAGTAGGTAACGTTTGGGTTGATCCTTTTCAAGCTGAGGGCTTAGTTGTGAGATGGATCCGTGAACATCCTTCTGCCACCTGGGTGTGAAGCAGTGAGAGATATCATCAGGAAAAAAATGTAGGAGATAAATGTTCTATGGTGGCTGCTTGTACTTTATATGTGTATATTGTATGTTGAGATATAAGTCAAATAAAATCCATAGATATTCAATGAACACCTGCTACGTGCAAAGCACCATGCTGGCTGCTGAGCAGTATAAGTTTTGTTCTTAGCTCTGCCAGTGGCTAGCGGTGTGATTCTGGGCAAGCCCCTTAACTATTGTGTGCCTCATTTCCCCCACCTGTAAAGTGGGGATAAGGATACTCTCCACCTACCTACCTCACAGGGGTGTTGTGAGGATTCATGTGTTCACATTTGTAAGGCGCTTTAAACCTCTCGGAAGAGGTGTGATGTCAGCACGTTTTATTCTCTGTTGTGCTTCATGCCTGTGAAGACTCAAGGGCAAAGGAATCCCATATCCAGGCGACAGCAACCTCAGACAGCCATTTGCAGAAGCGGAGCAGATGAAACACACACAGAGGCAGTTAGGACTCTGTCACCATTCCTCTTTGTGATCTTGCTTGAATTGAAATCTTTTGTTGAATGAACCTTGGACATATTTTTTACACGTCCTCAACCACTACCAGTGGTCTTCAGTCCTGTGTATTTGCAGAGAAGTGTTTCTTTCTTTGCCTGAACTCACACTGGAATGTGGTCCTTTGTTGACTCCAGAGGGTTAAGTTGCCCCTATTTGATTTATTTGGAGGGGATAAAGCTCAGGAATATGGTGGGTTTGAAAGAAATGACAGAGAAAGTATTGGGTCAATTTTTGTAAGCAGAAGCTCGTCAACTTCTGATGTCTTTTTGAAAACCTTGCAAGAGGTATTGAAAAGATGAAGTAAGAGGAGGATCATGTTACTTGTATCAAAGCACTTTGTGCAGTGATAGTACTCTATGCAGTTTTACTAATGCAACTTTTCTGGTGTTTTCCGCCGTTGCCCAGTGGGAAGAGGGCAACTGCTGAGGACAAACAGTGTCTCTGAAGGGTCACCCCTGCCCACTCCATAGAGCACATGAACTGTTGCAGTTACCTGTATTTGCTAAAAGCACTCTGCTTCTGAAGACGTAGTTTTTGTTGGTTTAGACCGTTTTTCAGGGAAATATGGGGTAAAGATAGTGGGTGATGGCTGTGGGTTTGGGCTAGGAGAGCTGGTGTTAATACTTACAAGTGTGAGCATAACTGCTTTGCTTCTGATTGCAACTGACTGGCTGGGTAAGGTTTACTCACTCAATAGCCACTTCTTAAAAGACAGCAACTACTTCTGAGAAGCTCATGTACTTCTACTTGAAAAAGCCTCTCTGAATATAGCGTTTGCAAAGCAATCCTAAAAGACTGTTGTGGATTCACAAGGAAGTAAAGGGGGAGAGTTTTGAGGCTGTTTACTATGATGTTTGGCACCAATTAAGCAACTATGTAGGGTATGTGTAACTGGGAACAAATGTTAAGATACCCTGTTAGAAATTCTTTTTCCACAGAATACTCAGTTGTCTATATCTTATTAGAACCATTCATATTTGAGAGGACTGTTTGATGCCTAATGAGAATGTGGTAAGATATGAATGGATTAAGCCTGTTTTTTTTAAGTCTCCAGAGTTGCTTGGGAGGATTGTTTGCCTCCTCTCTCTCTTGCAAGTCACCTGGCAACTATTCTGTATGACTAGGGAAACCCCAGGCCTGAAAATGTGAATATAGTAAACACTGGACTGTGGACCTATTTCCACAAATACCGCGTTGCTCTGTCCTCACCCTGGCCTGGGAAGAGACGTGTTTGAAATTTTACCTATGAACATTTTTCTCTTATTGTATAGCAGCACCAAGTGTGATGTATTTTCGCTCTAAGGATGATTAGGTTATATGTATGCAGATTCACTTATATTTTTTATTGATTGCTAGCTGTGTGCATTACTTGGAGGACAAGAATATGGAGAGTCACTATTCAAAGTGAAGTTGTAAAATAATTCATCATCCCACACAGGTAATTTGAATGGACACTGCCAGGACTTGCCTGATAGCTTGACTGGATCCTTAAAATTTTGTATGTGTAAACTGGAATTGGAACCCTAGAATATACCCAGGCTTAACTCTCTCAAAGGTGGGTTATGTAAACAAAATGACCAAGACAAATAATGACTGTGGTGTGGGTGATATATGCAGTGGTTATAGGGAGGGCTTTAAATTTATGTTCATCATTTTTAAGCTATACAGATTTGAATTGTTCCCCAATTTGAGGAATAGGTGCTACTTATAAATAAGAAAAACAACAAGAAATTAGGGGCCATTTTGATCATCTGGCTCACGTGTCCAACAAATACTGTGTTTCCTTTTGCTAGAAAAATACTTAATGAAGTTGGCTACTTTTTTTTTTTTTTAACCTCTCCTTGTAATAATAAATTCTGCCCCTCTATCTACCTCCCCTCCCCCACCCCCAACCTGTCAGGATTTATGAGCAGCAGTGGTATGCCTTGCTTCCACTGAGCCATCAGCATGGATATAAAGATGATATAAATTTATCCAGAAATAAACTATACTGTCAGAGCTTACCGTTTTCTGTAACATCATGTTTTGTGAGCAGGAACACTACCAAGGTCATGGGCTTCCCACAAGACTGATCACAGACTGAGAACAAGTTGAACTTGAGTATGACTGCAATCTAGCATCCAAGTGGGCCCTGCCTATATATAATTAGGTATTAGCTTATGTCTTGGTGAAATAAGTAGGCTTCAAGGAAAGGAATCACTAGGTTTTTAGCCCCTTAGGTCTTGCCTAGATTTGTTTGAGAGAGGGTGTCAAGTCATAGAAATGTATAGCTGGGCCAGGATTAGCTCTACAAAGCTCCTTCCTTACAAGAGAGCCCTAGACCTTGTTATTGGCTTGGTGTCACGTAACATTTATTTGAAGGGCAGGATGTAGAGATGAGGTCTTTCATCTGGTCCTAGATGGTTTTTTACCATTATGCTACCTTGCCTTAGTTTCCTTTTAAAACCCATGCTTGCTAAGAAATCATTATCAATGGCATCCTTGACACAAAATGAACCAGCACATCCCCAGCCTTTCTCAGAGAGTGCTTGGAACCCTCCTCCACTCTTGTCCCTCATGTCTATTCAGGCCCCTCCAAGCCAATTAAGAGACTTTTCTTCCTTTTTTACTCTGTACAAGGTCCTTTGAATGATACCAAGATGAATATCCAAATCACCATTACTCACCATTCTTCTTTATTTCTTAAAGAACGCTTGTCCGTTCACTTACTCAGTGAATATTTACTGAGCTTGGCCCTGGGATCTGCACTGGGTGTTATAGGATGGTGAGACAGACATAGAATTCTGATATCTGGTCTTCCATTTTAGCTAAGACTTCTACAACAGCCTCCTTGACATGTTTGACCACCCCTCTGATCCAGCCCACCCATCACCACTGGAGGAATCTTTCTACAAAGCTCCCTGACCCTTCTGGGGCACCTTTAATTTACCTGTCTTCCATGGCTCCTCCAGGGGAGCCAGCCAGTCTAGCCAGCTTTTTTGCCATTGCCTGACAATGCCTCATGTGTCCCCACCTCTATGCCTCTGGTCATACCATTTCTGCTTCTGAAACGACCTGTCCCTCCTCACCCCTGACCCATATCATACCCACCGTTGAAGGCCCAGCTTCATTAGTACTACATGTGGACTTCCTCTATAACCACAGTATTCATCATTTCCACCTCTGAAGGCTGCTTGGGAAAGATGTGCTCAGAAAGTGAACTTCTAACATTTTGTGTCAAGGATGCCATTGATAATCTAATGAAAGTCCTATACCCTATCCCAGAAAAATACACATATGCAAATACATGAAGTTTTACATGTAAGTTTAGGAGATTTAAGAGACCTGGGTTCCTCAGGGGGTCCGTGGACTCCAGTAGAAGAAGCCAGAGAGGAGAAAAATTGGCATGAGATGTATAAGCAAAAGTAATGTCTGTTATTATTCATGTTGAGTGTGTGTTGAGTGAAAGGGAAAGAAGGAAGAAGAGCTGTCTTACATTATTTGAGAAAATATCTTTGTTTTGATAGGTCTGGCATTTTGGAAGTAACAGGGTTTTGTTGTTGTTTTATTTTTAAACTACCCAAAAAGTCAGTTTAGCAAACTCTATTCAGCCCTGAAACCCACCAATTCTGCCACCTTGGGGCTTAAGGTGGGAGAGAAGAGATGGAATTTCCCATACAATATGGTCTGCCCTTCAGACTTGTGCAATCAGTTTGATTGTACAAGTTTGTATCCATCCATCCATTGAACCATCCATCCATCCATCCATCCACCCATTGAACAAAATTGTGTGGGTATATTTTCAATAAAAGGACGTGCCTTTTGTTGATAGTGTTGATAGGAAACAACTCAGGTGATTGTATTCTTCTTCTTCTTCTTTTTTTTTTTTAATAAGGTGAAGTTATTTTAATTGCCTCTGACTATGACCCAGGATTGTTTGTTTTGCTTTATGGGTAGTGCTTCTTAAGCCAAGTAAGAACTGGTGAGAGTGCTTTCCATGACAAATACTTCCAAGTCTAAAGGCTGAGCTCTGACACCTATCTTTAACAAGTCCAAGGATCAATTGTGTGTGATTGTCAAGTGCATGACCCTTATTCAGTTCCTTCTAGTGACCTGGATGAAACTTGCAAAGTTCAAAAGGTTCTCGTGATGGGTGGGTTTTCTTTTGTCTGCAAGATTCTGGCTGGTGGTGCCAGGGGTGGATGCAAACATGTGTGGGATGTTTTCCTCATTAGAATTTCTTACCAGAAACTTAGGTTATTGGTCCCTGACTTTAAAGATTATCATAAAGATACTCAAGACCCCTTAATCTTTAAGATAAGATGGCTGGAACCAACAACATATTGGTTTTGCCTGGTGGAGATGACTTCAGAGGGCACTGAGAAAATGGCTTAAAGGAAAGTGCATCTACTGTTCTGGGACTGAGAGCGTGACCCCCTCAACCATCTGGCTCTTTCCATAGCAAGAGCTTGTCCCCAGACTGAGGCTCTTCAAAGCTTCTGCTACTGGCTAGGCCATGACAAACTAGGATGCTCAAATTTCACAAGAAGTATTGCCTTAAAGTTGTCAAATTTGTACACAAAGAAGACCTAACCGTGCAATAATAAAATTTGTAACGTATGGATATGGTCTACACGGCATCAAACTCCAGGTTATTTTGGTGGGCAAACAAGAAGGTACCTAAGAGCAAAAGATCAAAAGAGTATTTTGGTGTTCTGTACGCAATTAATTTCAGCAGTGAACTTGATGGCCTTCATTTCTTCTACTTTTCTTATAGTGCTGCTATCCCTCATTATAGCTTTAAGTATTTTGAGATAATCCACTAAGTGCACATTTTGAAAGTGTTACTAAATGTGACCAATCCACCCTCTACCTCCATCTTTTTTTTTTTTTTTTTACTGAAATATAGTAAATTTATTTACTAGTAATATTTACACTTTTTGCCTTCTTTAGTACCATTTTAATATTATGCTTGGCATTGAAAAAAAATGATCCAAAATAAAAACTAAAAAAAAATCCAGCTCTTTGAGTTGCCATATTAATTAGCAGTGGTTCAACAGGTAGCAGCAGGAATATAATATAATTGTTCATTGGATGTTGGAAGTCTCGCAAACAGGAATGCTCTGGATATTTACTATCTCCCCCCTGCTTTTTTTTTTTTTTTTAATCTATGGATTTTTCTTCTAGTAGTTCTTCACTGTTAGAATTTTTCTCTCATACTTGCTTCCACCTGCCACAAGAATCACATACGGTTCATTAAAACACAAACCATGTCCAAATGGTTGTATTTCTACCTTTGATAAATCATATTTAAAATATTTTGCAGCCATAAGAGTAGAGACAATTCTCACAGTTTTGAGGGATCTCTGCTTCAGTAGGGGTGACATGTTTGAGTTACTCCTGTGAAAATGACGGTTACCTCCAGGAATAAGCCCTGTGGGGTCCTGCTTACTGTAAACATGCTTCCCACAGTGATGTGCATCATGCAGAAAGGTGACAGTTCAAACGCTGGTGAGCTTGATGGTCTCTTGGTGGTGATGGTTGGGTATTAGAATTTCACTGAGTGGGAGGAGAAAAGGAAAGAGTAAACAGATACTGGGGATTCAAGCAGCCACGTGGTATGGCTGTGCTTTCTCTCAGATACATAGAGTGTTTCTAAGTGTTGGCATCTTACTACAATAATAAAGAGTACAGGTTCATACATTAAAAACAAATGTAACTTACGTAGGGACCTATTGCCTATGGATATACAAGTGGCCGGTGCAGGAAGCACTGGGGTAACGTTTGTCTTTATTTTATTTATACGCCTGTGGCCCCAGCCTGCCCCACCTGGAGCTCAGGAACTTGGAGGAGCAGCTTAGTTTGGTAGCTCCAGTGTACTGAGTTACAATATTCTCCTTGGATTTTGGGATTTCTTTCTAGCCGCTCAAAAATGTTTGTGGGGTATCTTTTCCATTTTACAAATACCAAAATCTAGAAAGTCATGTACATTTTGTTTTAGAGAAGTCTTTTAAATGTTTGGAGATATCTCAAAGCATCCCTAGTGAGGCAGTGGCCTCCAAACTTTTGTGTTCATTTTCCCTATCAGTAAAAGTTTTCTGAGTATGTCCCCCAGTGTGTTTATTTATAAATTAAACACACACATATACAGATATACCTACACTGCTGTACTAATATATTATGTACATTATAAACCATAGCAAACATAGAAAATTAGAAAGAATATTCTCCTATATTCAATGCACTTCAAAGAGTGGGGCAAGAAGTGCTTAGCAGTAACACCCAGAAGGCTGCGATTGATTAGAGAGTGTGTGTGTAATATTTGTGGCAATGCAGATGTAACATAGGCATGGAAGCATGACTTTAGGTTAAGAAATTTATGTTTGTGTAAAACAGGCATTTTTGTTTAGGGTAAGAGAAGGGTGAACAGTTTGATACCACCTTTATGATAAAGCTCTTTTTAATTCTATTTTCTGGATCTCTTGCTCTAGAATGCCTTGAAAGTTCCTAAAAGATTTCACAATGCCCTGATTTAAACAAAAGAAAAAAGACAAAGGGGGGGGGACCCCAAATAATACAACTGCAGGATGTACTGCCTGAGAATTCCAGCACTAATCTGTAACCAGTCCAATTTTCAGAAAAGCATGTTTTGACCATTCCTGGTAATCATCATCTCTCTAATTATATGTCTTTCTTTCATTTTTAAAAAAATTTTAAATAAGTTGATATCTACTAATGTGTGGAAGAGATACAGATTTTTTTTCAAGTATCAGAGATAGGAAGGGTCCATGTTATCATAATTTGAACCCACATTTCAGCTGCCTGGGGGCCAATGGATGGATACTACCTGGAAGCATTTACCTGCACCATCTGCTTTGCAAATACGACAAACGACATCTTATTGAACGAGGACTTCAATGTGGATGCGTCATTCCAGTGTTGATTTCTAAACCTATGAGTTGTTTTAGCACAGTTATTGTTAGTAGTTTATAAAGCCATATTTAAAGTTGTACACTTGATTGTAAGATAGATTTGAATTGTGCACTATGTTGATTACTGTATATAATTGTGGAGATTCTGTATATTTGGTCTTAATGATGTATTATTTGATGTATAAATGATAACTAATGGATATGAAATAGCTTGTACTGAATGCCTTTATACCTATTCACTTCTCTTTTGCATATTTGAAAGTATAGACTTTATATTCATAGGGAAAAATCTGAAAATTTTGCATCTAAAACACTAAGTGGTAGACTCTTAGATGATAGGGAGAATATTTTAGTTGTGTATGATCTCAATTAGTTTTCACACCTATTTAATGAAGTAATTATGATTCCCATTTTACACATGAAGAAAGAGAGTTGGGGAGGTAAATTTGCTTAGGGAGATGTGACAAAGATATAATCAAGTCACATCTTGGGATCAGAGATTCACAGTGAGGTTTGGAAATGCAACTCTTATTACTAAATGCTTCATACATAGGTATATGGCTGGGTGGGTATGTAGGCATGTCAGGATGTACAAAGAGATTAGGGATGTTTAAAATCTTATCTGAGAATCTGTCCAACTTATGTTCAAATATTCTTAACACTTAGAACAATTACAGAAAAGTTACATCCAAAATTCCAGTCCCATCTCCCACTGATGGGAATATCTTTCAAGTGGAAAATGAGAGAACCCCTAAACCCATATTCCAGAAAGACCTTTTAGATCCTTCTCTCTCGTCTATAAATTGTAACAATTCAGTCCTGCTTATAAACATAGACCCAATCAGAAGTGCTTTGGGACAAATCTCCATCGACCTCAACTTGAGTGGGTTCCAGATCCAGTCCAGAGCATGTATGAGGGTCCCGTCAGGGAAGCTGTGCTCTCCTTGCTTTCAGAACACATCATAGAGAAGGGAGTTGCTTGCCTTTCCAATGTGCCAGGCTCTCAGCTGTGTTAAGAGAAATATTTTGCTGCCAGTTGCACAAAATATTACGTTCCTTGATTTTTCCTATTTTTGTCCTTCTTTCCTTTCAGAAGAGAGGTGGAACAGCTTTCTGCCCGCGCTCTCAGGAGCTGCTTGTTTTGTTTGTAGATAATGCCCATTAAGCACATCCCAGCTGGGATGGTTCCCATGAACAACAGTATTTTCTTTTAAAAAAAGGCCAAGGTTAAAAGGGCCTTCCTTTAGATAAAAGAGGAACTTCAGAAAACACAGAGAAAAGAGAACCAGCTTCCTTCCTCTGGGTAACTACTGCAGTGCTGTTGCCATCTCTGCCTAAGAGGTACCTGGTGTACTTTAGTGAATATGTCCTTGTTATGAAGATTTCTGGGAGATGCTCCCAGGTGAGCAGCAGCTAGCAGAAGAGGCAGGGGTTTACTGATCATGGGCTATGTTTGGCCTAGGTATCACACTGGGTAGCTCATGCTCCGACATCATATCCAGGTAAACAAGCATCCACGGCAGCCTTGAAAGGGAGCAGGCAGAGAGATGAGGGAAGGGCTGTGTGTGGAAGGGGGCAGGCCCAGGCCACTTCCCCAACTCTGCCTGCTTACGTGCCTTGATTGTGTGGGAGCCCTGCCTTTTCTTTCTCCACTCTTGGCGCCAACTCCAACTCTAGCTGGAGCCTTCAAAGGAAGATGCCAGCAATTTTAAGGATGACTCAGGCAGATCGAATAGTCCTGATTAGCTGGCGGCCTAGGCATCAGGAGCTGTGGAAGGGCGGCAGATGGACTCTGGGGCCAGACTTTCTGGAAGTCACCCCTTTGGGGGTGAGCAGGGTTCTTGAGCAGGGGATAAATGTGGTGAAAGAGTTTTTAAATAAGATTTGTTGAATGACAGGACTAGTCAGAGAAGAGGCTGCAGCAGAGCAACGACCTGATTTCAGTGGCCCGGAGTGGAACTAGAGATGTGAAATGGGGTGAGGGTAATGGGAATGGGGAGGGAGAGAGAGAGCAGTTTCCACCAACAAGGAAATGGTGAGAGCCTTTGGATTTAGGGACACACAAATGCTGCTGTCAGCTACAGGAAATGCGTGGGAGGGAGAGCTGGTTTGGGGGTAGGGTGAAGTGGAGTTTGGTTTTAGGCACATGGGATTTAAGATACCAGTAGGTGACAGGGATTGGAACTTTGGAAGGGGAGCGCCAGTTTTCAGGGTGGAGGTTTGCCTTATGACTTCAATTCTCTGATGAATCTAAGCAGAATTGTTGACTTTCAGTTTTTCAGCTTCTTTCTTGCTGTGAGAATGGGCATAACAACTGGAAACTAGAAGTTAGCACCTTGCATTTGTGTAATGCTGCATTGTCTTTAAGATATTTTCGGAGTCAGTAACTCTCAGAGCATGTCACTGTGTCCTCATTTATAAAATGAGGGGGCTGGGAGGTAACTTTTAAGACATCTTTCAGCTCAAACCTCATTTCATCCTTCCCTGAAGTTGAATACCACGCCTCTATAAACACTGATTTATAGTGTTTGATTCTTATAGTGCTGTAAAGGGGTTTATTAACTAAATCAATTAACTAACATTTGCATATCATTTACTATGTGCCAAGCACTGTGTTCTAAACACCCTATGTGTATTTAATTCATTTAATCCTCGCAACAATCCTTTGAGATAGTACTATCATTATTACCATCATCATCACCACCATTGTCATCCCCACCATTATCACCATCATCATCACCATCACCATCACCATCACCATTTTACTGATGAGCAAAGTGACGTTAAGCAACTTGCCTGGGCTCTCAGGACAAGTGAGTAGTGGAGCTAGGGTTTGACACAGAGTCTGGGTATAAAAGTCTAGGTCTTACATCACTATATACCATTAGCTCTACATCATACTACCTTTCCCATGATTATACCATACAACCTTTTAAATGGAAAGCCTGTGGAGACTGGAAGGTGCTTGTGCTTACCCTGAAATGATTTTGCTTAACTTCTGCTTAATCACTTTCATGTCATGCAGGGACTTCTTACAGAAGGCATACAAACCCATTTCATCAAGACCCCAGGCCACGTTTGGACAGTCTTCAATTTTCTGTTGGGTGGTCTGTCTGATTTGTGGACTATCTGTGATCAATTCAGTTTATTTCTCCTGGTCCTGGTCATTGACTCCACATACTTAGTTCACCATGGATCTTTAATAAGAGCCTCTCGGGGCAATGACTAAGAAACATAAAGGAGAGAACACCTTTAAGTGACAGGGTTCTTAGACTCCAACTGCCTGCTGTGGCCTGCCTTGAGGAGCTCATCCTATCCATTGCTCTCCACCATCTATATATAGACGATGCCTGCATTTACATCTCTAAATCCAGACCTTGCTTCCCATCTGCAGACCCACAAATCAAAAAACGTCCAGAACACTGCCTCTGGATATCTCAACATGTCCAGAAGTAAACTCAATTGTATTTCCCCTGGTCTGTTATTTCCCAGTATTTCTAATCCACTCAATGTCTAAGCAAGACCTCTGGAATTATCCAGGGCTCCCATTTTCTGCCTTCATATTACAGGGTCACCCAATCCTGTGGATTCTGCTTCCTGAAGACACTTTGAATCTCTTTCCTCCTCTGAAATCTTATAGCTCCTGCCTCAGCTCAGCCTGAATTTCTGTGGCTGCTGTTCTCTCTCTGGGTTCTCTACTTCTGGTCTATCTCCCACAAATCGAGTCTCTACCTTGCTGCCAAGTTATTAAAAAAGGGAAAAGCTATTTATATTGCTTCCATGTCTTTCAAGATAAAGTCCAGGCATACAGGGCTCTTCATAGCCTGGGACCTGGCTCTTTTGCTTGCCATAGTTCTCATCACTGGCTTTCCCACTCCATACACCAAACTACAGTGTTACCTAACTATGAATTTGTCATGTTATTTCACAAGTCAATCCATCACTGAATGAATGATGCTGTTTTTAAAAAAATTATGAGCATCCTCCATTTGCATAGATAAACAGTTGACTGCAGTTAATTTTTTTTCTGAGTTCCCTGCTGAATGCCTTTATTTCACCTCAAGATCTCCCCAAGGAGAGAAGGAACACTTAGGAGAGAGAGCCTTTGTATTATAGGAAGGTGTTCTGTTTCATTTCTTCAACATGGTGGGGGATATAAAGATCAATCAGACTCTGACCCTATCTACAAAGAAAGGACAAGAGAGGGACAGATAAGATGCTTTGAACCCCCTGGGGGAGAGAGTCATCAGCTGGGGAAGTCAGGAAGGACCTCTTAGAAGGGACCTTCCAGGTCCTTTGCCTCTCTCCATTGTTCTCCTGCTTGCATTGCACTGAAGGTTAACTTATTTTTCCAAGCCTTAACATCTCTAGGATGTGCCTAGAGCATAGAAAGGAGGAGAAACTTAAAAGACTTTCAGAAGCCCGGATGTCTAAGAAATGGTGGTCCAAAGACCCTGTGACCTGAGTTCTATTAAGTGTAAGGTTCTGCCGCATCCCCCTGATATGACTCACACTGTCGAAGATCCTCTCGCCACCAACAGCATCTTATACAGGTAAATAACTTTAGCAATGAAGGGATAAAGGAAGGAAAGAAGTATCTTAAAAGGGTTAAAATGGACATTGGAGGCTATATAAAGAGATGGTAGCTAGACTATATGACAAATGTGGCAAAATGTTGAAATTGGCAGTTCTGGGTATGGGAGGATAGGTTGGAGTTCTCTGTATGGATTTTATATTATTTTTGTATCTGTCCTGTAAGTTTGAAATTATTTCATAATAAAAAGTTTAAGGAAAAAAAAATGGACATGGAGGGTATCCATGGCAGGGAAGGACAAGGTTTTGCTCAGTGACTTAATGCTAGAGGCTTGGAGGCAGGCAGTATGGGCTGATTGGAGGTATGAGCTTGATGACTTGGCATCAACTAAGTCACCCCCTTTTATCCTTAAAGGGAGCTTCCCAAATCATGGTGCAACAGCTTTTCCCTGCATATGAAGCCCTGGGAAACTGCTCAGACAGAGCCCAGAGGATGGAGAACTCTGGAAACCCCACCCAAAGATGCTTATAGTTGCATCCTTGTTAAACATTTGTTTTATTTGTATTGTTGATGGGTATTTGCTCCCCAGGCAGGGGAGTGGCCATAGGATGGCTGACTTCTGGTGTTGGATAACTTTAGGGGTTTAAAGCCTGCAGCAGCTGGTAGCCCAAAGGGGACTACCCAATCCACTCCTCCCCACAGCTTGATACATGTAGTAAATGCTCAATAAAGATTTGTTACAGGAATGGACAGATTCTCAGGTAAAAGAGAAATCAAATTGCAAAGAAATGTCCAAAGTTTGAAGTTTGACGTGACATACGGTGCAAAGGCAGCCAGTAAATTACTCATAGTGCAAACCTCAGGTGACTAAAATATGGGATAGTGATTTTTGTAGGCTCATGTGGTTTATGCAGTCCTCAGCACCTCTCGATGGAATTATAGCCCTATAATTCAAATAGCTCCTGTGTCCTTGACACACACATACCATGGATCTGAATCCCAAATCCTACCCAGGGTTGCCCCCATGTTTTTCTCCCAGCCCCATATTCTCAGATTGCCCAATTAATTCTTTTGGAGCCTGAATGCTAGCTACCTTCACTTTTGTTTCTTTGTGTTATATTGTTTTTAGGTATTACTGGATATTTAACTTATTAATAAGACTACACATATTAAAATTCTGTGTATAGCTTTTTTTTCCTTAGGAGTCTTGGAAATTTATTCCTTTTAGCTATCTGTTTTGGCATCCTACAGGAAGCAGAGTGAGGTTAATGAGTCATTCTCTGCTAAAGTACTGACACATACTTACCCTGATCACTGTACACGTACACAGAGGGAGAAATTTCTGGTGGTTGAGGAAAATTTCTTCTTTAACCTTTTCCTCCTCCCTTGCCACTTTTTCCTGATATTAGTAAATTGAATTCATAGTAGTATGCTATTGTTTTTAGCCCCTTTTCCTATGCTGACTTATAGAAATGTAACTAATACCCTAAAAACAGACATGTCAGATATAATTATAAAGCAACTTATTATTCTTTTATATCTGCCTCTGAAAAGTCACTATGTGAGGCTGATACTCCCCCTGATGGTCATGAAATTTCAGGCAAGCCCTGTGGTTGATCTGCTTACTTTTAAAGAAATGCCAGTGACCTCTTTAGTCCCTCAAAACCATTGCCATTCTGCCATTAATATGTTCAGTCTAGGGTAATAATAAAACAACCTGAGTTGTATTCAACATTGAAGTGGCTCGCCTATTTTGCTTAGATCTCCATCAGAAGGAGGGCATGGTACTTTTATTCCTTTTTCAACTTCTTTTACCTCCCTCTCCCCATCCCACCCCATAGATGCATTAGCTAACCACAGCTTCTGACCCTTCTAGAATTAGAGGAACAGAGAAAAGTCTAGGGGGCATTTCTAACTTGACTGCTACCAGAATGGTTGTAGATATTTGCAGATGTTTAAATACGACTCTCTTGGGGGCACTTTGACATGCTCTCTACTAATGGAATCTCTCACCTGTCAGTTCCCGTGATGCATTTCCCATGCCTCTCCTCTGGCTAACCGCTATGACCTTGCTGCTGCCCCTTAGTTGGAATTCTACCACTCTTCCAAAGTCCTCTTGGGAAAAGTCTCTGTAAGTTGGTGGCATTATCTCGGTATCTCTTTAAGCTGAAATGTAGACCATGGGGAGCAAGTACCAAACTTTCTACTGAGCTTCACTCACCAAGTTCGAGGTGACTAGGACCTTCCACTTCCCTTCACTCACCTCACCCATCTCTGCCAGAGATGCTTATGTGGTCTAAGACCCCATTGTGGAGAGTGGGATTAGTTGGCATTAGTTGAAGGTGAGGGCAGAGTCCCAGTTTAACATCCTGTAAACTGTAGCATATGCATGTGGGGGATTTATTCCCAAATTATGATTCAGGGAACTTATAATGATTTGTGTTTTAATTATGCCTGTGTGTTTGCTTAAGGCTAATCTAACACTTAGATAGACAAATCATAGAAATTTGGCTTTTTAAAGTCTGGGTGCTACATGCTCTTGTGCCCATGGCGTACTATTGCTTCCCGGTGAGAGCATTTGCAAATTGCAATGGCAGTATCCAGGAACAAAGATTGATCTTCAGTACTGAATTTGTAGAGAAAAAAAAGTGACAACTTTTTGACATGTTACAAATGATAAATGATGAACTAAAATGAAAATATCAAAACAAGTAGAAGAAATTATACATGTAGATGAGTTCAGAATAAGTGAGACCAGTGTGGGCAGGTGGGATCAATGATGGCTCTGGGAAAGAAGTAGGCATGAGCCACTTCTGGATGAATGAGTAGGCTTTAGGTAAAAAGCAGTAGAACGGGTGTGCCACTCAATTTTGGTTCTTCAAGAGTAACACTGCATTTTATCATCCTTCTATTTTCACATCTAGTGCAATTCTGAGCACAAAATGGGTGTCCTATAAATGCTTGTTACTAGTGAACTATATGTGTGCAGCGAACTGGCTGGTCGAATGGAGTGGAAGGATCCTGTCAGGTGTAAGTGGCAGATAAGTTAATTGGAGCTGTGCGAGACCGTACAGCATGGTGGAGGCCAAGTGGAGGAATGTGGATTTTGTGTGGTAAACAATGAGGATTTCTGAGTGGAAGACTGACAAACTGGTTAAGGAAGAGTAATCCAGCAGCAGTATGCATTAGAAAGGAAGAGCAGAATGTCTTATATATTTGTTCCTGCTTTTCTATTCACATCGTTTCTCCCAATCTGGGTCCTTATTGCTTCTTGCATAATTTCCTGCTCAGACACGTTTGATGATTCATCACCATCTAAATAATGAGGTCTTAATTTTGTAGCCTGCTTGTCATGGAGTTTGTGTGATCTGGTTTTTAAAGAGTTTGCCATCTTGCTCTCCTGGGTGAAGTTTCATCACAAGAACTCTGTCCTCCATCCAGAGATCTGATTGACTCAAAATTGTGTCTTACCCTGACCATCTTCATGCCTTGGTTCAGGGGGTCTCTTTCCAGTCTGCTTCTCTGTGACCATTCCATGCGTTATGGCCATATCAAACTTTAGCCTTCTCCAGGAAATTTTTTGCCCTGAGAGATAGTCCCTTCTTAACTTTTGAAGCAATTACTGTTTCTCTGTTCATTTAGCATTAGGCACATGCTACCTGCTTTACTATTCATCTCTTGTCCACAATATCCTATTTTCTAGATTATAAACTTCCAGAAAAAACATCTGCATGTTTTTTCTGTATTTCTTTTGATTTCCTCTGAAGTCCTATATAGATAGGGTTTCCAAAGTGGAGACAGAGGAAATAGAGGAGAAGAGACAGATGCATGAGTGATTTTGAAGGAAGAATTCAAAGAACTTTGTGATTAGTGACTTATCTATATCCATCTTGAACTTATTTTTATTTTTATGCTGTTCAAACTCTTGAAATAATGGTTCTATATACATCCATACTCCTGTGCAAAGAAATTCTTCTTTTTATTTGTCTTAAATTGCCCTTTATGCTGATGATCCTATTTAAAACATAAGGTCTATATGCCTTTTAAAGGTTAGGACACTGTTTAGCCAGACGCCCAAATATTTATATACCGAGAGCTACACGAGTGTTGTCTGATTAATAGCTGTCTTTTTGGGAAAGCTGTGAATAATGTCAACATGAACTACATTATTCCTGCTAAAAATTCATCCATTTAGTTTAACTTGCATGTAATGACACCTGAAAGTCAGGAGCTGTTTGCTGAGCGCTGTTGCAATACTGTTGTAGCTCATTCATAACGAATGGCGATGGAGTACCTTCAGCATACCAAACAGGAGCATCAGCATAAATGGGAAATTTAGTGGCTCCTGGAAACCCTTGATATGTGATGAATATAAAGGGAACATGCAATGGGTCTCAGAGAAATCCTTGTTTGGGAAAAAGACGCCTTCAGTAATAAAATTGAATTGGGTGGTAAAGCTATGGTATTAACCACATGCTTTACATT
This sequence comes from Tolypeutes matacus, assembly GCA_026826555.1. NCBI lineage: Eukaryota > Metazoa > Chordata > Mammalia > Cingulata > Chlamyphoridae > Tolypeutes > Tolypeutes matacus. Next base: position 9,059,584 of record JAKSZT010053791.1, read on the forward strand.
AATACCAGTTGAAATTTTTCAAAATAGCTGAACAATAAAGAAGGTGGAGATGAAGCTAATAAATAGATCTAGGGAAGGCTGGGGAAATGCAGAACTTTTCTATTCTCTTTTCACCATTTTCTTTTCTCTTTTTATATTCCTCTTATTCTCTTTTATTACATGGCTCTGTTTAGGCTTTTTCTTCCCCTTTGAAAAATTTTATTTCCCCTAGTTTTTCATCAGGCTATCTCCTTCTTCTAAATGCAGACCCTTTCCTCCCTTATATCTTCTTCCCTGCTCTCTATGAGCTGGCTTTTCTACTATCTCAGATGTCCTGTTTCCTCTCTATTGTAAGTTAGAGACTTTTGCAAAATGAAGGAACTTGAGATCATCTACTAGTCTCCTGTTCTTATAGGTGAGGCCTAAATGCCCCAGGAAAGTTAATTTATTTGGTCAGTGAGTGATGGGATCTGCCCAAAAAACACCACGTCTTAGTATTGAAAGGGGCTGAGATGCTATCAGTGCCATGGACCTATCCAATGCAGGAGCACTTTCTCAAGTATTTGGAAATATTTTACTTGTTTGGGAATATTTCCACTTCTTGGTTATGTGTGTTATTGTGTTGCTGGAGAATCCTGATTAAAATCTGACTCCCTGTAATTTTCTTCCACTGATCCTACTTCTGTCCACTAGAGGTACAATGAAGACTTTCTACCACTTGCTTGCTCTTTATTTTTTCATTTTTTAAGATTTATTTTATTTTTTTATTTCACTCCCCTTGTTGTTTGTGCTTGCTGTCTGCTCTCTGTGTCTGTTCACTGTGTGCTCTCTGTGTCTGCTCGTTTTCTTTTTTAGGACGAACCGGGAACTGAACCTGGGACCTCTCATGTGGGACAGAGGCACTCAATTGCTTGAGCCACCTCTGCTCCCCCACCACTTTGCTTTCTCTCTCATTATGTTTCCTCTTTGTGTCTCTTGTTGCATCAGCTCGCCACACCAGCCTGTTGCGCCAGCTCACTGTCTTGCTTGTCTTCTTCAGGAGGCACCGGGAACTGAACTGGGGATCTCCCATATGGTAAGTGGGAGCTCAATCGCTTGAGCCATATCCGCTTCCCTGTACTGGCTCTTTAAATACATGGTGAAGCAGATAGACTCTCTTAAGACTTTCCTTCCCCAATCCAAACATCCCTAGTTCCATTAATGGTTCCTTGTGTTACATGGTTTACACATCCCTCATCACTTAGAGGACTCCCCTAGATGGTCTCTAGTCAGTGTCATCCTTATAAGGTGACATCAGATTTGGACACAGTACTTAAAATAATAATTAATCCATAGACTGCACAGTCATTATCATGATCTGGACATATTTTTATCAATTTATTGGTGCAACCTGTTGACTCATCTTGAGATTAGGCTCAGCTGAAAGCTTCAAGTCTCTTCCATTTAAACTGTTAACCAGTCAGATTTTTCCAGTTCCTATTACATGATTATGAGGATGATTATAACATTAATTTACATCTAAATAGTTGTTCCTGACAATTTGATCATTTTGGTTTTGTACGATTTTCCCAGCAATCCAGGCTCTCTCTAGGTTGGCGGCTTTCACCAATGTTCTTGTGGCTTACAGTGCATAGACAGCTTCCCATAGGTGAAGGGCAACTTTGATCAATGTGTATGTTTATTTTTGCTAGAACTAACTGTCCATGATGCTGCAGCCATATCTACCAGATAAGATGTTAAGCAAAAGAGTCATGTGTTGCCGAGTGGAATAGAGTACACCTTGTCTTGTATCTGTTAATGTTCATTTGATTACATGCAATAGGAAGCAATTGGAAGAACTCTGTCATGTTTCACAAAGTTAAAGGAAGAACGAGGCAATCAAACCTAAGAATGGGCTATTCTGTGTTGTGGGTTCATGACCTTTTTTTCTAGAGATTGGTGATTTTCAGTCTCTGGGTCCCTCCATTCTAAATTTAAAAATTCTTGGAGAAAGAATCTGATTGATCTTGTCTGGATGCCACTGAAGTCCCAGGAGCTGCCCTGGTTTCTGCCCTCCCACTCTTGGTTTTTCACTCTGCTCTGGGTCAGGTTTTGTTACACAGCCACAGAATCACCAGGCCCCAACTCTTGTGATGGGGAATTGTAAGCTAGCTACTCCCAAGGATGCCTACTAAAGACACAGCTAGTGTAAAGTGAAGGCCAAAGGAAGTAGTTGAACATGTGAGAATGTGGCCTTATTAGTATATGAAAGTAAAGTCAGGGCAATAAAGAGTATTTCTAACAACCACAGTGCTAAAAGATAACTGAAGGCATAATGAGAGGTTTACAGTGTTTATTATACTCTTGGAGTGATTCTGCCATAAATATTGCTGACCCCATCCATCCATCCACCCACCCACCCATCCATCCATCCATCCATCCATCCATCCATCCATCCATCCATCCA
>JAKSZT010053791.1:9062018-9117838 GCA_026826555.1 Tolypeutes matacus
CCATCCATCCATCCATCCATCCATCCATCCATCCATCCATCCATCCATCCATCCAATAGTTATTGTGTGTTTACCATGTGCCAATCATTATTCTGTGCTAGGAATACCATGGTGAATTAGACAGAGATAGTCCTGCTCTGACAGAACTTATGTACAGTAGACAAGGAAACCAACAAGAAAGATAATTTCATATAAGTTAAGTGCTCTAAGAGCACAGAACAGGGTCATGTGAAGGCGGCTGACTGGGGTAGGGCATGGGCAGGGAATGCCTCTCTGAGATGACATTTGAGCTGAGCCCTGAAGATTTCCAGAAGCTGCCATGTGTTGATTTGGGGGTGGCAGGAAGGGGGCTAATGATATGTGGCTTGCTTAGTGATATTTTGAGTTTTTTTAGCACCCTTAAATGCCTCCATTAATTCTAGTATTTGAAAGTTAATCACAAACATAGCAAGTCTGAGCATCTCAGCCATAAGCAGTTTGCTGTGAGCAGTGAATCTTGACTGGTGGTTTTGCTGGTCCAACTGAGGCCGCAGCCCTTGGTGTTATCCAGCCTGGTATGAATGGGAGAGAATAAGCAGAGACTTAGTATTTGGTTCCTGAAGCTTCAGAAGGAAGAGGGGGAGTTCCGAGGCCCCAATTCCATCATCCTATATTGCTTGCCATTCTCCCCCTGCCTGCCTGCTTAGAGAACTTAGAGATCACCAAATCCAGATTCTCATCTGAGAAATTAGAAAATTGATAGGTTTAGTGACTTGCCAGGGATCACACAGCTAGTTAGGGCAGAGCTGGGATTTGACATTCCCAAGTCCAGTTGTCTGTTTTACATTTCACCCTGACCCTGAAGATAGAAGAGGTGTTTTTCTGAGAGCTATATTTCAAACTAGGGTGGGATCAGGGCTAACATTTATTTTCTTTTAAATAATATTTTCAAAAATTTTCTAAAGATAATATTACCTAAGAAAATATTATTTTAATTGAACATATTATAAATATATTAGCAAAATATATTATTAAAACAACTAACAAATTTTTATTTTATGAGAAACTAAGCAGCTATGGTTGGTCAACAGAGACCAACTAACCTTATAGTTGTGCGGTAGGAAAGTGGATCGTGGAAAGCTGCAGGGGGAAGTATATTTAACCTAATCCTTAAAGGATGACTAGTAATTTACCAGGTAGAGGGAGTGGCAAGTAGAGAGGACATATCCCAAAGAGATCAGTTTAAGTGGTAGCATCAGGGGCCATGTAGTAGGGATATTCAGAAGGAAAAGGCAGAGGGGAAAGTAAGAAGGCAGGTGGGACCAGGCTGTAAAGGGCATGGTTTGCTTTGCCAAGGATTTTCATCAATATCCCATAAAGAAGCACCATCCAAGAGAACTTTCTGTGATTTGGGAAATGCTCTATATTTACACTGTCTAATACAGTAGCCTCATGGGGCTACCAATAACTTGAAATGTGGTTAGTGCAAAAGCGGGACTTTAATTTTTGTATTAAAATGTCAATCTAAATAGACACACATAGTTACTGGCTACCATATGGTACAGCACATCTCAAGAAAATAGGGGTCCATAAGAGATTCTAGGTAGAAGAGTGATGCATCAGATATGTCTTTAATGATTCCTCCAACTGAGGAATCACTAATATGAAGCTGTATGTATACAATGCAAGGACAATCAAGTAAGAAAAATATAAATTCATTAATTGATTGCTGCATGAGACCAGCCTTAGAATGGAAACACTGATGATTTGGAGATGCAGGATGCTCATAAAACAGGCTTTTCTAGCGTGAATACTCATGGGATCAGAATGAATGCTGCTTTAGAGCCATTACTCCAGTAATAGTATTAATAGCCTTTGTACTGTGATATATCAATAAAAAGATAATAGCAAATAAAATACAGTTTTATTAAGGGTCTCCTCTTTCCTTAAGATTATTAGAATATGCTATTGCTTTTCTGTAAGATCCCTGAAAATCATATATATATAATATATAAAGAATCTAATAAAAAAATCCATCCTGGTTCATTTATCTTCACTAGTTAAGTTGCAAATGATGTGGCAGCTAACAGAGGAATCTTAAATCTTTCATTAGCACAGGGTAGTCTCCAGAGAGACTGCGACTTCAGCACACTTTGGATATATTCCAAGCTAGGGAGGCTATCTCCCAACATTCCTAAAGAAGAAAAACAATTCTTTTAGCTCCTGAAGGGTTGACACCTTGTCTGGCCCGCCAGCTACCCACCCCCACCCCCACCCCCCACCCCAGGCTACCTTCTCTGTGGCTCCCCCTCCTCTCCCTGCGCCCTGGAGCTTGGTTTGGTTTCATGGTTCATGTGGTCCAGCCTTTCACGATGGCTCCAAGCTCCTGACCACAGCTACTCCAGAGCAGAGGTGACCCTCAGGATTGGCCCTGGAATACCTCATCCTACCAGCTGCGCCGCCCTCCAACCACCCCTGGCCTACCCAGAGTTAGGCCAGGAGCCCAAATCCAGATTTGTATCTTAGGGAAATGATAAACCCTCCTATGTCAAGTCAGACTTTTTGTTGTTTCTCCTCCACATTTTCCTCCAAGGCTAAGGATGTAGCTCAGACTTTCCCAAGCCCAGGCTAGAATGAGAACGGTTTCCCGGCATGCTTGGGAGGGTGGGGCAGGTGGTAGATGCTGTTTTGCAGAGGTAGGCAGGCCTTTACTGGACACCATGTACCCTCCCCCTCTTTTACCTGAATCTAATCTGGGAAACCAGCTAGACAGGATATCAAGTCACCCACAAGAGGGCAGCAAAAGATTTCCTTTCTAGTGTTACCGGTTCCCCCTCCCCCGCCAGCCATCATTATGCTTCTCTTCCACAGAGCTTCTATTTAGTCAAGAAATAAAAATTTGATGCTGATGGGAGGAATGGGACGTGGGTTTCATTTCCCTGCACAGCTTTCGCACATTTCCCACATATCCTTGTTAGTACAGCTTATCGCTGGACTGTGGCAAATGCTGGCTGCTGATCTCAGAGCTGGCTCACAGGACCGGGAAGACCGCGGGGACCAAGGCTCCTGAGGGCACAATTTTCAAGGTCGGGTTCATTCCTGAGGAAGGGAACACTGCAGCCCCACATTTAGTTGAGTCTTTCTGCATTTTCTTGTTTCACTGTCCCTTGTTCTTTAAGAATCCCTCAGATTGTGCCTCTGATGCTCATCAGTGGTCAGTTTCCCTACACAAGAGGCAGAACCTGGCCTGGACGTCTTGAGGGTGGAGGTCTTTTCCTTCATTACGTCAAATCCTGCCTCATTGATGACTGATGTGTCATTATTCCCGTTTTCCTACAGCGTCAAGCTGAATCGAGAAATGGGCCCTAACCTGCCATCCTCAGCTGACTTTCTTGCCTATACCCTTCTCTTTTATGGGAGGGACTTTCCATGCCTCCAAATATCAAATTGACATTTATTAAGCACCTCCACTGCCAAATCACTGAGTAGATGCTGAAAAGGCCAGAAAATGACACTAATAATAATAACATTTAGTGAAAGCATAGGCTCAGCCCATTTCATGACCTTTCATTAATGCTCAAAACATGCTCAAAATAATGCAAAAACTTTAAGAAGTGTAAGCAATATGTCACGTAGCTAGTCTTGGGGAGTAGCAGGAATTTGGCTCCAGGTCCGACCTTAGCCATGCTGCTCTATTGGTTTTCTCTCTAGAAAGGCCTTTAGTCTCAAGGACCTTATAATTTAAAGCTGTGTTTTTCAAACATGGGTGAACATCTGAATCATTTAGAGAGCTTTTAAAAAATCCCAATTTCCTGGCTTTGCCCCAGACCAGTTAAATCAGAATCTGTATGTGTATGTGTGTGTATGTTTTGTTGGTGGTGGTGGTGGAGAGAGGTGGTGTCCCAGGCATTGGCATTTTTAAAAAGTTGATCCCATGTGCAATCAGAGTTGAGAATCCCTGCTTTTGGATGGGGAGGGATGGATAATGTGAACTCCAGGCACCAAACTAAAGAGAGGAAGATACTTGTTTTGGTTAAGATTGCCTGTCAGTGCTGCTCACCCTTCTCCAGCAGGCAGTTATTCCTGTCACAATGAGTTCTTTTGTGCACAATGAGCTCCTATTTGACAACAGGTGTGACAGCTCATATGTTTTTTAATTAGAGTCATTAGATTTCAATACAGAAAGCTAATGACTTTTTTTTTTTTTTTTGAGTGTTTACCACTTGTGAAGCACTGTTTTAAGTTCCCCCACCCCAATATTAGCTATTTTATTTTATTTTATTTTTTTTTAAAGATTTTATTTATTTATTCATTTATCCCCCCCTTGCTGCTTGTGCTCACTGGGTCAGCTAACCGCGCCGTGCGGGCGGGCTTGCCTTCACCAGGAAGCCCCGGGAACCGAACCCGGGGCCTCCCATATGGTAAACGGGAGCCCTACTGATTGAGCCACAGCCGCTTCCCAATATTAGCTATTTTAATTCTCACAACAACTCAGTATGGAAGGTCCTACTTTTTCATTAAGTCTAAGATGCACCATCATCATCATTTTATGTGGCACTAAGAAAGAAAGAAAGAAAGGAAAAAGATATTAACTAATTGTAACTCACCATAAATTATGATTTCCATTTTTTCAGAGATGTTAAAATGTGAGAAAGCATATATCTTAGAATTATTTCCATTTATAGATGAGGAAACCAAGGTACCGAAAGGTTAAGTAACATGCCCAAGATCACTCAGCTACAAGCATTATATTAGGAGCATTTACCATGTCATCAAGATTCGTCAAAGCATAATTTTTAATGACAACATTGTTTCATATGAATATACTGTAATTACCTTAATTACACTCCAATTCTGGTCCATTTTATTTTTTTCTTTTTAAATTAGAGAAGCTGTACGTTTACAGAAAAATCATGCAGAAAATATAGAGTTGCCATATACCCGCCTATTATTAACAACATGCATTAATGTGGTAAATTTTTTATAATACATGAAAGAATATTATTATTCTTGTATTGTTAACTATAGTCCATGGTTTAATTTAGGATTCCCTTTTTGTAGTGTACAGTCCTATTTTTTAAAAAATTTATTATAGTAGCATATATATAATCTAAAATTTCCTCTTTTACTCACATTTAAATATATAATTTAATGCTGTTAATTATGTCCACAATGTTGTGCTACAATCACCACCATCCATTACCAAAACATTTCCATCAACCCGAATAGAAACTCTGTACAAATTTAAGCATTAACTCCCCATTCCCTACCCCAACCCCTGCTCCTTACAACCTATATTCTAGTTTCTGACTCCATGAATTTGCTTTTTCTAATTATGCCATATAAGTGAGATCATACAATATTTGTATTTTTGTGTCTGGTTTATTTCACTCAAAATGATGTCTTCAAGGTTCATCTGTGTTGTCATATATATCAGAACTTCATTCTTTTTACCCCCAAATAATATTCCATTGTATGTACATACCACATTTTGTTTAGCCATTCATAGGTTGCTGGACACTGGAGTTGTTTCCATCTTTTGGCAATTGTGAATAATGCTGCTGTGAATGTCAGTATGCATATATCTGTTTGAGTTGCTGCTTTTAATTCTTTTGGGTATATGAAGTGGGATTGCCAGGTCATAAGGTATTTCTATACTTAACTTTCTGTGGAACCATCAAACTGGTTTCCACAGCAGCTGCACCATTTTACATTCCCATGAAAAATGAGTGTTCCTATTTCTCCATATCCTTTCCAAGACTTGTAATTTTCTATTTTTTAAAAATAGTAGCCATTCTAGTGGGTGTGAAATGATATCTCATTGTGGTTTGATTTGCATTTTCCTAATGGCTAATGATGTTGAACATCTTTTCATGTTCTTTTTGGCTATTTGTAGATCTTCTTTGGAAGCATGTCTATTCAATCTTTTTCCCATTTTTAAATAGGTGGTTTGTCTTTTTTGTTGTTGGATTGTAAGACTTCTTTATATATTCTAGATTTTAAGTCCTTATCAGATATGTAGTTTGCAAACATTTTCTTCCGTTGTGAATGTTGCCTTTTTTACTTTCTTGATAAAGTCCTTTGATGCACAAAAGTTTTTAGTTTTGATAAGGTCCCTTTTATCTATTTTTTCTTTAGTTGCTCATATTTTGAGTTTAAAGTCTGAGAAATTATTGCCTAACACAAGGTCCTGAAGATGCTTCCTTATGTTTTCTTCCAGGAGTTTTATAGTTCTGCCTCTTATATTTAAATCTTTGATCCATTTGGAGTTGATTTTTGTATATGGTGGGAGGTTTGAAATTCACCTTCATTCTTTTGCTTATGGATATCCAGTTTTCCAGGCACCGTTTGTTGAAGAGACTATTCTTTCTGAAATGAGTGGACTTGGCACCCTTATAAGAAATTAGCAGCCTATAGAGGTGAGAGCTTATTTCTGAACTGTCAATTTGATTCCATTGGCCTATATGTCTGTCCTTGTGTCAGTACCATGCTGTTTTTTTTTTTTTTTTTTTTTAAGATTTATTTTTATTTATTTACCCCACCCTTACTGCTTGTGTTCTCTGTGTGCATTTACTTTGCATTTTTCTTTGTCTGCTTGTCTCCCTTTGTTGTGTCATCTTGCTGCACCAGCTCACCACATGGTGCGGGCTGGCTTGCCTTCACCAGGAGGCACCAGGAATCGAACCCGGGGCCTCCCATATAGTAAACGGGAGCCCAACCAATTGAGCCACAGCCGCTTTCCAGTACCATGCTGTTTTGATTACTGTGGCTTTGTAATAAGTTTTAATATCAGGAAGTGTGAGTCCTCCAACTTCATACTTCTTTCTCAATATTGCTTTGAATATTTGGGGCAGTTTACCCTTCCATATACATTTGATGATTGGATTTTCCATTTCTTCAAAGAAGACTGTTGGAATTTTGATTTGGATTATGTTGAATCTGTAAATCACTTTGGGTAGAATTGACATCTTAACAATATTTAGTCTTCTAATCCATGACCATGAAATATACTTCCATATATTTAGGACTTCTTTGGTTGGATTTATTCCTAGATATTTGATTCTTTTAGTTGCTATTTTAAATAGAATTTCTAAAATTTCCTTTTCAAATTGTTCATTACTAGTGCATAGAAACAGTACTGATTTTGAATGTTGATCTTATACCGTGTTACTGCTGAATTTCACTTAGTAGTTCTAGTAGCTTTGTTGAGGATGGTTGATTATATCTTGATGTAGGCTCTTATATGTGTTTTTTCCCCAAGGCATTGCCAACAATGGATTAGGTGCTGACTATTTTGCAGCTGTTAATTCAGGAAAGTCCCTGAAGCATCCCCACTCACTCTCCATGTGTCTGCATGTGAGAAAGATGCTGAAAAATTATGAGGCTCTTGTAGACCTTTCTCTTCTCCATGGGCTTAGGTTAACCTCTGTGGACCGTAGGGGGTTGATTGGCTGCACACTGATGGCTTCATTATCCAGTATCTCAAGTACATCAGCTTCTGGTTAGTTCACTCCTCTGCACTCACCTAGCTGCTCTTTGAAACCTAATGACCAATGATTGTATGATTGATTAGATCTTGAGTACATTGCTTGTCCTTCAGTGGTGGGAAGTGAGTGAATGATAATGATCTGAGGGAGAAGCACACTTGATGAACAGGAGAACGTTGCTGGCATTTTTCTTTTGATTCTGGAAGAATCAGAGGGAAAGTTGGCAGGTTATTTTAACTGGCTGAAAGTTTGGTTGTCATACCTGAGAACAGTCATGTCTCACCCTGAAGAGAGTATAACTGGACCCTAACTTAGCCATCCTTTATCAAGCACCCTCTTCTATCTAAGTGTTCTAGTGTTTATTCAATGTACACTGCGATAGAAACTGATGTTTGAATTGACTGCTGGCTGCATCATCTGGAAGTCTTGATTATTTTCTCTCATACAAGGTAGATTTCTGATTGGTAGGATTAGCTTCTTGAGATGCTAAGGCCATTTTTCATTTACAGAAGTGTATTGTTTTGGCTGTCTATTGTGGTATAATAACTTCCCCAAAACTTAAGGGCTTAAAACAACAACCATTTTATGATCTCTTGTTTGGTTCTGTAGGTTGACTGGGGTTGACCAGGCAGTTTGGCTGATGTCACATGGGGTCTCTCATCTTGGTGAGGTCAGATAACCAGCAGGGCTAGAATCATCTGATGGTCAGACTGGGATGCTGGCAGGGTTGTATCTCTCTCCCTTTCCATGTCATTTCAGGGCCTCTCATGTCCAAGGGGTCCCTCCCCAGAGTGGTCAGATTTCCTGCATGGTAGCTAGGGCCCTCCAAAGAGCAAGGCAGAAGTTGTCAGACCTTCTTAAGTCTTAGGCCTGAAACTGGTATAGTGTCACTTTTATTTATTAGGAAGCCACAGGACCAGCCCAGATTCAAGGGGGAGTATAATTAAACTCTACTTCAAAAGGAAAACTGGAAAAGAATTTGTAGCCATCTTTAGTCTAGCATATAAGCTCACATTTGCTGGCCGTATTGGTGAAAATAGGTTAAGAGATAGAACTGACCCCAAGGATTTTAGTATATGTAATTGCTTTCCTTCTGTTGCTCTAATAAAGATGCTAAACAGTTCCTGTATGCACTGGACAAGGTTTTATATGGAAGATTTAGGGAAGTGTAGTGGGTAGAAGGGGTGCTTGGTGGTCTTTCTTGCTTTGGGCTTTGAACATTTAATTCAAGGACAGCAAGGAGTATAAGGTACTGAATTGAAAATGAATTTTTACCTACAATAGCCATAAGTTGTTTGTGGTCATGTCATTCTCTGTTTTGGCTGGAGACACTCTTCTCTCAGTTTTGGTGTCCTTGGAGGGCTCATGGCAGAACCGTTGTGGGCATAATGCCACAAGAGAGTCTAGGTCTTTCCTTCTAGACTCATCTCCTAGCTTCTGTTGTAACTACAGACGGTGTTTGGCACAGAGTAGACAACAATTAATGTGGTTTGAGACCGAGCAAGCCTAGCAAAGTACAGATAATGAAAAGCACAAGAGACAAAATAAAAGTAATATCTTTCTGAAGACAGCTTCATATTCTGTGGGAGATTTGGCAGAATAGCGATAGGGGAAACACTTGTGATTAAATCAGGACAGGCTCATTGTGAAAAACTTAGGGATGTTAATAAAAGAAGAGGGAGGTCTCAGGAGGCCAAGTGGAAAGGGGTTGAAGAATAAGGAGACTATGGTCTAGTGCAGACTTCTAGAACCTTTGTGTGCAAGGGATTCACCTGGGGACCTTGGTAGAATGCAGATTCTTTTTCAGTAGTTTAGGATGGGTCTGAGATTCCATGGTTCTAACAACTGCCCAGGTAATGCCAATGCTGCCTGTCTCAGAATAGTCTAGCAGGAAGGAGAAAATGAGAAAAGTTTTCAAGGTGGAGTGTGAAGCTTGGAGGTGGTGTTAAAGGGCACTGCTAATGGAGTCATTTTTTTCTGGACAGCTCTTAAGTTAGGAACATTTCTCTAGCACAGGGGTTCCTAACAAAGGGTCCATGAGCTTGAATTGAAATTAAAAAAAAAAAAAACATTTTCTTGTGGGGACATGTTGATGAGGGTGTGATATATTTATTAAATAATGCACAATAGAGTATGGACTTAGTAAGGGGTCCATGGTGTTCACCTGACTGGCAAAGGGGTCTGTGGTACAGAATAGGTTAAGAACCCCTGCTCTAGCAGGAATATGAAAGGTCATGAGGTGATGCCCTTCCAGAGGCAGGTGTGTAGGAGTGAATGGAAGAGATTTTGTTCTATATTTTTTCTACTTAGAGTGTATAATTTCAGCAAGTTGAATTCAGATTTAAAAAAAAATTATTGTGGCAACATCCATATATAAATTTTTTCTGAAATATTCCCCATTCAATCCCCCCTTTCCCTGGAGCATTCGTTTCCTAGGGATTCCATATCCTTAGCATCATCTCAAAATGGCGTCAGAGAGGAGAGCGGATGTGGCTCAAGCAGTTAAGCATCCGCCTCCCACATGGGAGGTCCTGAGTTCAGTTCCTGGTGCCTCCTAAAGAAGACAAACAAACAGTGAGCAGACAACAAGCAAAAACAATTAGCAGATGAGCACAAACAATGAGCAAAAAAACCTGAGCAAACAGATGAGGGAGCCATCTCAGGCTGGGAGAAAATGGCCTCATAGATAAATTCCTCAGGGAAATAGAGAATTTGCTAAGTTTTGAAACTACTTTGAGATTATGGATAGATGTTACCATAGTTCCAAATTCATTTGAATATCATAATGATGTTTGATGACTGCAAATGGTCAACAAGGATGAGAAAGGCTTGAACAATCTCTCTAAAGATTATTTCCCATTTAAGACTATTATTTATTTTAGTTTTTCTTATATGGCAAGACTTTAATTTTCCCAGTTCAATATGTCAACCATTCTAGTCATGTGAGGTTACTTCTACTTCTAAGAATATGCTTCTAGACTCCCAGTAAAATCCTGTTCTTCCGATGACTCTCCAATACTGATGACTGAGGGGCAGATTTTACTCAGGAAACCACTGACTTCCACCATAGCTAAATGAAGTTCTATGTCTCCAGTGCACTGAGACAGATGGGCTACAGGACTACCATTACTTCCAAGGTGAGAGCTGTGTATAGACCATAATGGGGGGTTGGCACCTCCATAGATTTATGACTCCTGACCAGTCCCAGTCACTGTTCAGGTAGACAGTATCTCCTCTTTTCACATCCCTTCTGTCATAACTTGGGAGATAGCAGTTAGAGTCCAAATAAATGATACAAATTGAATTCAATTGGTGGTTTTCTTACATAGAATTTATTTCAGGTGTACACTCCCAAGCTCTATGAAATGTGGTGTCATGTCTTTTTCCATATGGGAACTGCTGATTTGTAACACTCATTTTCCAGATAATTGTTTCCCTTGGTCTTGGATTGCTGCACACCACTCCCTGGAAAGTTAATATTGTATCTTCTTCTTCTTTAAAATGGTCCAGTTTAGATAAGGAAACATGATATCAGATTCTTATCCAAAGCCTATGCAAACCACTTTGTTTTAGAAAATTGGTCTGTAAATCTTACAGGGTCCAGGATTTTCTTGGGTGCTTACTTGGTTTCAGGTGGATCCAGAACTATTGATGCAGTCTTTTGTCAGAATTACAGCATTGCTCTTGGAAGCCAGCCCATAATTGCAAAAGCTGAGCAGTGTTATGAAATGGAAAGGAGAGGTACTTGCATGTTTTGAACTTTAAAAAGAACTGCTCAATTTCCAGTGAATTTGCAGGTTGTTCTCCGTGGCTCACCCAACCTTGATAAGAAAGAGTTTGCCTGCCTCCAGGGGCCTCAGCTGAAGAAAGACGGATTGGGATATTACTGCATTGATCTTGACTGGTGGACTTGGACTGTGTGTGACACTTGTCATAGGCAGTGTAGGGAAAGTAATAATGTGTATACAGGATGCTGAGGTGCATGGCTTGTCAGGGGAGGAAATAATGATAACTACCATTTATTGTTTGCCTAATGTATGTTGGGCTCTGTGCATTCATCATATTAATCCCCTCAGCAGCCCTGGAAGATGGACGTTTTCTTTCCCATTTCACAGTGGAAGAAATCGAGGCTCGAAGAGAGATCTTCAGCTTTCTGCCAGGACGAAAATGGGAGGACCTGGTGATGCAACTGGATTTAATGGTGGCAGAAATTAATGGGATTGGTCTCTACCTTCAGACTCATCTATTTCTTTGGCCTCTTTGTTCTCCCCCCACCAATCCTGCTTTTCCGCTTTCCAAGAGGTTTGGGGATTTAGGAAGGGCCAGAGGGGAAGAAGAAGAAAGAGCAGATATTAGTGGCTCAAGCTAGGAAAAGGACTCAGAAGGTAGGGGCTGGCAGAATATAGCTGCTCAGATTTGAACCTCCAGGCCCTGCTGCACACAAGCATTTTTCACAGGAAGGAGACACAAATGACCGGGCCAAATTCTTCTTTGGCTAGTTGAGTAGTGCGGAGGACACTCTCTCCTTGGCATCATTGTCAGCACCAAGGGTGCTGCGGTGTGGAGGAGACAGGAATCTTCCATTAGTGTTGGGGGTGTTTTCTCTAAAGACGCCAGTGGCTTCTAGTTTATTAACATTCAGAGTTCAGGATTTGTTGTTGTTTGTTTGCTTTTCAATTCAGGGAACCGTTCTTTGCAGGAAAGCACTTCCTTTCTTTTGTCAGACCTACACTCTGTTGCAGGGGTGAGGATGCTACTGCATGGCGCTTCACTAAGCTGTGGACTTAGGCGTCACTGGCCCTGGTTCTGGAAAGCCTGGGCCTTCCTTCTGGAATCCTCCATTGTGGCTCTGGGTTTGCAAGGCAGCTTGCCTTTCTTCTGGGTTTATTTGCTAAGCAAAGGCAGCTCAGCGCCATCACATCTTGCTGATGCTCCGAGCAAACATCAGTAGCAAATGATCCTCTTAAGCAAGTGCAAGTGGCTGGAGGCAATGCTGGGGGCTAAAAATACGAAATGAGCTAACCTCCCCCAGCAACTGCTCAACCTCAAGGCCAAGGCAGAGGGCTCTTCCAGAATACTGATGTGGGGAAGACTCCTTAGAACCAGCAGCTGATGGAGGGGGAGAAGGGGCTTCTTTCCGTGTGAGCAAACTGCTTCACATCCTGGGGCACTGAGTCAGTGGCTTGTGAGTCTGTCTGGCTGGAGAGAGGCTGAGACTCTGAAGCAGACTTGGATGAGGGTGTAAGGGGCCTGGAACTGAGCTGGAAAGGGAAGCACTGGGCTCTCTGATTCCAGCAAGCAGTGTCCCTGTGAGCCCAGTGGAACATTTTCTTTCCTTTCCAATGGATGGCAGAAGACTCTGCTACTCAGGTGAATAGTCTAGGCTTCGTTTTCGAAAAAGGAAATCCATGGATATTTTTCACAGAGCCCTTGCTCAGCCTCAGCTTTCCTGCCAGCATTCCTTTTCCTGGCTGAAGCCTGGGGCAGGGCTTTTTGTATGGAAGGGGTCAGGGAGTGTTGATAGCTGGTGGTATTTATGTTACTCTAGGGTGCCAGTGTAATTGGGCTCCTTGGAAATAGGCCCACATGAGGATTCAAGCTTCTCAACCATAGAGCTATTTGTCTGTGGGGCAGATATGTTTTCAGTTGTTGTAATGTCCATGGAATTTGGTGTTTGCATTTTTCTGGAACCCCATTTCAGTTCCATTCCCTTTTCTCTTCACTAGAGTCATTAGGGCCCTGTTTGCTTCCCAGATTGTCTGGTTGCCAGCGTCTGTTTCCTCTCCCCAAGGCTGGATCTTCCTGAACAAACCTGCAGTCTCAGCTCTGCCCTGGGCTCCAGGACTAATCCTGCCTCCAGGCAGGAGGAATTTAAGGAAGTTTAGGTTTCAGCATCAAGTGACCTTTGGTGCTAGTCTAGTCTTGACCTCGTTGCCCCAGTTCTGATAACAGGAGTCAGGTCCTGATCCTGAGTGAAGGTCTCCACTCTATGCCTCAGGTTTTGCCTGGTACTCAAGATCCCGATCCAGGATTTTTCTTTTTTTTTTTTTTTTTTTTGTTGTTGTTGTTGTTATTGTTGCTTTCTCCTTGGGGAGCCAGTGCTATGCTGCTCACTTGTGCATAAATTATTGTTTCAACAATCTTCCATTTCTTCTGGTTCCTCCAGGATGGGCATATTGCTCTTATTAGATTCCTCTCTCCCTGAACACTTTTCACCTGCTAATGGTCATCTCTGAGGGGGCCTCCTTGTCAGGGCTTCTGTGGCCCTCACATCTCCTGATTTGCTGCCTTTATGGGTAACATGATATCTTTTTTTGAACTCTCAAACTGAATGCACATCCATCCACCCACCCACCCAGTAGTTACTGAGTACCCACTGTATGCCATGACTATTCTCTTTAGAGACCGTGCTTTTCTGCAGGTGCGTTTCCTCCCAGCACCTATAACCAGTCTGCCCTTCAACTCCATTGAGTGGGTCCAGGCATGGGGCAATCTTCTCCCAACTCAGGCCTTTCCAGCTGCTCTGTCTTGCTGTAGTTGGTTGAGATTTATTATTTGGCTACATAAGATAGAGTCTTCACTTCAGGTTCTTTGTTTTTTTAATGACCTCGGCCACAATTATTAAAACATTTAGCTTAACATTTAAACTCAAATATTAACTCCATGTTATTCCTTGATCTTTGTTTACTGAGATTCAGGATCCCCTCAATGTAGACAATGATTTTGTTTCAGTTATGATCAAATTCCTTCTAAGGTGTACAATTAGTTCATAATAATTCCACTGCTAGATTTGTTTTGATAAATTTTAATGTGTCTGTCTGAGAAATTTTATACCATTTTGTCAATATCTCTCATATTTTCAAGAACTTTATGAATGGGAAAAACAAGGTAAAAAAGAATAAATGTCTTTCCCAACTCAGAAAACTTCAGAGAATGACAAGATGAGAGAAAAAGCCATCAATTGTGTTCTCTTTAGACTACTCAGTAGGTAATTATTGTTCAGCTTTGCAAACAAATTGTTTAAAATTGTTCCCTTGGAAAAGGTGGATTTGTTTTGCAAAATGGGAAAATGGTAGGAAAAAAGTTAAAAAAATTAATGACATAATAAAATATTTGATTTAAAAGAGCATGAATAAAGGAAAATTTTTTAACTTAAAAATAGTGACATGTAAAACAAATTCATCCAAATGCAAGTGCTAAATGCAACCTAAATGCTAGACTCAGTGAAATAGTAAAATACATAAATATCTCAAGGAGGAGGGGTATTGATAATTTTTGAGGAAGATTGTTGGAATATGGGTGACAATCTCTGGAAGGCCAGTGGCCTCTGGATTGGGGTGGAGACATTTAAAGAGTAGCAGACCTCCCTGGAACCCAGACACTTTTCATTTAAGCTTCCAGACAGTGTGTTCTGAATGAGCATTTGGATAGTTCCTCTGGGCAATTCCTTAAATGTGGCTGAAAGCCTGTTCTATTATCTACACAGTCCTCCTTCTCTCTCTTAACTTTATAACTATCCACTTGATTCCCAAATGAAATGTTTCTCTCCCGTTAGAGCCTTTGATCTGGTGTGTCAGCGTCACATCAGATTGCGTCATCCGCTCTCTTCTCTCCTTGCTATATTATCTTACCCTGTTTCTTCTGAACTGCTTGTCCTTTCACATTTGGATGATTATGTTTGAAAATGCTGCCTCGACATTTTCCCTATTGTAGCATGTGTCTTGTACTCCCACTGTCTGTTGGAAATGAGAACACAGTTAAAAAGTCTCCTAGCCATATGAACTCATTTGTATTTACCTTTTCCCCTTTTATTCGAGGTCTTTTTCCAGTTGTATTTCCCGTTAGCACTTCTTAGTAATCCCTCATTGCCAGGGAGGCTCATCCCTGGGAGTTATGTCCTACACTGGAAGGAAGATAATGCATTCATATGCTGAGTTTGGCTTAGAGAGAGGCCACATTTGAGCAACAAGGAGGCTCTCAGGTGGCAACCCTTAGGCACCCCATAACAATAGATTAAATTTCAATTTCAAGAGCAAAGACTCATAAGCCTAGTCATCAATAATAAGAGCCGATCAGTGGATCATCCTCCTCTGATCATTCAAAGTGAGTCGGGAGGTCATCGCAGAGGTAACGCTTATGTATATTTCAAGATGATCTCATAGGCTTCCAATGTGATATCACCCCAAATAGAGGGGCTCTTGAGTGCTCTGGAGACACCCAGGTCCTATATTAGGGCAGATAGCCCCAGAGTTTTTGCCTTATCAGTGGGCCCTACTTTGGAATCCTTGCTCCTGAGAGTGATAGAGTTGGACCCAAATATGTCTTCCCTGCTCATGGTCCATCTGTCCCTTCTATTCAAACCTATATGTGGTGCCAGAGTTTGTAGGTATACTTCCGGAGACCAGAGTCTTTGGGATGTCCATATGCCAGCTGGACCCAGAATCTCAGTGGAGCTGCAACTCCTAATCTACAGCTCAATGGACTCACCCTGGACACCTGGTGGGGAGATGATGATGGACAACGGCCATCCCAGAGAATGGAGAGAGTCTGCAGCTGCGGGCAGGATAATCCCATCCATCTTATCCATGGGATATAAGTCCCCTCTCACTTGGAGGTGGAGTGGACATCACCATCTCAGACTCCTGAGGTTTGGGGGAAGAGCTGTGGACTGGAGTGGACTTGCTGGTATTCTGTTATAGACATATTGTGATTCACACAATGAAGGTAATTGCAGCATTGATGTGGAGCCAGTGGTCACTGGACGCTTTGGGGGCAGGGAGAGGGAAAAGCAGTTGTAATACAGGGGCTTTTTTGGAACTTGGGAATTATCCAGGGTGGCATTGCAATGACAGATATAGGCCATTTTTTATCATCATATAACATGCAGAACTGTGTGGGAGAGAGTGTGGTCTACAGTGTGAACTATGGTCCATGCTTAGTGGCAAAGCCCCAAGATGTGTATATCTATTGTAGGTGATATGCCACACTAATGAAAGATGTTTATGTGGGAGGTGTTGGAGGTGTGGGAGGTGGGGCATATGGGAATCCCTACAATTTTTGTGTAACATTTGTGTAATCTAAGTAGCTTTTTAAAAAAAAATAAACATTTAAATCCACGGGGGGTGGGGTGAGGGGGTGAGGGAAGTCTCCTAAACATTTTAGTTGATAAGATAGATTGGAAACCTCCCTATGGGTACCATACATTGGAGTCCATCTGAAGAAACACCTTTGAAAAACACACTTCTTTAAAGCATTGCATATACATTCACTTAAAGCAGTTAAATCTAAGTTGAGAAAACTCTCAATTCAATATAGTCTCTGCATTCTCCTCTACTTTCTTGCAAACTGTTTAGCTAAGACCTACCTGCTTAAGTATATACATTTTCTCTCTGCTCTGTATTACACTATGGTATTTGTTATTTATTATAGAATAGTATTACCAATAGAATGTTATATATTACTACACATGAACCCAATCATTTGAACCCTAATCAAAGTTATAGTTACAATAGATTCTACTTATTAAACCCATATATTATGGAACAGTGGTTTTCAAGCTTAGATGCACATCAGAACCACCTAAGAAACTTAAAAAAAAATCCCAATGCTTAGGCCACACCCCAGACCAATTAAATCAGAGTCTCTGGGGGTGGGATTCAGCCATCAGTACTTTTTAAAGCTCCTTGGGTGTTGCCAAGATAAAAACAAATCTGAGAAACAATAAAGCCTTGGTCCTCTGAGCTTGGTCTGTATATCAGCAAGCAGTATTGGTATCACTGGGAGCTTGTTGGAAATTTCAAGTCCCATCTCAGACCTACTATATCAGAATCTGCATTTTATGAAGATCCCAAGATGCTTCCATATGTATTTTATTTATTTATTTATTTTTAAATTAGTTTTATTTATTTATTTTTATTTTTATTTTTTTAATATATATTTTAAAAGGTGCTTAGATTACCTAAATATTACCATATGTACTTTAAAGTTTGGAAAGGGCTTATGGACACCCAAATATTTTAAAGTCATTCATTCCTTCATTATAAACAATTTATTAAACTCCTGCCATGTGTAAGCACTGAGCAAGGCTTACATTCATCACTACCTGGCAAAGTGGTAGTTCAGCATCATTTTAGGAGTAAATTGAAACTCATGAAGGTTAAATGTCTCAAAGGGGTTCAGCCAGGATTTGAACCTGATTTCTGTTACTCTGAAACACAAGCTTTTTCTATAAACCAAGCTGCTTCTAACCACACATCTTTATTGCTCAAAGTCTTGGATATATTCTACAATAAACCAAATAAACAATACTTCCCAAATCTTTACTCTGTTAATAAAATCTTATTCACCAAGAACACAATTAAAGGTATGATTGCCTGGTAAAACATACAGATCTTAGAAGAGAAAGGCAGGAAGGTTGAAATTTATTTTTCAGTCCCTGATGCAGAAGGCAGGAGGCAGGACAAAAAAAATTCCCCTTTGGTTATGAGTGAATCCCAGGGGACACACTGAATATTCATTTTAAAGAGGAAATATCCTCAGTTACGTGGAGGCTCTAGTGTGCCTTACTTCCGGTTACTTGGCTAGAAGAACAAAAATTGCCTTTAGGTTAGCTTCACATAATTCTACATACATTCTTGTCGTCTCACTCAGTTGTTTGCCCCAAGGGCATCATTCTGGGGCTACTTGTTCGAAGATTTTGTGTAAACAGTTCACAGGGACTCTGGCAGCTGGGATGTGAGGGATATTTGATATGACTGGAAATGTGTGCAGCAATTTATATTGTATGTACTGATCTTATTCGACTAAATAATAATAACGAGCTGCCACTGTAGTTCTCTTCCACAAACCTAACTCTTGGCTATCTTGTGTTACTTTCCTTCCCAAATTGAAGATGTTTTTAGTGGAACATTTCTAAGATATATTAGGTGTAGTAAAATGGATTGGGTAAAATAAACCCTCCCTCTTCACTTAATCATAAATCTTTTTCCTGCCATTAAAATCATAAACATGCAACAGCTTTTTAAAATTACTGTTTAATATTCTATTCTATAGATATATCATAATTTAGTTCACCATCACCATAGCTTTGGACATGTCACTTTTTTCTATTTTGTATGAATCTATTTTTTTCTCATAAGCCTTTGTTCATAATTTAGATAATTTCCTAAGGATATCCTAGGTAGAGATAGTGAGTCAAAGAATATGAACATTAAAACAAAATCAGAAAGGGGATGTATTCATTTACAATAAGAAATGTAATTATCAAAAAAGACCACTCACCCATTCATTCTTTACTTTTCATAGAAGAGTACAGGTATTTTGAGGGTTCATGATGCATATTGTAAAGTTGCTTCCCAGAAAGGTTATACAAATGTGCATTTGCACCGAAGAGGTAGAATTTGAATATCAACTCCTCCTGCAAGAGTTGTGAAGGAACAGAACTGGGAGTCAGCCCTGGATTTACCACCTCCAAGCTATTTGTGACCTTGGCAATCATCTGAGGTTGCTGCTTTCTGCAGAGAACAAACCTGTCAGAGAAAACAGGGCTTCCGAAAGGATGGATGAGGCCATCTGAAAAACTGGATCCAATAGCTCTAATATTGTCGATAGGACATTTTCTCCTCTCTCAGATCCTCTTTTGTCTGTTTGGGTTCATTTTCAGGTGGAAATTTTCCACTTTGGGGCAAAAGATATGCCAGGGAAACTTTAAGCTTAGATATTCCTCATAGATAGCCAGGGTAAAGAGCATGAAGCCCTCTCCCCAATTTGCAGACCATTTCTTGAAAATCATTCTAATCAACTTTATTTGTGTCACAAAACCATCCCTGGAACAAGCTCTATGACTTGGGGGATGATATATTCTGATAGATTAGACAGAATCACTTGTTCATGTCTGTGTTTGAAAATCCCATCAGATGGAGAAGGGAAGCTACAGAAAAAAAGCAACTACTGAGGAAAATGGCACTGATTCATTTTGTGATTCTTTGGGCTTTGGTTTCCCCAACAATAAAATAAAGGAGTTGAGTGAGATAATTTCTGTTTCTTTCTAAAAATCTCAATTGATTTACCTGATTCTAACATTAATATATCTTAGAGTAAAATGTAAAACCATACACAAATGTATAACGGACAAAAGGAAAACCACCTAGCCCCATCCCCAAATTTCCTCCAGTTTGGTTTATGTTTTCTAGGATTTTTTTCCCATGCATTGCCAAAATGTATTTTATAATTTTTTTCCTATTATTGAGCTTATTAGTACATTTAGATCCACTTTATTCTTTTTAATGGTACCATAGAATTTACAGATGTTCTATACTTTGTTTAACCAATCCCTTTTTGCTGGGTATCTGTTTTGTTTTTCTTTCTCTGTTATAAGCAATGCAGTAACAAAATTTGTATTTTGCATATTGTGTTGAGTATATTTGAAGGATAAATTTCTGCAAGTAGAATTGATGTATCAAAAGGTATGTGCATTCTAAATATTAATATATATTGTCAAGGACTCACCAGAAAGGTGAGTGAATTTGTACATTCTGAGATTATTTTATGAATCCTCAAAAGTCTGAGATTATTTTATGAATTCCCAAAAGAGAAAGATTATGTTTGTAAACTAATCTATTCCTCTGGGTGTGATACCTTTTGATTGCATGAAATTCAGCTAAGGGACCTTTGATTAAATTACTTGGTAAGATCAATTTAGGGCTTTTGATTGGATAATCAATCAAGTTGAGTCTCCGCCCCCTTGCTGGGTCTGATATTAATGGAAACACAGAGAAATGCTCGCTCAAACAGACAGAGGAAAAAAGGGAGCCGATATATTTTTCATTCTACAATGTGAGAGGATTGCTTAAGCACAAAGCCCCCAAGAGGGTAGGGACCATGGAGCAGTTCAAGAGGAGGCCAGCCCTGCTATATGCCCAATACCTTACAGCTGAACTTGGGAAAGAGCAGAACAGCCAAGATTTATACAGGAGGCCTGGAAAGAGACAAGCCCTATGCCAGCTTGTAGGTAAAATCAGGAAGAAAGCAGAGTGGCTGAGCATGAGAGAGGCTGCCCAGAAGGGAAGGAGAGACAAGGCATAGATCACCCGTCACCTTGCTTCAGCATGTTATAGCTGACTTTGGTGAGAAAGCACCTCTTATGGTGCCTTGATTTGGACATTTTATGGCTTTGGAACTGTAAGCTTTTACCCCATATAAATACCCTTTATAAAAGCCAACACATTTCTGGTACTTTGCATTGGCAGCCCTTTGGCAAACTAAAACAATGACAGTGATTGAGAGGACTTGCTTCATTATAGCTTCATCAACATGGAACAGTATCTGTCTTTTTTCATTCCTGTCAATCTAACAGATGAAATATGATCGTGTTCTAATTCTAATTACCACTGACCAAGTTCTTCAATCATTCAAGGCTTGATATAATTTAATTCTGCGTTATATAGCCAAGGATCGCTTTCTTGCAAATTTGGGTCAATATGGTAAAATTTTAAGGATTTTGAAGGGCTGCACATGGGGCACGGTGTCAATAGAACCCCCTACACTACTGTAGCAGAAAGCTTAGCATTTGTTAATTCATTCAGCAATAATTTACTGAGCATCTACTACTTGCAAGACACTGTGGTGGTGGAGATACAGAGGTGAATAAGATAGATATTCCTTCCTCAAGGCGAGAAGATGGATATTGCACAATTAGTTACCAAAAGGAAAATGTGATGTATTGGGGATATAAAAATAGGAGACCAGGCTTTAAGATTCCCTGAGAAAGTGTTGTTTCTGCTGAAATCCATTGGTAAGAGGAGAGAGAGCGGAGACGATTCTAGGCAGAAGGAATAGCTGTGGGAAACAGGGGAAGGCCTACAGATGAGAAGGAGCATGGCACATTTAAAGAAGCCCAGACTGGCTGGAACAGAGAAAATGAGTGGTGCAGGCTGTTTCTGGACAGGAGGGCAGAAGCCAGATTGTGTGGGTCTTATAGGCCATGGTAGAGATTTGGGGTCTTTTTCTAAGGGCAATGGGGGCAGGGTAACCTTAAGATTTTAAGGTGTGGAGTGATATGATTGATCATATTTGCATTTAAAAAGTTCACTCTAGCTGATGTGTGTGTAATGGGTTGTAGAAGAGCAAGACAAGAGTGTATGGAGACCAGCAGGAGGTGGTTGCAGGGGCCCCAGCAAGACAAGGTAGTGCCTGAACTAGGTGAGCACAGTAAGAAATGTGGAGAGGTATAGGAGGTGTATAGAGCATAGAATCAACAGGGCTGGGATGCAGAGGTTTGGGGATGGGGTGGGGTGGCTGTGGGAGGGGGAAGGCAAGGAGATGGAGAGAAGTCAGGGATGCAGTTGGTAGAGGGTTAGCCTAATGGCCTAGATAACATTCAAAATCCCTTGCATCTCTGAATGATAATGTTCCATGAGCCTTGAGTATATATAAGGTTGCACAAATTTTGAAATTTTGTTTTAGGAAATGTACTTGATTCTAGGAGGAAAATGACAATCTTCAAACTCAGGGGTGGTGGCTAGCTCCCACACTTTTTTGCCAGGATAAAATTGTAACAATGATAACAATAACATTTGGGCATTACTTTTCAATATTTGGAGCTTATTTACTTTTAAACAGCTTTATTAATATGTAATTGACATTCAATAAACTGCACATACTTAAAGAGTTCAGTTTGGCTAGCTTTGTCATACGTATACAACCATGAAACCATCACCACAATCAAGATAGTGACTAGATCCTTCACCCCCAAAGTTTCCTTGTGCCCCTTTGTAAACCCTCCCTTCTGCTCTTCCCCTCCCCAGTAACCCCCTTCCCAAGCAGCCACTGAATTTTTTTTTTACAAGGGTGCCAAGTTTGTTTCTTTCCCTCCCTCCCTCCCTCCCTCCCTCTCTTTTTTTCCCTCCTTCCTTTCTTTCTAATACAAGGACATTTATGGGCTTTATTATTATTTTTAAAGATACTTGGATTACACAAATGTCACATAAAAATACAGGGGATTCCCATATGCTCTATTCCCCACACATTCCACATTTCCCCATGTTAACAACATCCTTCATTAGTGTGGTACATTCACTGCAATTGATGAACACATTTTGGAGCATTGCCACTAAGCTTGTACTATAGTTTACATTGTAGTGTACACTCTCTCCCACCCAATTCTGTAGGTTATGGCATGATTTATATTGACCTGTGTTTGTTGTTGCAATGTCATTCAAGACAATTCCCAAGTCCCAAAAATGACCCTGTATTACACTTGATTTTCCCTCTCCTGCCCTCAGAACCTCCAGTGGCCACTGCCTCCACATCAATGATATAATTTCTTCCGTTGCTAGAATCACAATAAGTCTATAGTAGAATACCAGTAAGTCTAGTAGAATACCAGTAAGTCTACTTTAGTCCATAGTTCATTCCCCAATCCTAAGGATTCTGGGATGGTGGTGTCCACTCCACCTCTAACAGAGAGGGGTCTATGATCCCATAGGGCTGATGGATGAGACTCTCTTGCTTGTAGTTGTAGACTCTTCTGGTTCCTTGGTATGGTATTTGTCCATCATCACCTCCATATTAGTTGTCCTGGGTGAGACCAATGAACTGGAGAGTAGGTGTTGCAACTCTGTTGAGATTCAGGGCACAGTTAGCACATGGAGAGTCCAAAGATTTAAGTCTCTTGGACATACATATACCAACTCTAGTACTAATTATAGTTCAAATAGAAGGACAGAAGAGCCATGTGTAGGGAAACCACAACTGAGTCCAACTCTGTCACTCTGAGAAGCATAAATTCCAAAGTAGGGCTCACTGGCAAGGCACCAAATTCCTGAGCTTCCTGCCCTGACTATAGTATCTGGATGTCTCCAGAGCCCTCAGGAGCCCCACTATCTGGAGTAGTATCTACTTTGGCAGTCAAAGAGATCCTGCTGAGATGTGCACAAGCATAACCTCTGGAATGACCTCCTGACTCACTTTGAAGTCTCTTAGCCATATAAACTCACTTGTCTTTACCTTTCCCCCCTGTTCATCCAGGTCTTTTTCCAGTTGCATTGCTAGCTGGTGCTTCGTAGTAATCCCTTGGTGCCAGAGAGGCTCATCCCTGGGATTCATGTCCCACTCTGGGGGGAAGGTAATGTATTTATATGCTGAGTTTGGCTTATAGAGAGGCCACATTTGAGCAACAAGGAGGCTCCCAGGAGGCAACTCTTAGGCACTCTATAATACTAGGCTAAATTTCAATTTCAAGAGTAAATGTTCACATGCAGTCATCAATATCAAGGGTCTGTCACTGGACCATCCTCCTTCATTAGTCGTTGCCCCTGTACTAGGGGGATTCTTGCTGATCCATTAGAGAATCTGGCAGAGCTCCCCAGGATGGGAATTTGATATTCCTTCGGTTATTGTGTGAATCTCCACCCACTGTGACAATGCCCCATGAATATTTGAACACATTTATATGCCTTATATGTTTGCACAGATGAGCTTCCTCCCATGTATCCCCCATCACTGACATACCACCCCAATGATCCTCCCCTGCCACAGTTGTAACCCTTCTGTGATCCAAAACTTCTTAAAAAATGAAGCCAATAAAATAGTCGAATACAATTAATAAGAAAATGAAGTAATAATTATAGTTTTAAAATATGAAATAAAATACAAAAAATTTAAAAAATAATAAATAATAAAAAATTGGGTTAATAACAAATAATGAAAAAATATTAAAAATTTTTTTGACATTTTGCCTCTCATCACTGTAAGATCTGTTGTCCTATATGTACAGTGACATTTTCTTCTGTTTATTCCCCCAGTGTCTTACTTATTTTTTTTATTTCATTTTGTCCTCAAAGAATTTTTAAGTTACAGAAAAGTCACGTACCAAATACAGGGGATTCCCATATACCCAACATCCACCCCCTTTTCCCCCTTCCCCTATTAATAACGTTTTATATGCAGATGGTACATTTGTTACAATTGATGTACAAATATTGAAACATAGCTACCAAACCATGGTACATGGTTTACATTATGGTTTACATTTTGGACTATACACTTTTATAAACTTTCATGCAATTCAACATGGCCTGTATCCATCATAGCAAGATCATATAGAACACTTCCATCACCCCCCAAATGCCATCTATTCTATTCTTCCCTCCCCCTCTCTTGAGATCCATGGAAACCACCAAGCTTCACTCCTTGAAGGAAAAGATTCATAGTTACTTGCAACAGCACTGAGGGCTTGACACTGTGGTCTGCCCTCCCCTATTAGGCACCGCCCATGCTCTTGAGAGACTCCTGCCCCTCTATTTGACAATATAGTGGGTCTCCCCAGGATGGGAGTCCACCACCTTGCCGCTCATTCTGTGGGTCTCCATCCATTGATATAGCACAACTATGGCAAGATAAACACTCACACACTTCCTAGAAGCCTGCCCCTGGTGCACACTGTCCTAAATGTTCCCCACATCCAACACTCCAAACCAGCAACCTTCACTTGCCATATTGCCAAAAGAGCATTCCCAGCATTGTAGTTTCAACCATGTACCCACCAATCCCCAGTGTTCACCTGCTCCCTCCCCCAAACCTTCCCCCAGTTCCATGGACTGTCAAACCCACCCTCCCCATCACACCCCTTGACAAACCAAGACTGCCCAACCTAAAAGTATGTCCCCTCCACTGTGCAACAACACACTTCCACCTTATCATGTATTTTGCTCATATGGGCATTGGCTCACAACCTTCTCCCTTTCTATTTCCTGTAAACCCATCTTCCAGACTCTAGCTCTG
The DNA here is from genome assembly GCA_026826555.1 of Tolypeutes matacus. Classification (NCBI taxonomy): domain Eukaryota; kingdom Metazoa; phylum Chordata; class Mammalia; order Cingulata; family Chlamyphoridae; genus Tolypeutes; species Tolypeutes matacus. The sequence goes on from JAKSZT010053791.1 coordinate 9,087,266, forward strand.
TGAGTCTGTTCAATTTGCTTAATTCATATCAGTGAGCTCATGTAATATTTGTCCTTCAGTGCCTGGCTTGCTTCACTCAACCTGAGGTCCTCAAGTTTCATCCATGTTATCCCATGAGTTAATACTGTATTCCTTCTTATAGCTGAGTAATATTCCATTGTATGTATATACCATAAGTTGTTTACCTACTCATTTGTTGAAGGACATTTGGTGTGATTCCAACTTTTGGCAATAGAGAATAATGCTGCTATGAACACTGGTGTCATATATCTGTTCATGTCTTTGCTTTCAGTTCTTCTGGGTATATACCCAGCAGTGGATTTACTGGATCGTATGGCAGTTCTATAGTTAGTTTTCTGAGGAAATGCCAAACTGTCCTCCACAGTGGCTGCACCATTCTACATTCCCACCAGCAGTGGATGAGTGTTCCCATTCCTCCACATCCTCTCCAACATTTGTAGTCCTGTTTTTTTAATAGCCGCCAGTCTAATGGGTGTAAGATGATATCTCATTGTAGTTTTGACTTTCATTTCCCTAATAGCTAGTGATGTTGAGCACATTTGCATGTGCTTTTTAGCCATTTGTATTTCTTCTTTGGAGAATTTTCTATTCAAATCACTTGCTCATTTTTTAAATAGGTTGTTTGTCTTTTTATTTTCGAGGTGTAGGATTTCTTTATACATTCTGGATATTAGGCCCTTATCAGATATTGGTTACCAAATATTTTCTTCCATTGAGTAGGCTGCCTCTTCACTTTCTTGAGAAACTCCTTTGAGGGGCAAAAGTTCTTAATTTTGAGGAGGTCCCATTTATCTATGATTTGGTTTTTGTTACTATAGTTTGCATTTTAAAGGATTTTATATAAATAGAATCATACAATATTGTACACTTTTTTGGGGGGTAGGCTGCTTTCACTCATGAAGTTTATTTAATTATGATAACGATAATTCTATTATCAAGGAACTGATATTCAGAGAGGTTAATTCCCTTGTCTGAGGTTGCCCAGCTTGAAAGTGGCAGCGTTGTCTCAGAGCCCATACTTTCTCCATCACCACTCCCAGCCTTTCTGCGGCATCCCTGGAGAGTGCACAGTCTTGGGGGATTTCATTTCCAGGGCTTGAGTTTGCAGAGAAGGACCTAGCCCATTTATCATGGGGTCAAGGATTGGGATTATGACCTACAACACCTGCAGATGAGCCCCTTCCCTACCAGGTCAGTGTACATGTGGAAGTCCTAGTGGAAGAGCAAACAGACACAAACGGTCTGGAGTTTTGCAGGTTCTTCGTTTGTGAAGGCCACTGGATACCTAGGCTGGTGGAGACAGAAGGGATCACAGAAATGTATATTCCCTTGGCCTTGAAACAGAACCCAGGGTAGCCTTGGGATTAGCAAACAGTTGAGGGAGAGCTCTGGCTGCCCATCAATGCTCCAACCAGGGCAGGTCTGTTCTTATGTATTTCATACATTGTGCTTCTATATAAGATTTCTTTCAATGAAAGACTTTTGCTTTAAAAAAGAGTTTGAAAATCACTTATCTAGTTTAATGATCCTTTTAGAGATGATGCAACTGAGGCCTAGATAGGGTTGCCACATAAAATACAAAATGCCAATCAAATTTGGAATTCAAATAAACAAAGTATAGTTCTTTTAGTATAAGTATGTCTCAAGTATTGCATGGGATATACTTATACTAAAAGCCATTCCTGGGAAACGGATGTGGCTCAAGAGGTTCGGCGTCCGTCTACCATATGGAGAGACCGGGGTTCGATCCCCGGTACCTCCCGGTAAAAAAAAAAAAATAAAAGCCATTCCTTTCTGCTAAATCAGGCAGCCTAGGTCTGGAAAGCATAATGCCCTGCCCAGGAGAAGGTCAGGGCTGATGAGGCATATGGGATGGGGATGGGACTGATTCAAATGATCAGCCACCTGTCCAGAAGTGGGCCTGGACGTGACTGTATTGCATAAAACTACAAATATTCCCTTGATAGGGGCCTAAACGTTGTTTTCAGCAGGACCACACCTGTCCCAGGGCTGCAGTGACAGATGTTAGTGGAGTGACCAGGCCTGGCATCTTCACGTCCTGCTGTACTCTCTGTATCCTCCTGTCCTCCCTTCCCAGCTGTGCCCTGGGGTCTTGGGGCTGAGCTGCCCATGGCACTCAGGGTGGTGAGCCACGGTATTGTTTCAGCACCGGGGCATGGTAAAGGGGACACACTTAATCCTTGTGCTGTAATATCCAGCCTTCCCTCTGGATCATGGGTGGGAGGAGAGGAGGGGGCTAGGGAAGAGGCCTGGAAGTTAACAAGCACAATCACTCAAATGATCTTGCTTCTTTCTCTGCACTGACTAGGCCTCATTAACACAAGGAGGCTAATATCTGGCTCTGGAGTGAAGGCAGGACTGAAGTTTTCTCCAGGGGCTCTGTTAAATGTCATAAATTGCAAGAGCACAGCTTGAAGAGTTGTGAATGGCATCTGAGCCCGAGGCCATCTAGTAATATTTATACCATGGAAGTTCAACCTGTTTCCTCCTTTAAAAAAAGTTTCTGATTTGTTTCAGAAGATGTCCATCTTGATCACTGTTTCTGGCACTCTAACGGGCAAGAGTCTCAGTTCTGGATGCCGGGGGAAAGGTTGTGGAAGAAACAGCTTCACCCTGGGGAGGTACTCACAGGAGCTCAGATTCAAGCTTTCCTACTGCTCAATGCCTTCTTTCTGTTTGGGGTGCAGTTAGGAAGCAGGTCTCCCACTGCCACAGGAAAGGAGTATCCTTCTTATTTTTAGTCTATCAAATTCTGAGAATGAAATAAATAAGCCTGTTCAGCCATGCACCCCTCAGCAAGGGTGATGGAATATTACCAAAAATAATAACTAACAGGTACCTAGAGCTTATTATTTGTCAGATATTGTTTTGAGCAATTTATATGAATATAAATTCATTTCATCCTTGAAAAAAATACTATGAGGTAGTACATTTTAAAGGCTGAGAAACTGAGGCTGGGCTCTTAACCACTCATCTCTGTTACAGACCCAAGTGGAGGATCGTGCCAGCTGCTCAGACCTAGGCTGTGCCTATGCTGTCCTCTGAGCCCCAGAGTCTGGCATTTCCAGTGCCCTCGTGATCTGTCGCCAACCTGCCTTCTAAAACTTCTCTCGTACTGTGCACCATAGGGCTCTCAGGTGTAGCCCGTCTCCCTGTCCCTACTCACCAGGCACGGCCCTCCTCTGAGACTTGGGGTATATTGGGAACATCGTCTGGCCTTCTCTCCATGAAGAAAGCGAATTCTATGCAGCCTTGGGTCAGGCTCCACCTTCAACCCCAGGCATCCCCATGGCCACTCCAGACCCAGACATGCCCCTTGTGCTCTGAATTCTTGAAGGACTGCTTGTGTGTATTGCTCCTTAGCCCTTTAAGCCTGTCCAGCCTTGGAGTTGCTTCGTACTTTGTGCTGTTATTTAATGACTCACCTCTGTCTTGCTCCCTAACTAGATTTTAAACTCCAGGAAGGAAGAGGCTCTGTGTGAACCTTACGGTCCCTCAGTTCAAGATACTGAGGGAATAAGTTGCTGAGAGCTGTATTTCTCAGTTGCTGACTCTTAAAGAGTCACAGAAGAGGTAAGTGGTGCTCTTCGTGGACAACTGGGAGGCTCGTGGTGTCTCTTGGAATAGGTAAGGTCTGATGGGTGGAGGTGAGCAGACAGCTCCCTCACTTATGTAATACTGTCTTACACAGATTCTACTCTCTTTAAATTGCTCCATTAAACATATAATGAAAATTTAGAGTTGCAGAAGGCCTATGTTCTTGCAGGAACACAGAGTCATCTGTTGCGAGCAGCAGGAGCTATGAATAGGCCTTTCCCCTTTCTGTCTGGTATTATTTTGGTGACCGTAGCATTCAGGATGCATAATCTTATGTTATGTCAGTGTTATTTGTGTCATTTTCTCATTACTTACCTCTAAGCCTAAATGCAGAGCAATGGTTCAGGAGGGGCTAGAAATCTGACTGAGTCTGACTGTAGCTGTAAGGGGAAAGGAGAGTGGTGCTAACACTGACTTTGTGGCTAGTCATGCGTGTTTCCATAGAACTAATGGTCATGCTTATTTTCTTAATGTAAAAGTGAGCACTGAGGCTGCTGGGATGGACAGGAAGGAACAGAAAAGCATGCTGAACTGCTTTCGACTCACAAAATTTGAGTTTTGGAAGACATTTTCTAACAGAATAGCTGAGTATCTCTGGGAACATTTGTGATTCTTGAATCTGGGTAAAATATTTCTGGAAATATGTAAGCATTTTGTACCTTTACCATTTCTGAGGTCTCTAAACTCACAATGATGGCACTTTAGGTCTCCAGGTCTGTCCCCAAACTCTCCTCTTTGCCCAGAGGGAGCTATGTGTCCTCATTATAAGGAGGAGAAGACCTGGGAACAGAGAGCAATGATTGCTTTTTTTTTATATTCATCAAAAAGATAGATAATCCACATGTGATTTCCACACTGAGCCTTAAGTATGAGTAATTATGGAACAATTAAATGTGGTGGCCAGAACTGTTAAAAGAGCAATTATGTGGCTAACTCCTGTGGATTGCCTTTACTCTGAGTTGAAATGACGTGATGCAAAATATAACCTCAGATTTCAGAATGAACATTTCAGAATGCTCTTCTATTATGAGCTATTGTGCATTGAATTGTTCCCCCTCAGAAGATGTGTTTAAGCCTTAATCCTTGGTACCAGTGAATACAACCTTATTTGGAAATAGGGTCTTTGCAGACCCTGTAGCTAAAATGAGGCCATTCTGGATTATTAGGGTGGGTCCCCATTCAATATGCTCCCTTCCTTATAAGAAGAGGGAGGGAGCAGATGTGGCTCAAGCAGTTGGGCACCCACCTACCACATGGGAGGTCCCAGGTTCAGTTCCCAGTGCCTCCTAAAGAAGACGAGCAGATGCCACAATGAGCAAGACATTGCAATAAGCAAGACGCTGCAACCAGCAGATGCCGCAACCACTGCAACTAACAGATGCTGCAACCAGCAGACAACACAACAAGCAGGAAGTGGAAGTGGTTCAAGCGACTGGGCACTCGCCCCCCATGTGGGAGGTCCCGGGTAGGGTTCCCAGTGCCTCCTAAAGAAGACGAGCAGACAGACGAGAGAGCCATCTGTGGCGGGGGAGATAAAAAAAAAGAATCAAAGACTAAAAAAAAAAAAAGAGGGAAACCTGGACACGGCAACACAGACACAGACTGGAGAACTCACTCCATGAGAAAACAGAGATATACAGTGAGAAGTCAGCCATGTGAAGACAGAGGCAGATTGGAATCACGCTGCCACAAATCCAGGAATGTCTGGGGCCACCAGAAACCAGGAAGGGGTAAGGAAGTATCCTTTCCTAAAAACTTCAGAGGGAACATGGCCCTGCCAACACCTTGGTTTTGGACTTTTAGTCTTCAGAATTGTAAGAATTGTTGTTTTAAGCTACCCAGTTTGTGGTACATTGCTATAGCAGCTCTAGGAAACTAATAAACAGGCTGCTATTAATTATAGAACTTTTTTTTTCTCTTAAAATATAATGGGCAAATACCAGTTTGAGCATCTCAAACAAGGCCAGAGAGAAAGGGAATTCAAAGTTGGGCCAACATGGCTGGGCCGTCCCTACCTACCTATGTGTGTCTTTCTACTACAATATTGCCAGTCCTTCTTACCATGAGTCCCCCCTACCCACAGTACCTTTTACTTCTATGGTTGAACCTTGTAGAATTTGCCTTATTTTATGGCTGTTTGATAGTAATGACCTTTCTATAGTGCTTTATAACTCACAAAAGTTTTCACATATATTATCTCACTTTAATCTTTGTAACAACCTTGTACGGGTATACAGTATTACCAATTCATAGATGAGGAAACTTATGCTCAAGCAAGGACTTTAAAACTCAAATATCAATAGGAGCCAAGCAAGTACAAAATATGAAATAAACTGTCCAGGTTTGTATCAGTCAGTATAAATTAAGGTATGTGCAATAACAAAATGATCCCCAAATACTGGTGGCTTATATTAATAAAGGTTTATTTCTCGTTCAGGCTGCATGTTCACTGGAGGTTGGTTGTGGCTCTACTCCACAGATATTCACTCCGGGACCCAGGGTAACCAGCAGGGATATTGCTAAGGGATAAGGTAATATGGTGTACAGGGGAGTGGTTGTAGCTCAGTGGTTGAGCACTTGCTTGCATGTACAAGGTCCCAGGTTCAATCTCCAGCACCTCCTGAAAAAAAAAAAAAGATAATATGTTGTAACTGTGTGATGGCTCCTAAAGATTCTGCTTGAAAGTGGTGTACATCACTTTTGCTTACAAATGAAAACATGTCCTTTTTCTGAGGCTTCTCCAATAGATCTGTATCTGTAATGAATCACCAATTCATCCTACCTGAGGGGTTGGCAAACTAATGCTCCTGGGACAAATCTGGGCCCATGACCCACAAACTAAGAATGGTATTTACATTTTTAAAAGGTTGGGAAAAATATTTTGTCATATGAAAATTATATGAGATTTAAAATTTAGCGTTTTGGTAAGTAAAGTTTTATTTGAACAAAGCCAAACAGTGAAGCACTGGCAGAGATGACTAGTTGCAAGAGACACCATGTGGCCTGCAAAGCCTAAAATATTTATTATATGGCTTTACAGAAAAAGTTTGCTGACCCCTATCATCACTGGTCAGAAATCAACTTGGTAGGAACTCAGTTTAATAGTCTCAGCTGCCTTTTTCTTTCTACAGTCCCTGTGGACAATGCATTTGGAAACCAGAGCTACTGCATACATATGGCTGTGCACACTGGGAGGCATTATTCAAATAGATGCCAATGTGACAGGATTCCCCCGAACTCATGCGATGTGGCAGTCTTGCTGCCACCAGTGAATGTTAGAGTGTATATGGAGAAAGCTTACCTCTTACTTGAGCACTTTCAAAATTGCATGATAGTCATAACTAAACCCAAAAAACACCGTAAATAATATCAAAAAGCAAATGACAGCACAGGGAAAATATTGCAACAGATATTGTAGACCAAGGATTAGTATTTCTAATGCATAAAGATTTTTTTTTACAAATTAATAAGAAAAAAGAGAAATATCATAATAAAAAATGGATAAAGGTTGTAAATATTTAAGAAAATGTCCCAAAAGAATATGATAAAATGTTCAATCTCACTGGTAACTAAAGAGATACCAATTAAAACATGGAGTTGTCAATTTCACCTATAGGCGAAAAAAAGAGAAAAGCCCACGGTTGGCAAAGTTGAATGGAATAGGGCATATTCTGTAAATTTAAATTTTTAATGGGCAACTTGTTACTATAAATCAAAAGCTTAAGAACCTTCATACTCTCTGTCTTTGTCTACCTCAAGGAATTTATCTTAAGGAATTAACATGTAGTGATGCACAAAATAATCTATGCCTAAGGACTTTTATCACTGATGCTATTCCTAATAGGGAAAATTAGAAACAACTTAAACATCCGATGGTAAAATTACACAACCATTAAAATTATGTTGTAGAAGAAAAACTAATATTATTGGAAAGAGGTTAAGATATATCATTAAGTGAAATAAACAGTATACAAATAGTATATACAATATGCTCTGCTTTTTGCAAAAAACAAAGGCAAAAGACGACAAAAGCATCTCACATAGAAAAGATTGGAATATATCTAGTAAAATGCTAATAGTGGTTATCTCTGAGTTATTGGATTATGGGTGATTTAGATCTTTATACTTCTCTGTTTTTTCCTAATTTTCTACCATAAACAAATATTACTTTGATAATCAGGAAAAAAATAATATAAACACATTTGGACTGACAGAGCAAACATACTTACAGGATACTCATGAGCATATTGGGGCCCATATAATACTCCTCATGATTTCCTTCAACTTTGAGGAATTCATTTTTACACCACTTTTTTTTTGGGACCTGCTATTTTCAAGTTGGTGAGTCATGGGTTTGATTTTCCTTGATGCACTAGGAAATGTGTGATTCCTGTTCGTGCAGGAATGGGAAACATCACAAATCCTGCTCTGGTCTCTATTATCTGGATAGTAAAGAAAAAATATTTTGCTTAAATGGTCTGAGGTATTTAAAGAATTGCTTCAGCTTGAAGGATCACTTTATTACTGAGCTGTGGCTAATATGGAGGCCAGAGTGCTTTCTGGGCTGGATAATCTAGCTTTGGAGAGAAACAGACTTCTAAATTGGGGTGGGAACCTACAGCATGTGGTTTCCATCGAGTCGGCTGGCTCCCTCACCTCCTGAGAGTGAGTGGGAATCTCCTCACGCCCAGCCCAGGCATGCCTGACCAGCAGGGGCAGACAGCCTGCTGCCTCACTTTTGAAAGGTTGCCAACTGCTTCTCAAGAAAATTGCTTCAGTTCTCCCGTTCTTGTTACATGGCCCTGGTGGTCCATGGTAAATGAAATTCTAAGCAAGGTTAGGAGGGAAAAGTTGAAAACTTTTCTAGTACCTGAGACTAGAAATCTGTAAAGTTCTGGACAAAAGCCTGTTCAATTCTTTTGGAAGTCAGCTTTTGCTTGTCCTCTTGGACATGGAGCCATTTCAGACTCTATTACCTGACATCTCTGGTGTCGTCGTGCTTCCTGCCCTTTTGTGGGGTTCACACTGCCTTGACTTAGGTGCCCACAGGCAGATGGAACTGACTGACTGCAACTGGGAAGAAACCTCGGAACTACTCCTGGTCTGGCTGCAAGGTCTGAGGGAAATTGGTTCAGCCAGTGGAGCAGAGTTTCTGAGGAGTGGGGAAATAGCCTGGCACAGCCCAGCTACACAGTCAGCAAGGGGGTTCATGACAAAGTAGCTGGGGGTCCCAGCAGAGAGGCAGATCCCTGCATGGGGGTGTCCAGGGGTGGCTGTGTTCTGAATTTCCAGTGAGCAGCCAGTTCGTGAGTAGTAGGGCACCAGCCTCCAAGGAAGGGCTCAGAGACGACAGGCACTTAGAACAAGAGTGGGATAAGGGTCTTAGAACAAGAGCGGGTTGAGGATGTAGCATTAGCCATGGGGTGCAGTGGGAGGGCCATGGGCTTTGGAGTCAGACCTGGGTTTGCTCCTGCCTTCACCATTGATCCTGGCTGTGTTTGGTAGAAACCTCGGCTGTCTTCCCTGTGGGTAGGACCAGCACCACCTAGCTCTGGGAGGTGTTGGGAGAATTAAATGAGCTAAGTTGTATAAAGCACTCAGAACAGAGTAGACCCACAAAAGGACATTCCTAAATATCTTTTGTCCCAATTCAGGATTAGAACTGGAAGTGGGGCTTGGCTTGTATATGGAGGACCAGTGGTCCCAGGCAGAGGACCTCTTGTGTTGAGGCTGAAAACCAGGCTGAGTCTCACACTATTGGTAGTAGTTTAGGAAAACATACCTGATAGGTTTTCCTACTTTCTTTTCTTTCTAATGGCTTCTCTTTGGAAACTCAAGGGCTTTGATTTGTTTGCATTTATCAAAATCTAAGATGATTGGAAGAATAGGGTGATCTGAGGACCAACTGAAGTTTGATTTGTGGGGAGAATTCCAAGATACACCAGAAATTCTTTTAAAAAACAATAAAATTAAGAATATTTGATCAGAGAGACCATCTGACACACTGTGTTTTGCTTTTGATTAAAGAAAACAAGCATGGATCTAGTGGTACAGTTTTATACCTTTTGCAAATAATCTAAAAACATCTATCGAGGTCAATATAGTCTCTCATTAGCCCTCTAATTTATGACCACTGTAACCCTTACAGCTCTACAGTGAAGAATTCCAGCTTTCTGTATTCACTACATAAGTCCTGGTATGACATTCAGTGAAAATAAATGAAGAAATATAATAATGTCCACTCCTTGCTGCTAGGCAGAGACTATGCCACATTCTCTTCTCCATCCCTGTGCCTGCCTCCTCCTAGTAGGCCCTCAAGAAAGGCTTGCTGAGCTGAACTGAATGATAAACAATATTTTAAATGGAATATTCTGTACTCTAAGAAAACTCAAGGAACTTTGAGATTTATGAAGCATCTACATAAGATGGTGGCGGTGGTTTAGATGTGAGGAAGTTAAAATTCACACTACAAATGATTTCTTATTTTACAAAGTGACAATGCCTTTAAACAGAAAGTTTCTATATTTGATTAAGAATGAGTCAACTTGGGGAAGTTCATCTCGGCCTCCCTTTTTGGGGACATGATAATCTCATGAACTAAGGAGCACAGATAATTCTTTTTTCTATTAAAGTCAGTTTTTTTAGAAAAGCTTGATTTCTTTGAAGTGTTAGAGAAGGTGTGGGGAGCCTGATGGGGAGAGGATTTCCCCAATCCTGCTGTAGTCCTAACACCTAAATTCCGAGGACTGAAATTCTAAGCCCTTCTCCAGCTCACCCCCTGAAGAGCTCCACCCTGTTTCTGCACCTTTGGACACGTGGTGGAGCAACATTGTGCAGACAGACAGTCCCTGTGCTGTGCCTGGGTGGGGCTGGACAGGGGAGAAGCAGGTGTTGGTGTGTCTGAGTCCTGTGGCCTCCCTGGCCCCATCCTTCCTGGTCTGGGCATTCTTCTCTGCAGAGAACTTACTGTTTCCGTAGGTGCTTGGGCTGTAGAGAGGGATTCTAGTTCCAGAGCAGCCAAGGGACAGAGGCAAGACCCAGGTAAGGAGGGGAGTCTTTCTTAAATATAACAATTCTTAAAATATAAGTGGGTTATTTACTGTTTGGCTGTAAGATTTGGCCAAGTTTGCACGGTCCTGGAAGTGTTTATTTACCAATGCCGAGAACCATGCCAATGTCACATTGGAAGCATTTTTCGTGGCTCGTGACGATTGACTTTAGTTTGCTGGTAGTAACATTTCACAGTCAATATTGGTGGTTAATTACAGACACAATTTTAGCCATAAGGCAAAGTAGATTAGATTTGAGCCTGTCTCTAGGTCAAGCCATTTTCCACTGAGATAAAATAAGGTTCTAGCTCAAAATCATTGAGATTTTAAAAATATCTGTATTTCTAAAATTATTTCAAAATACTCACACTCTATATTGATCCAAAGCATATTGATACATAGCCCAGCTCTCACATACCCATCCTAGTGCAATTCTCCCAGGCATTCTTTGTAGATCCTGAGATCCGGTCTTGCTGGATGATCCACTGTTCCCTTTACACAACCTGTGATGTCTTGCCTCTGTGCCTTTATTGGGCTGTTCCCTCACCTGAAATTCTCTTATCCTCTACAGGCCAAATTCCACTCTTCCTGTAAAACCTTGATCAAGGACTCTTTCTCAGTGAAGACTTCTGTAGCCTATGCTGGCCGTGTACCACCCATGTCCTACCTGAGACCTGCAGGCAGGTTCCTTAAACACCTACAGCTCTCTGCACCTCTCTCTCTCTGGAGGGTATTCCCTAGCTACAATGGAGACTTTCGACTGTGCATTAATGGAGCAAAGGGTAGTGCCCCAGGGGGATTTCTCTATCACGAAGGCTGGGAGCTGTGGGATAAACACTCCAGCTCCTCACCCCTCAGTGCAAAGATTCTGAGGCATGGTCAACATTCTCTCAGAGGCTTTCCACTGTGGTTGAGTCCCTTTGTCATAGCAATAGCCTGCTCCCTTCTGTCTTGACTTCTATTCCCTTCTTGTGTTTCCTGAGATCTTCTCCTTCCCACACAAAGTACTTGCACCCAAATCCTTGCCTCAGGATCTGCTCTTGGGGAAACCAAATCCAGACTACTTCCCTGAATCTCTAAATATAAGTAAGTTTTTCTCCTCTGAGGCTCATAGCACTCATCTGTGCATTCCTCACTGCAGCTATTATAATTGACCTCATCTTAGAGGAAATTACATCTGTGAGTTATTCCTCTATTTAAGTACAAGCTCTTTGAAAGCGGGATACATGGTGGATTCTCCTTTTATTCTCCACTTTGCCTAACACAGTACTTTTCACAGAGTTGAGTTTAATATCTATTATCAAATTGGTGAATAAATGTGTGAGTGATGAATGGATGAATAAATGAATGACAAAGCTCCTTTGGCAAACTTTTTACCTTACACTTCATTAGTACAGGTTTAGGCAGAGCACATGCCAGAGTCTCTGCGTGCCCAGTCTTTAGCACATGGTAGGAACTCAAAAGATGTTTGTAGCATGAAAAAACAAAGTGTATTTGGCAGGATCAAAGCAATCTGCAGGAGGGGTGAGCATTCTTTTACTAGACCTGTGTCCAGTTCATGGGATGTTGATCCAATGGTATTATAGAAGCCTGGATGTGCTGCCAGCTTTAGAGGCCTTTTGCAGCCAAATCCAGTTTGCTGGGGCCTCACAGAAACAGCCAAAATGGTCTGTTAGTCTGGGCTCTGTCCCTGTCTCTGTGAATGAGCCTCAGGACAGGCCGGCGGCAAGAGAGAGGCCTGCCTCCTTGACAGCTGTCAGCTGCCCATGATGTAGGAAACCAACTCCAGTTGCAGCCTATAAAATTCAGATTACACTGAAACACTGAGGGGAAGCCTTAAAATCCCTCAGATAGTGCCCCAGGGCCTGATCATAGCCGGAAGATATCCCTGGGGGCTGGGATTTGGCCGGACTTCACTGGGAATGGGTGGGAGGGGGAAGTCCAGATAATTCTTGGGTTGTGGAAATTTTGAGAGACATCAAGGTCCCAACTCAGACTTGGAGCTGCTTGAAGTATTTTCAGGCTGGTGGACTGTGCTGACACCCTAGGGTCCAGGGTGGTAGAAGAAGTGACACACACTTCCTGTTTCAAGGGAATTGCTTTGTATACTTGGACAGGAATACACCAAAAATGAGGTGTGGGACAAGGGCACTAATGTGAATTAAGTGACTGCCCAATGTAACTTCTTGTAAGGAGACGACTTGGGCATTGAAAGCACGGAGGGACTGGAGAAAAAAATACAGATTTAGCTCTGCTGCTTCTAAGCTCTGTGACCATGTGCAAGTGGCATAAACATTTTCAGCCTCCGCTGCCTTCCCTGTTAATGGGACAATCATGACATCCTTGGACAATTAGGAGAAATATGAGAGAATGTTTGCAGAGCACCTGGTCCAGAGGAGATGCTCCAAACATATGTCCTTTCTCTCCTCTCTTCTCTCCTCTCTTTTCCACTTTCTTTCTCATTCCTATTACACCTTGAGGGAGAGTAAGGTATTCCTGAAGTACCTAGTAATTTATATTTATCATTAATGAACTCTTTATTAATTGACTGGTGTGGTTTTTGAATACAACAAGGATGCATACAGGAAGAAATATGTGGAGTCCACAGTCTTGTCAAGAGCAGCCAGAGGCAGCCCTTTATTTCTTTCTTTTTCTTTTTCTTTTTTTTAAAGATTTTATTTATTTACTTTATCCATTTTAAACACCCCCCTTCCCCATTTGCTGTTTTTGTGTCCATTTGCTGGGCAATTCTCTGTGTGTGTTTCCTGCCATCTCTTCTCATCTTCCTCCTCCAGTCTTCACCAGGATTCGATCCTGGAGACCTCCGATGTAGGAGAGAGGTATTCTGCTGCCTGCGCCACCTCAGCTCCTGGCTTCTGGAGCTTTCGGAGCATCTTGTCTTGTCTCTCCTCTGTTACGTCATCATCCTGCTGCATGGCTCCCGGGGCCCGACAGCTCAGTGGCACACAGAGCCTGGCAGCCCATGCGCCTTCTATATATATATATATATATATATATATATATATATTTATTTTACCGGGAGGTCCCGGGGATCGAACCCAGGTCCCTCCATATGACAGACGGACGCCCAACCATTTGAGCCACATCCGCCCCCCTTTATTTCTTAATTCTTCTCCTGACCCTGTTTAGGTGCCAGGTTTTGGTTACAAAATAGTGAGATCCCCTGAGAGTATGCCATACAACTCAGAAAAGTAACATTAAAGTCTTCATCATTTTCAGCATTAAAAAGTTTATTATTTAATATATATCTCAGAGACTTAAATCTTCAGTCTGTTCATATGTTGGGTGAGCCCTGAATCTCAGCAGGATTGCAGCAAACTCCTACTCTCCAGTTCACTGGACTTACCCAGGACAATTGACAAAATGATGATGCTGGACAACCCCCATCCCCCAAAACAGAAAGTGTCTACCACTGTAAGCAAAACAGTTCCTTTCATCTGCCCCATAAGATCTAAGCCCCCCCTCTCAATCTGAAGCAGAGCGGGCATCACCATCCTAAATTCCTAAAGATTGAGGAATGAGCAAAAACATAAAGGGGAAATGCAACCATGGAACAAAGTAGACTTATTATTAATGTAGTAATGGATGAACTTGTAATATTGATATAAAGATAGTGGTTACCAGAGGTTCTGAGGGGAAAGTGAGGGAAGAACAGGTGGAACCTAGGGCATTAGAATTGTTTTGCATCATATTGAAATAAATGAAACAGGCCTTATACATTTTGTCAAAGCCTATGAATTTGTACAGTGCAAAGTGTAGACCATAATGTAAACTATAGACCTTGGTTAGTAGCAATGCTTCAATATTTGTTGATCAATTGTAACAAATGTACTACACTAATGTAAGATGTTATCTCAATGGAGAAAGTAAAAATCTTCCAATAAGGTTTTCCAGGGCTCCACCCCAATCAAGATGGCAGAGCGAGAAAAAAAAGATGGCAGAGTGAGACCCTTCAAGGTTATGCCCCCACCCCAGAAGCTTTGCACAACCAGCAAGAACTGGCAGAAACATCTTTCTAAATGCTCCAGAAAATACTTATAGGATTGCAGCGAGAGTAAGGGCTGAATCAAAAAAAAGGCCTGCATTAGTCAGCCAAAGTGGTGCTAATGTGAAATACCAAAAATGGGTTGGTCTTTATAAAGGGTATTTATTTGGTGTAGAAGTCCACAGATACCAGGCCATAAAGTGTTAAGTTTCTTCTCTCACCACAGTCCATTGCCACGTGTTAGAGCAAGACAGCTGCCGGCATTTGCCAGGGTTCAGGCTTCTGGGGTTCCTCTCTTCCCCGGGCTGCGTTTCTCTCTGGGATTAGCTCCTGTTTCCTTCACAAGGTCAGCTGTAGACGATCAGGTGAACGGCTCACTCCTCTTCTCCTGGGGCCTTCTTTCAAACATCAAAACTGCTTCTCAAAAAACTGCTTCAACTCTGTTCTTGCCATGCCTTTTATATTTGATTTCCCACCCACCAAGGGGTGGGGCTCAACGCCCTACTGACGTGGCCCAGTCAACACCCTAATCATAACTTAATCATGCTCAGATTAACAGATCAGTTTACAAGCATGATCCAATTATATTTTTGGAATTCATAATTACATTAAATTGGCTAATGGCTACAAGGCCCCTTAAAAGTGGTAGGCTCTCTTGGCACCCTGGCTGACCCATCCTCTACCCTTCCTCAGCTCAGCTTTGAGCCAGCCTGCTTCCCAGTGTGGATCCATGGTTCTAGTTCTGTATGTCTGGCCCAATCTGCCTGGTGGTGGCCTGAGAGACTTACTCTCCCAGGATTTGCTCTGCATGTAGAAGATGTTTGTGCTCCCTAGGCTAGGGATAGCAGGCAGCAGTCAAGTTGTGCTGCCTGGCAGGGGATTGCAGGCTGTAGAACATACAGTGCAGTGCCCAGGACTGGGAGGAAACTGTTTCCTAGGGAAGAGGGGACATTCATAGCTGTGTAAATGGGGGAATTCCGAGGGCCACAGGTGCATATTCGTGGCCTGGAGCTATTCTCCAAATTCATTAATTGGATAAATCCCAATCTGCAAAGACTGTGAAAGTTGTTTTCTTTTTTTTCTTTTTTCTTTTTTTTACCAGGAGGGACTGGGGATCGAACCCCGGTCTCTCCATATGGTAGACGGACGCCGAACCTCCTGAGCCACATCCGTTTCCCGAGTTGTTTTCTTTTCCTCCTCTTTTTCTTTGTTGTTGTTAGCTACTGGCATTTAAGAAAAGCTCTGCCAAAACACTAGCTGGATACAAGCTTAAGGAACAGATGCCTCAGAGTCAAAATTCCAAAGCAACACACTAACATATCAAGATGTCCAAGTTTCAACAAAAGATTTCCAAGATACAAAGACAGAAGAATTGATGGCCCAAGCAAAGAAGAAGATTAAAGCAGGAGAAACCATCAATGAGGAGTATCAGACCTAGGACATTTCAGACAAAGACTTAAAAAAAAATGGTCCTAAATATGCTTAAAGAGTTAAAGGAAAACATGGACAAAGAGCTAAAGGCTATTAGGAAAACTATAGATGAACACAAAAAGCATATCAATCAAGAGATGGAAATTGTGGTAAGGAACCAAACAGAGCTGAAGACCCCAGAAACAGAAATGAAAAATTCCCTAGAGAGCTTCAGCAGCAGATTGGAGATATCAGAAGAACGAATCAGTGAACTTGAAGATAAGACAATTGAAATCATCTAGTCTGAGGAGGAGAAAGAAGAAAGAATGAAGAAAAGTGAACAGAGCCTGAGGAATCTGTGGGACACCATCATATGTACCAATAGATGCATTGTGGGAGACCCAGAAGGAGAAGAAAGAGAGAAAGTGGCAGAGAGAATATTCAAAGAAATAAACTGCAAACTTCCCAAATTTAACAAAAGACATGAATATATACATCCAAGTTGCTTAACAAACTCCAAACAGGATAAACCCATGCAATGTAATAATCCAACTGTCAAATGCCAAAGAAAAAGAGAGAATTCTGAAAGTTGCAAGAGAGAAGTAATGTGTCACATACAATGGAGCCTTGATAAAATTAAATGCTAATTTCTTACAGGAAACCATGGAGGCAAGAAGGCAGTTGGGGGAGCAGATGTGGCTCAAGTATTTGAGTGCCTGCTACCCACATGGGAGGTTCCAAGTTCAGTTCCTGGTGCTGCCCAAAAACCAAAAAACAAACAACAAGCAAACAAATGAAAAAAGCCAACTCAGGGGAGGTAATGTGGCTCAGAGGTTGAGTGTGCTGGTTTCCCACAAACAAGTCCTGGGTTCAATCCCTGGCCCCAGTACCTAAAAAAAAAAAAAAAGGCAGCGGGACAACATATTTTGGTTCTGAATTCAAAGAATTGCCAGTCAAGAATTCTTGTCTTTCATAGAATTCTTTGTAGCATAACCGTCTTTCAAAGATGAATGAGGAATGAAGACTTTCCCTGATGAAAAAAAAAGCTGAGGGACTTTGTCACCACCACACCGGCCCTACAAGAAATGCCAAAGGGTGACCTGAAGGTTGAAAGGAAAGGACACTAGACAATTGAGTGGAGTCATATGAAGAAATGAAGATCTCTGATAAAGATAATGGCATGGGTAAATATAAATACCAGTACTAGTGTATTTTTGATTTGTAACTCTAATTTCTCCTTCCTACAGGATCTAAAAGGCAAATTCATAAACTGTAATGATAAATCACTGGCTTTGGATTCATAATGTACAAACATGTAATTTGTAACAAGAATGACATAACGGTGGGGGGATGGAGGGGTATAGGAACATAGTTTGTATATGCTATTGAGGATGTTAAGTTGGTATCAAAGCAAATGAAATTGTTATAGATTTTGGATGTTAAATTTAAGCCTCATGATAACTAAAAAGAAAACATCAGAGAATATTCAAACTCACAGAGACAGAAAGTAGAGTATAGGTTACCAGGGGTAGAGGGCAGGGACAATGGGGGACTTAATGCAGAATGCGTGTAGGGTTTCTGTTTGGGGTGAAAGGAAAGTTCTAGGATTGGATGGTGAGGAGGATACTGCAACATTGTGAAAGTGATTAATGCCACTGGTGGTATTCTTGGGAGACCTTGGGATAGGAAGATTTATGTTGTATATATTTTCCCACAATTAAAACAAAAAGAAAGAAAGAGAAACTAAAGAGATGACAATTAAATGCAATACATGATACTAGATGGGATCTAAGAATGGAGGAGAAAAGGCTCAAAAGGACATTATTGGGATTAAGAAAAAATTGGAATATATAGTACATAGGCTGTATATAACCACTAAATTTCCTGAACTTGATAACTGCATTTACAGTGATTACATAAATGAATGTCCTTGTTTGTATGAAATGTGCATGGACTTATTATGTGTTCAAGGAGTATGATGTGTGCAACTTGCTCTCAAATGTTCAGAAAATAGATGAGATAGATAGAGAGGTAGAAAGGTAGATAGGTAGATGATACATAGAAAGATATGACAAAGGTGGCAAAATGTTAAAATTGGTGGTCGTGGGTACCTGCGTTTTGGGAGTGTATTGGAGTTCTCTGAATGGGATTTGTATTATTTTTGCAACTGTCCTGAAATTATTTCAAAACAGAAATATTTAAAAAGTCTGTCAATGAGCCAAATCTGCTTTCTTAAGGAAACAAAACAATTTAAAAAGATCTTTCACTACATACAAGTGAGGCCTGTTTGCGTACCATATTGGCAGCCATTCTTTTTTGACTCTTTTAAAATTAATTTATCTAAGTACCCTTTTTAAAGGATTCGTGTTTCAGCAGAGTGAAAAAGTACCTTGTGAGTTTCTCTTGATCTCTGTCAATTACACTGAAGCAAAATATATTTTGATATAAAGATATATAGTGTTATAGTTCATCTTAGTATGAAAATCTATTAATCAAATGTGACAGGTTAGATTTGTATATTTTGCTCTCCTAAAGTTTCAATGAAAATAACTGTGTTGACTTATTCCAAATATTCTTTCTTACTTTTGGACAGGGAATGCTCATGTGTATGAAGATGGGATATATAGAAAAAAATTATTATGCTACCTCTTCTAGCCTCAGAACTGCATGTGAATTTAATTGGTGCTTAAAGAGATCTGGACCTTGAAGGTGGCATGTATGTGTATATTTGCAGTTATGGTAGGGGTTTTGAGGGTTTACAGAGGGTCAAGCAAAGATAAGGGAAGTTCGTGTTTCCATCAATTTGGAGAACTGAAGGTCAGTGTGATGGTTAGACTAACGTGTCAACTTAGCCAGGTAATTGTGCCCAATTGTTTGGTCAAGCACACACTGAGCTAATTGTAATACAAGGATATTTATGGACTTTGGTCACCAGTGAGTTTACTGCATAGATGACTGATTACATCTGCATCAACCAGGGAGATTGCCATTAGCAATGGGTGATGCTTTATCCAATCAGTTGAGTGCCTTAAAAGGGGAAGTGATTTCAGCATTCAGAATTTCCCAGCTTGTCTTTGTATAGCCAATGTCTCAGGGAAATTCATCAAGGACCTTCACTGGACTTTCATTGGAGCCCCTGATTTGCAATCTGCCCGGGGAACCTGGACTTGTGCATCCCCATGGTCACGTTAGAGACTCTTATAAAGTCTTATACTATTTACAGATATCTCCTGTTGATTCTGTTTCCCTAGAAAAAACAGGAGAACCTTGACTAATACAGTCAGTCAGTCTCATACAAAAGGAGGTTTGAGGGGACACGTGGTACCTGTGGATAGCAGGGGAAGAAAAAGGAAAGGAAAGAGAGGTCAGTTGGCTTGGCACAGTTCTCATCTGTGATGACTAAAATTGACTAAAAAGGCCCTGAACTCTAATGTGCCACCAACTAGAATTTTGGGGTGTTTCTATGGGATTGGAGTATGGATTTGTTATAATTTGGGAGCATGGTAATAAGATAAATTTAGATAAGATATCAACAAAAAAGGCTTTATGCTAATAAGGAACCCTACTCCCTTAAATAAGGCACATTATAATGAAGATGGCCGTCCTGCAATTTCATTTTTGGAGCATCTTTATCTTGGTAAATGTGGAAGCAAAATGATAGTCCCAAAGATGTCCACATCCTAGTCCCTGGAACCTGTGAATATGTTACATGACAAAAAGGAATTTTGCAGATGCGATTAAATTAAGGAGATTATCATGGATTATCTCAGTGGGTCCAATCCAATCACATGGGTCCTTAAGAGTGGAGAAATCTTTCCAGGCTGTTGTCCGAGGGACATGTGACTGTGGAAGAATGGTCAGAGACACAATGCTGTTGGCTTTGAACTGGAGGAAGGGGCCATAAGCCAAGGAGTACAGAAGCTGGAAAAGGCAAAGCAAGGTATTCTTCCCCAGAGCCTCCAGAAAGTAACCAGGCCTGCTGGTGCCTTGATTTTAGCCCAGTGAGACCTGTGTCAGACTTCAGACCCACAGAACTGCAAGACAATACATTTGTGTTGTTTTAAGCCACCAAGTTTGTGGTAATTTGTTATGGCAGTAATAGCAAAGTAATACAGTAGTGGAGAGTGGACTAAATGATACAGATCTCTTAGAGTGCTTCCAGTTCTGGGATTCTTTATTCCAAACAGGCTTATTCAACACCTTGTACATGAATAATTTCCCCATTAGCCTCACATATTTCCAGAGAATGTGACAGCATAAAATATTTAAGTCAAGACAAATAGACTTGATGAGTTGGCTTACCTTGATTTTTACAAACATCTTCTCATTGATCAGTCTTTAAATAACAACAACAACACACACACAAAAACCTTCTGTTCATTAGAGTAGGCCAGTTCAAACATTTCTTTTGAAACGAGTTCAAATCTGCATCCCCTACACATTGTTAGGGTTTTGTACTCTAGGACCTTAAGAAATTAACTTTTGCATGTTCCCTTTCAGCTGCCAAGATGGGTCGTGGACACCTTAACAGACAAGATTTAATTAAAGCTTAAATGAAAATACACCAATGTGCTACCATGAGCAAACCAATACTGGTTAAAGAGGGCTCAGTGGCAAGACCTGGGGGAGAGGGAGGATGGTACTGCCTCTGAGAATCAGATAGGAAAAGGCAGGAGTTCAGGAGGACCTCGGCAAAGCAAGGAGTCATATTTGTTGGATCCAGCAGGATTGCTCTATGAAGTGACTTCCCTTGAAAAGCAGCCATTAGTCAAAGCATTATAAAATGATTGTTTTTAAGGACTGAAATGAGTATTTATACTCAGGAGACTAAATGATTTTTGAAAGGTGATTGGGCAGAGGAGGAAGGGATTAATTACGGACCAAGGAGGAAGTATATCCAGGAAGACTTCCTAGAGGAGGTGATGTCTTTATTATTAACTGGTGGCCAGGAAGAAAGAGTTTTCCAGGCAGAGGAAGCTTTTCTGCAGAGAAGTTCTCTTTTGCCCCTGAATGGCTGATTGGAGCACTTCATTGTAGATTGGGGGCTGAGGGGTGGAAAGTATTTAATATTGCTTATGGACTTTGTTTCCAGGACAATCTGCACATGAATCTTGTCACCAACTTCCAGTGTGACCTTTAGAAAGTTAGTTAGCCCTTTAAAACAAGGTGATTGGGCAGAGGAGGAAGGGATTAATTGCGGACCAAGGAGGAAGTATATCCAGGAAGACTTCCTAGAGGAGGTGATGTCTTGAGCTTGAATTGAAATTTTAAAAAAACATTATTCTTGTGGGGACATGTTGGTGTGGGTATGATATATTTATTAAATAATACACGGTATAGTGTGGACTTAGTAAGGGGTCCACGGTTTTCACCTGACAGGCAAAAAGGGTCTGTGGAACAAAAAAAGATTAAGAACCCTTACTTTAATGCCTCAATTTTCTGTGCTGTAAGATGGAGATACCAATAGTACTTAACTTATAGGGCTGTTTTGAGATTAAATGACCTAATGTTTTGCAAACTGCTTGGTATCTAGTAGCAAATAGTCACTATTATTTTTTTTATTGCCTAAATATGATCTTCCAAGAATCCTAAAACAGCGCTGTTCAATAACTACAATTCTATGTCACTAAAGTGTCATGAATATTAACCCCATTTCCTCCCCCTAATTAGCCAAAGACAATGGAGTCAGAGTTGATCAGGCATGAGCAGCGGTGCAGCCAGATGGCACTGTGTGGCTGAAGCAGAGGAGGTGACAGGCAGGCTGGCTTCATGGGCATGCAAGCTGGGCAGTTGTCCAGAGCCTCATACTCAGAAGGGCTCCACACTTGGTTTATATTCTGCTGTCACTGTCTTGAAAGTTTTAATAATTTTTGAACAAGGGGCCCTGCCTTTTCATTTTGCATTGGGTCTTGCAAATTATATAGCTGGGACTTGGAGACAGGATTGTCTTGGGAGAAGCCTGCCTTTTCTATCCCTTGCTCCCCTCTTGCCTAGGACCTGTGGGATCACACCCGTTCTTGAGGTCCTTCCTGGGGAAAGGGCCATAGCATCTGTTTCTGGGACTGAGGCCGGCAATACCCATTCAGCCATCAGCTCATCTGGCCCTAATCTAGGGCATTCACAAAGGTGAATTCGGCAGAACCTCTGCCAGGGGAGTTCATGTTCTAGAAGGTGGAGGCAAGTGTTTATATAAACAACTACAGAATGATATGGCAAGTGCTAGAAGCAGGAAAGTAGATGTTCCAGGAGCCCAGGGGAGGATGTGCAGGGATCATAGCACTTATTGAACATTTATAATCTCTGTGCATTGGTCCCTGCTAGGTTCTCTTGTCTAGAAAAGCCATTTTTCTGATGATTTTTTTTTTTCCTCCTTATGAATGAGGGCCAGGGAGGGGAAGATTTGATAGTGCAATTCTTGAAACTCAAAAAGGCACAAAACTTGGATGTATTCTAGCAGAGACCTTCTGTCCCTGAGATCATAGAGGGGGTCCTGGAAGCTCTGCCTTAACCAGATGGTGCAAATGGCTAGAAGGTAACTCTACACACTGGGAAATAGGGACTGGAGGCCGTCGGAAACCTTCAGTCATATGGTCCCCTTGGTAATCTTGTGCTCTCCCTCCTAAGTGTATCTCCCTCCTCACTTGGAAGTGCCTTGAGTGCTACCTTTGCTAGAGGTATATGGAGTCTAAAACAGAATCTTATAGTTGATTTGGGGGAGATTTAGTATGTTTTCACCTTTTCTATGGTAGATTGAGTTATGTACCCTGGGGTATGGGGAAACAAAAATGAAACATATTCTTAATCTTTTTAAAAATAAATTGATACATTTTAATTTAATTTTTCATGTTCTTAATCTTAATCTGCATTCCTGTGGGCTTTAGTCCATAGTAAATAGGACCTTTAGAAAGTGCTATTTTTAGTTAAGGTATAACCCAACTGAATGAAGGTTGGCCTTAATCGGGATTACTGGAGTCTTTTGTAAGCAGAAGAAATTCAGGCATAGAAAGAGAATGCCTTGGGGAGGACACGGAAGTGGGAAGTCAGCAGGAACCCGGAAGAACAAGGAGAGAACATGTGATGTGAACAGAAAGCCAAGGAAGACAAGCTTTATCGGCCAGCTGAATGCTAAAGACTCACACCTGGGAGGAGGCAAGCCTTCCAGCCTCCCAAACTGTGAGACAATAAATTCCCAATGTTTGTCATTCCTTGTGTGGTATTTGTCATAGCAGGTAGGAAATGAAGACACCCTCCAACAACGGAATTATAAACAAATGTCCAGACCGCAAGGCGACTCCCAACAGTTAAGCTGCGCCTCTTCTTACTGAGCTCGCTAAGGGCACGGCTCATGTCTTATTGATCTTTGCTCACCAGTGCCGAGCACAGCGCTAGTTGCATGGTAAGGGCTCAGACAACAGCTGTTGAGCTTGAGTCTACCAATATTGGAGAGAGAGAGTGAATGCCCTGTGGAACCTAAGAACCAAGAGGCAGTGGGAATGCTACATCTTCAGCTGCTAAAAATCAGCAAACAATGGCAGGTTCCTCATCAGTGCAGCACCCTGGAATGTTTCTACCTTTGATCCGTAAGGTTATGCCTTCTTGAGCCAAGCAATTGGATGAACTGATACCAACTTTTCTTGCTTTGATTAGTTGTGTGTTGTTCATGTAGAAAGAATCACAGCACGTTCCCATTTCTCTTCAGGTACATAAACTAAGGCCCCTGACCTCTTCAGAATTATTTCCCAGCTGAGTTGATTCAGTGTGCTGAATTAGTCTATTTAACCAAAAATCCTTTCCAAGTAGAAACAACAGACTTGGATTTGGTTATAGCCGAGGCACAGATACGCACATCTTTAACAGACCACAGTGCTCTTTCAGAGCCACATTACGTCTTCTGATGTTGACATTACTCCTTTGGAGGTCCACAGGAGCTGGGAGCCCATTTCCACAGACATCCCTTGACCTATTGATTCCAGTAATGTTCTCCAGCAGCCAAGGAAAGCAGTTAAGGTGAGCAGGAGCTCTTGGAACCTGAACTTCTGCTCCTTTTTGCCTTATAAGTAGATCTGGGGTTTCTCATAAAATAATGCTTAGTATTTGTTTTATTTGAAAGGGAGGGAAAAAGAAAGCAAATGAAGTAAAACACAATAGATTTTTGGAAAAAATTTGAGGTCAGAGATCTGAGATGAAACTCTAGTCCTGGTGGTTTTTCTCCTCATTTGTGTCTCAAAAAACTTGCTGTTGATCAGATGACACCCATTGCCTTTATTATTAAGTATCAGTCACACGGCATAGATATATGCAAAGCGACTTACAATCATGCTTTATTATTTATTAAAG
The DNA here is from genome assembly GCA_026826555.1 of Tolypeutes matacus. Lineage (NCBI taxonomy): Eukaryota > Metazoa > Chordata > Mammalia > Cingulata > Chlamyphoridae > Tolypeutes > Tolypeutes matacus. Next base: position 9,111,707 of record JAKSZT010053791.1, read on the forward strand.
AGAAAATACTTTTTTAAAAAACAAATTGACTTTTCATCTGGGGAATATTTGCTGCTCTCTGGTTCACTTAACCCAGGCAGCAAAAATAAATGGCTCATTTTTACTTGTGAATTTGCATACATTTTTACAAAACTTCGAAGTTTTAGAATGTAACGCTTTGGTGGAAAAGAAAAGCCAGATACAGTTTTTCTGCAATTTTTTAGCTTTTCATAAAAACATCTTTTCCATAGTACTTATAATATTGGTAGCTGTAGTGAAGTTAAAATAGAAATAGAATAAACTGGAAAGCAGGAAGGGAGTGACTTGGGTTTGAAGCAAATACTTGTCACTTCCACTGTCACTGTCCAATCCTGGCTCTTATCGTTTCTAGACTAGGCAGTTAGAGTAGCTTATTCTGTCACCCCCTTCCACAGTTCATCATCCAGAATAACACCATGATAAAATGATCATGTCACCCCCTTGCTTGAACTTGTTGCTGGCTTCCCAGTGTCTACCCAAAGTCAGACACATAGTTGACACAAAGCAAACATTAGTTGGATTTGTTTGTTGAAACTCTCATCTGCAATGCCTCTAGGCTGTGGGGAAGGAGTCAGGGAGGAGAAAGCCTGAAGAACATGACAGGAGGATGGATGAGAGCTGTTGAGAGGGGTTTGCCTTTGAAAGGAGTAGAGCACCTTGTCCTGTGAGACAGAGTGGGAGGAGGAAGCATGGATGAACATAGAGATGAGTTTGGTGTTGGAAGAGGTGACTCAAATGAGTTTATGGCTAGTGATTTCTATGTTCTTGTTAAGTAGATGTCCAGGTAATCCACTGAATGGGAGGGGCGCAGAACTGTAGGAGTTAGGAAGGAGTATGACGGTGATGCCGAAAGGCAGCAGGCACTGTGGCATTGAAGTGGATTTGTCCTGACGTTATAGATACAGGAAATTATAACTAACATGAATTACACAATCTCTCATCAGCCAATCAAGAATATTTTAAAACATGTTCTATTTTGAAAGAAATACAGAGGTACTTTAGAAAATTAAGAAAATGCAGGTGATCAAAATTAGAAGGAAGACATCACCTATAAATGCACTAGCTGGAGAGAATCTCTGCCAATACTTTAGAGAATACCTTTTCAGTCCCATTCTCATTGTGTTACCACCATCACCCCGTACTTTTTCACTCTCAAAATGAAGTAATAGTCTCATAAATTTTGTGCTCTCCAGTTTTTATTTAATATATCTAAATAATCTTTTGGGCATCAAAACTTCTATGACATAATTTTCATGACCATTTACTTTTCCATTTTGTAGAGATGATCATAATTTATTTTACTGAGCACGTTGTTAGATATTAACGTTGATTTTCCTGTTACAAACAATGCTGCTTTAAATATTTTTGTAGTTAAATCTTTGGATTTTACTCATTATTTTCTTAAGTTAAATTTCTAGAAGCAAAATTGGTAGGTCTAAGGGTACTTAAAGCTATAAGCTTTTGGGTCAGTGTTACCAAACATTCTTCCAAAAATTATAAATTTTTATTCTTCCTCGCAGTGCTCATTGTTTCACAGTTTTGCCAATACTGGGTATTTAAAAGCACAGCAACGACAGCAGCAGCAACAGCAAAGGCTTTGCCAGTTTTGATTGATGAGTTAAGAAATCTCATTTTGATTCATTTTTTGATAACTGAAGAGGTAGAATATTTTTTCCTGTGTTTATTGACCTTTTTTGGGGTGTGTGTATATGAATGGCCTGTATTTGCCCCTTAACTATTTTTTTCTGCTGTTGTAAGTGTAATTTTTCTTTCTTGGTCTCAATATATACTTATTAAACCCTTGCTTGTAAACTGTGATGGGCTAGCTCCTAGCTCTCTTGGCTGTGAGCATGCAAGCATGCACATGTGTGCACGCACACCCACACAGAGCTCTTCTGTGACTTCAGCTTTGCTCCATCCTTTGCAAATTGAGCTTAAACTGCTTCAATCAAGAAGTCCTATTTGGAATATTCTTAGATTCTTGTCCTTAAAACTTTTCCTTTTCTCCCCATCCAGATCTAAAGTACCCATTAGTGGTACTGACATCGTCCAGGCATTTAGGTCTCACCAACGCAGTCTCAAAAATGTGATTTAAAGGTATCTCTTTACCAAGGAAGCTTGAACTTTATGGTCTGATTTCAGCTTTCTTCTTCTCTGCTAGAAACCCATTCCTGGGTCTACACTCTGCCCATTGTCCTCATCTTTACTCTGCTCAATTTCTCCATCTACCCTGCATGAAGCTGGTGATAAAGGACTCAAAAAAGGAACTCATGTTCAACAAATGCATGGTGCAGCCACTGTGGAAAACAGTTTGGTGGTTCCTCATAAAATTAAATATAGAATTACCATATAACCCAGGAATTCTACTCCTAAGTATGTACTGAAAAGAATTGAAAGCAGGGACTTGGACAGATATTTGTATTCTTGTGTTCATTGCGGTATTATTCACCTTACCTAAAAGGTGGAAGTAACACAGATGTCATCAACAGATGAATGGATAAACAAAATATCGTGTATCCATACAATGGAATAGTATTCAGCTCTAAAAAGAAGTGAAGTACTGGTGCGTGCTACAACATAGATGAACCTTGAAGACGTCATGTTGAATGAAATAAGCCAGACACGAAAGGGCAAATAATATATGATTTCTTTTATATGAAATACTTAGAATAAGCAAATTCATAGAGACAGAAATCAGAACAGTTACCAGGAGGAGCAGATGAGGGGAACGGGGAGTTATGCAAAATGAGTTCGAGCTTTGGTTTAGGATAATGACAATAGTCTGGACATAGATCATGGTAAAAGTTACATGGTTAGCAGACACTGGGGAGTGAGAGGGGGAAGGTGCCACGGTACAGACTGAACACCCGATAATGCAGTGATAAAAGGAAAAAAAAAATATAATTTTCTTTAGATTTTTTTTGTTTTTTCCCATTTTTTGAATGTCCCAATCCTTTAATTATATTTTATTTTTAGTTTTTTTTTCTGAGTTTCCATGTATTTCATCTCTTACATTTAAGCTTATCATTATGATTTCATTTTCTTATTAATTATATTTGATTATTATCTGGGCTTCATCTTCAAGGAAGGTTTAGATCACAGAAGGGTTACAATGGGGGCTGTAGAGGATCATTGGTGGGGGGTGTCAGGGATGGGGGGTTCATGGGAGTAAGTTCATCTGAATATACATGAAAGATATATAAAATTGTCCAAATGATCAAGGGGTGGGGCATGGTCACAGTGGGTGAGCAATCACTCAATAAATGAGGGAACACTGAATTCCCAGCCTGGGGAGCTCTGCCATATTCTCCAAGGGAGCAGCAACAGTCCCCCGAGAGCAGGGGCAGTGACTGGCAAAGGAGGATGGTCCACTAATGGGTTCTTGTTATTGATGACTAGCCTTACAAGTCTTTGCTCTTGTAATTGAAACTTAGCCTATTGTTATGGGGTGCCTAAGGGTTGCCACCTGAGAGCCTCCTTGGTGCTCAAATATGGCCTCTCTCTAAGCCAAACTCAGCATATGAATGCATTACCTTCCCTCCAGCATGGGACATGACTCCTGGGGATGAGCCTCCCTGGCAACAAGGGATTAACACCAAGTGCCAACTGATAATACCACTGGAAAAAGACCTCGAATAAAAGGGGGGAAAAGGTAAAGACAAATGAGTTCATGTGGCTAAGAGACTTCAAAGAGAGTTGGGAGGTCATCCTAGAAGTAACGCTTATGCACACCTCAGTAGGATCTCAAAGAACACCAAAGTGCATAACTCCCCGCACAGAGGGGCTCCTGAGGGCTCTGGAGACACCCAGGTCCTATATAAAGGGGAATAGCTCCAGAGATTGATGCCTTATTAGTGGGCTATACTTTGGAATCTGTGCTCCTGAGAGTGACAGAGTTGGACTCAAATAAATCCTCCCTGCACATGGTCCATCAGTCCCTTCTATTCAAACCTATATGTGATGTTGGAGTTTGTAGGTGTGCTTCTAGAGACTGGAGCCTTTGGCCTGCCCATGTGCCAGCTGTGCCTGGAATCTCGGTGGAGCTGCAACTCCTACTCTACAGCTCAATTGACTTACCCAAGTCACCTGGTGAGGAGATGATGATGGACAACAGCCATCCCAAGGAATGAAGAGAGTCTGCAGCTGCAGGAAGGATAATCCCATCCATCTTATCCAAGGAATATAAGCTCCCTCTCACTTGGAGGTAGAGTGGACATCAGCATCCCAAACTCCTCAGGATTGGGGGAAGAGCTATGGACTAGAGTGGACTCACTGGTATTCTGTTTGTAGACATATTGTGATTCAAGCAATGGAAGAAATTACAACAGTGAGGTGGAGCCAGTGGCCACAGGATGCTTTCGGGGCAGGGAAGGGAAAAGCAGTTGTAATAAGGGGCTTTTTCGGGACTTGGGAATTATCCTGAGTGACATTACAACGACAGATGTAGGCCATTTTACATCAGCATATAACATGCAGAACTGTGTGGAGAGAGTGTGGTCTACAATGTGAACTATGGTCCATGCTTAATGGCAAAGCCCCAGGATGTGTACATCCATTGCAGATGATGTGCCACACTAATGAAAGATGTTTATGTGGGATGTTATGGGAGGTGTGGGAGGTGGGGAACATGGGAAACCTTGTAATTTTTGTGTAATATTTATGTAATCTAAGCATCTTTTAAAATATAATAAATAAAAAGTTAGATAGTATTGTCAGTATACTTAATGTCAAAGAATTGTCCACTTAAAATGGTTAGAATGATTTTTATTTTAAGAATATTTTACCACAATTTTAAAAAAAATTAAAAAGAGCACTTACTGTGTTCTCATCATTGGGCAACTGACTGAGGAGACCTGGTCCTGGCCTCCTGGGAGTATGGCCTAGTTGGGCAGTTGAGTGAGTCATAGAGACAAGGTAGTTTTCAATTATAAAACAATATGAGTTTTGAATGAGTGGTTTAGATAAAAAGGCTATAGGAATCAAAGAAAAGGAAGAGCTGTGGAAATGGAAAGGATGGGCAAGTTCTGCTGGAGAAAATGACTTAAAATTTGAAGAAAGGCTTGGGTTTCGATTGCAAAGATGCTCCTGGGGAGAAGAGAGTCTGAAATGAGGTGTCTGTTTCAGAGAATGAGGAGGGGTCTCAGGGCCAGGTGAGGCCTGGGCTCTGGGATAGGGAAACTGCTGTAGGTTTCCACGCAGGGACAGAGGTGAGTGTTTTAGGAGATGACTCTGCTGGCAGCGTGGTTCCACGAGGAAAGAACCTGGATGGAAGGAGAGCCTTGGTTGTCCTCATCAGTAAAGTTGTGGAGTTGAAAGAGGACTTCATCTAGAGAGGAGCAGTCAAAGTGGGCAGGCTCGGGCATATTTGGGATTTAGTGACTGATTTGGATACAGGTGAAGGATTTAAAATTTGACTCTGGTGGGGTCACAATGATAGGTAAAATGGGAGGGGGCTCTGTTTCTGGTCTTTGGTGAAAGAATGAGGAGGGCTGGTGCCATGCTAAACTTTGAGGGAGGAGATGCACTGGTAGGGCCGATGCAAGGCTACAGCTTTGAGGGAGGGGAAGCACTGGTCCTGCTGTGACATGGTTCAAGCTGCTGCGGTGGCATCTTGCCTGGTTCTTGACTGCCTCATTACTAGCCACAGGTGTTGTCAGGACTTCTGTCTTTCAGTCACTTCCCTCATGATATTTTAGAAGACCATATGGCTATTTTGGAGCCACCCTGGGCTACAGGCAATTCTGTGAAGTCATTGATGCATCTGTCCACTTTTGTGCCATTACCAGATATGCCGACCCATTCTGCTGCTCCTATGCCTCGCTGGGGAGCTGTGTGTGTGTGTTGAAGGACCTATCACCTCAGTTAGAGATAGCACATAGCCATTTCTCCCCTGGGCAGAGGGAACTCTGCATCACTTTGATGCTTTCCTGATACTCTATCCAGGAAGGGGCACAAATTCTCTTTGCTCCCAGTTTTTACAGCCTATCATTATACTTTGCATTCTCCCCGAACACACAGAGACACACACACCAACAATGTGTATATGTTCTTTACTTCCTCACATCTACACCTACACCTACACCTACACCTACACCTACACCTACACCTACACCT
>JAKSZT010053791.1:9117848-9248009 GCA_026826555.1 Tolypeutes matacus
CACCTACACCTACACCTACACCTACACCTGCACATCCCTGATTCTTTCTTTATCCCAGATAAGAGGATTGCTGTTTAATCTCGGGAAAGAGTGTGTGGGCAGGCTTTGCTCTTTTTCACGTTGCATCCTTTCAGTTTTCTTGGCTATGCCAAGGCTGAGGAATTTAAAGCCAAGAATTGACTCCTTTGTTTTCCGATTTCTGCTGTGTCATCTCTTCCCTGAGATAGTTAATATCACATGAGGAAGAGTGGGAGTAAAAGGAAATATGAAAAAAATATTGACTAGTAATTCAATATATTAAAACAAATTTGGGGTTGGCAGTGTATCCTGCTGTTTTATTTAAAATTGCATTTTAATCATTTTTCTGTTTTGTTGAATATTTTTTTCCTAAAACAGGTTTTTAAATGTCTGCATCATTTATCTAACTACTTTTTTGTTGCTATTGTTGGACATTCAAGTTGTCTCCAAGATATTTTTTTTCAACTTTAAATAACTTAGCGATAAAACCATTTTACATAAATTTTTGACTATTATCTCTTTATTTCTATAATGTACATTCCTAAAGAGGAATTATTGGGTCAAAACACATGAAGATTTAAAGACCTCTTGATAATTGTGCCCATGTTGCCCTCCAGAAAAGTGGTTCCAGACACTCAAATCTGTGGCTCTTAACTAGCCATTTTGTCAGTACCATATTATTATTGATGCCCAAATATTATATTATATTATTTTATATTATATTTATTATATTATATTTTAATTGACTATATTATAATTGAATATATTATATAGACTATATATAGAGAGTTTTTTCCATTTTGAGATTCCACCTTTTCTTGAAGTTTTAAGCTGAATGTCTTTATTTGTAGTGAGAATGACTAGTCAAAAAGTAATTTGGGAGATTTCTGGAGAATTGAAATTCATATGGATTTTTAAGAGAAGTGGGAAGTACTGTGATAGACTTGGGAAAGGATGACTGCCCATGCCTAGGAAGGCAGGAGGGAGTGTGGAAGGAGGAATGGGAGAATGGGAGCTTGGGCAAGGTGGTAGAGTGGGCGGTGCTCCTGGGAGGAAAGGACTGAGCCAGGACATCCAGGTGTCACCTTAAACATCAACTACCCATGAACTTCAGTGCGGTCACACTCACTTTCATTTTGTAGCCTGTATATTAAAAAAGAAATCTCCCTCTTTGTTTTCCCTAGGCAAACTAGAAGACAGAAGAACTATAAGGCTGACATACAGCACATTCCAAGTGGGAACTTTTTGCTGGCTCAGCAGTAGATCAGCACAAATTAGGAGCATTTGGACACGTGTTGACCTACTAATTGAGGGTAGGGGGACACTGGATGATGAGGTCTCCCTAGATGCCCTTACTCTCCCCCCTCTTGATTCCTGAAACACCAATTAACAATCTCAGTCAATACTAGAAAACATATGGTGAGGATAAACACTACCCCATAAAGAATCTCACCCTTGCTCATCACAGGACATTAACCAACCCATACTGACACCCTTAAGGGGGCGGCAGCAGCAAATTTTTAATGGAAAAGTTATTGTTTTCCTATTCAACTTTCTGTTTCAGAAAAGTTCCTTTGGATGTCTGAGAACGATATAAACACGTGTGTGAATGTGTGTGAGTGTGAGCAAGTGAGTGTGTGAGAGTGTGTGAGTGTGTGAGTAGATTGGGTCTGCCTTATTCTCTATCTCACTCACATGTGATGAGCTGACTGCTGTTGCTTTGGGATAAGGTCAAAGGTCACCTAATTGCAGAGGTGTTTAGAGGAGTGAGTACATGATGTATTTTGAGAAGTGACCCAAATCACCTCCTGAATGAAACCTGAAGTTATACTGTTGGTAGATCATCCCTCTGTGTCAAGGGTTGCCCCTTCCTCAGGGTGCTGCTCTCTCGTGGGAGGGACATGGGACACCCTTGGATGTAGATGAGTTCCTCACGTCACACTCCTTCCTGAAAGGAGGGGTGGGACCATCTGAGCAGCTGGCCCCACGGCGGCCCCCTTGATGGGCAGCAACGTTGGCAGCTTCGCCGAGAGGTCTCTGCAGGCCATGCTGTCTAGCCCTGTGGCCCTCTGTTGGCCCCTCCTGGGCTAACACCTCCTATTTGAGACTTTGTAACCCCTGTTATGCATGCCCAAGTTTTCTGTCCCAATTGGGATATTGTCCGACTCCCCACCAAGCTCAGGATTGTGCTTAGTCTCTTGAGTTGCATATGCGGGTTATTTAATAACTACTTACAACTGCCAAGAATGGTAGGCCTGGGACATACTATAAAACACTTCTAAGCTGGGCCAGTTAGGGGTGGTGAGGGGTTGGGGAAGATAAAGAGATGATACTTTGAGGCCTGAAACATTTTTTTAACTCATGAGAAGTACTTTTGAGTACCCCACCCCCCAAATCATTAAAGATCTATTTTCCGCTTGAAATTCACCTTGTGTTCCCTTTGAGCCTTGGCAGCTGTGCCAGGTGGTTTGTGCTATTCAGAACAAGAATGGTCATGAAAAGAGGTTTTTGTCTTCAAAGCATAGGGCTGACCATAAACTTTTACCCATTTACTCATTTATCGACCGCATGTCTACTTAAGGCTTCTGTTACAAAAGGTGGCTTGAGGAAGCCTTTCTCTGGCTCAGGAAACGTAAACCCGAGGCAAGGTTGAGAGCGAGGACATGACATCTGCCCTTGAGGTACTTACCATCTAGTCGGGAAACAGACAGGTACAAAAATGACTCCATTTCAAGGGATTGTGGTGAGTTCCTTAAGAGAGCTAATAGTAAGGGGCAATATGAGTTCAGAAGAAGGAAAGAGCAACCCACTTGGGGTAGGATAGATTCTGAGGAAATGTTTGAGGGATGTTGGAGAATCATGAAAGAGCACATTTGGAGAAGTATGGATTCACACTGGCCCTGCAAGCAAAGATAGAATGTATACAGGCAGAACTTGTAATTGCAGCTGAATGGGAAAAAGTGAGCAAGTACAAAAGGGTATTGGTTCATTCATTTGCGCTATTATTTATTAACCCTAGATTGCGCACCTACTATGTGCCAGGCAGTGGGCTAGGCCCAGGGAACACTATGTTGACAGACTTTATGTAAATAATTTTGTGCTTTTTTTATGGTGGCAATTTCCATGAGGAAGAAGTACTAGGTGCTATAAGAAGATATAACTGGGCTTGTTCAGTGGTAGATGATTGTTTGGAACATGGAGTATGTTAAAGGAAGTAATGGGAGATTATGCTGGAGGTGATGCTGAGTGGTAGCCATTGGAGGTTTTATTTAGATTATTTATTTTTTATTTTAAAAATTTATTTGTTTATTTGAGCAGTTGTAGGTTTATAGAAACATTATGCAGAAAGTAGAGTCCATTGGAGGTTTTTGGCCAGAGGATTTACCTTTGCAGTTTCATCTGACTGTTCTCATGTCAGTGAGCAGGCTTTCAAATTAAAATGAAGGTTGTGTACTTCTAAGGACAGTTTTAGGAGATTTCTCTCTGAAGCCCCAGCCATCAGATGCAGCTCATTTTATTCTTGAAGTGGCTCAGGAACTCTGAACCACTGGGGGATGCTGAGGGCTAGAATATAATTTGGCCGGTCTTGTTTCTAGGGAAGAGAGATAATCCTGTTTTGGAGCTATCAGATCAGCTTTTGACCACCAATACTCTTTCTCCCAACGTTTCCTAGAGAACCCTGGGTACAATGTAAAAGTTGCACTTTGGGACATTGGAACCAGTCTTTAAAATGGAACGGATCATCTATTGCAAAGGTTCATCCACCTTGAAAGGAATTTAGTATTCAGGGCAAGTTCTGTTTGAGAGAGAAAACTCAGCTCAGCCACAGAAGCAAACTAGCATTTACTCTTAGGGTCAGAAGACCTAAACAAATTTTATTTAAATGGATCTATATTTTCAGGTGACATGAAAATGATAACAGTGTTTTCTCTTGGCACAATAGGGTGGGTCCATAAATGCAAATGTTGGAATGAAGCAATGTCTTAAGGATGAGGACCATAGAATGGCAACTCCAGAGTGCTTGAGTTGCTTTGTTGTCTAAACTCGGATATTGAGCCAAGGAAGTATCTGTGAGTCATCCTCTTTCTGTTTCCAAAACAGACTCATTGACCTGATTTAAGAGGCATTAAAAAGGATGAAGTTGACATTTGCAAGTATATTTAACTTATTTGTCTTGCAGTCAGGGAACATGTTGGGACAACTTTCAACTGCATTATGTGTGGTCTGGGAGCTTGGCTCTCTTTATGCTTTCTTTATATTGAGAAAAAGTTTTGAAGTATGCTACAATTATGAATAAAGTAGACGCCTGTTGTCATCAGTTCCTATGAAATTGACTTGACTCTAGCAAGGGTCAACTCTTGTCTCCTGATAATACCCTCAAGAGCTGTAAAAGCCTTTTGCTTCCCAGTAACCTAAGAGAAGAATGTTAGATATATTACCTATTTTCAGCCCAGGGAGAGATTTTTACTATTTAAGTTTCTTCAAATGATTAGATAAGATTTCTGTGCCCGAATGGCTATTGGTCAATACAGGTGAAAACGACATGATTCCCATGTGTGGTAGACTGAATTATGTGCTCCCTAAAAGACATGTTTTTAATCTTAATCTATGTTCCTGTGAGAGTGAACACATTTGTAAATAGGACCCTTTGAAGATATATTGTCAGTTAAAGTGTGGACTCATTTGTGAATAGGCTCATCTAAGACCTTATTTAGGTGTGGCCAAACTGAATGAGGGCAGGCCTTAATTCCTATTACTGGAGGCCTTATAAAGAGAGGAAATTCGGACTCAGCCAGAGGAGCGAGAAGCCGGAAGTCAGTGGAAACCAGAAGAGAGGCAAGAGAAAGCGAACCATGTGATACAAGGCAAGATGCAAGCCAAGAAACCCGAAGGACTGTGGCAAGCCAACATCGGAATGCTATAGACATTGGGAGGAAAACACATCCTTGCTGATGCCTTGATTTTGGATTTCTAGCCTCTGTAACCATGAGACAATAAATTCTTGTTTAAGACAACCCATTGTATAGTTTTTGACTTAGCAGCATGAGCAAACAAAGTCACCTCTACCTACAGATGACTTTTTCAGCCAAAAATGGACTTTTTGAGTGATGGTGATTTTGACATGATGCTTGTTCTTATGGTTTTTTCATTGATGAGGGAAACTAAAGCAAAAATTATGAGTAACTGTCTCTTGGATTTAGATTATCCGTAGATCATAGATAGGTTTAGTTTGATTTTATGGTACTTTAGAATGAGTGAAAAACAAATCTTGTGTTTGATCTGTTGAGTATCCCTTTCCAAGCTTTTTGCCTAGGCTTTCCTAATTAGCCCGACGAAGAACGGCGGAGCATCACAGTCCCTTAGTTCTTGGGACTCAGAGTCAAGGGTTCCTGAAGGAGGGTAGCATGTGTCCATGTTGGTCACTTAATGCTGAGCCATTCTTCAGGGGGCAGAACAGGCTTGTAGAGTATATTAGTGCTTCCACTAAGCAGATGTATCTTTCTTTTTCCTCTTTCTCTCTTTCCTGCCTCCCACCACACTCATGTCCTTTCATATCTCCCAGGCTTCTGTTTGTATGGCATTCATATATCAGAAGTGGAGGTGGGTAAGTGGGAACAGGGCACCCATATCTCCACATGTGTGCCCCCTTCCTGCACTGGGATGACCCTGCGTGGGAGATACGACTTTGCCTAGGTTTTGCCAAACCTTATCAAACTTTTTGAGAAACTGTCATCCAATGTGATGGGTCATGAGGACACGCTGGATTTTACGTCTTCTGGGTGATGCTAATTCTCTGTAGCTTGGTGCTTTATTTAGAAAAGAGTGGAGAGTGAATGGGGGAGGTCCTACTAGTGGAAGATGGCATTTTTATGATTAAGAGAGTGTGGCTGTAGACTTAAACAATGAGGACCAGACTCCTCAGTGAGACACTAAACTCTACTAAACCCAAAACAATTTCCTCTCGCTGGATTGAGTTTCACATTGGGAAGATCAATTTTTGACCTGAAACACAGTCACAGTGCTCCATTAATGAGAAAAATAGTGACCTGGGATGAAGGAGGCCTTTTAGAACACAAATAGCTATTATTACAATTCTAGATAACTCAGTATAACAGAAGGCCATGTGACTGAAAGGACAGACGATAAAATCTAAATATGAGTAAAGCCTGAGAATACACCCTTTCTTTTGGTACCGACTGTCTAGTTACGTTTGTTATCTAACCCTGTAATTAGGAATGGCATTCAGAAAATATGAGAAAAGTTGGTATTCTTTTCATAACCCCCAAATCTTTGCATTGCTGCATCAAACTTTTGGTTTCCGCTTTTCCCTGTTCATTAACCATGCCAAAAATTTTAATCTAACACCACTGTTAAAGAGTGGCAGGCTTCCAGGGAAATATATCAGCCAGGCTTATTAATTTCATGCCAAGTGCTGGAGGCGTGAATGTAGAGAACGCTGTTTGACTTTGGATAATAGGAATCAGGCAGCTTAAAGGCAAGGGATAAAGATCAGGAGCCCCGCGTCTCAGGAGGAGGAGCAGGTGCAGGCTTCAAGCAAGGCCTTCAGGCCCAAAGGGGCAGCCCATGCTTAAAACAATCTGCGGTGCTTTTTTTTTTTTTTTTAATTTGGCATGTGCCTCTCACAGCTTAACAGACCGCTGCTCCACAAAGAGGGGTAAACAGAGAAAGGGAAATTAAAAAGGGAAGTCCCAAGGTAGACAAAAACAAATTAGGGCAAACAAATTACACAGAGTCAACAAATAAACAAGGGAACATCTGTGAATATATTTCTTGGATTTTTCTGATTCTGAATGCAACCTGAGAAATGGTAGAGGGAGGTGAGCAGTTTAATCTAGAGCAAAGTCCTTGGATGAAATGAGCAAGCTGAACACAAAAAGAGGGAGAGGTACCTAGAAGTCTAACTCTCAGCAGGGTGCTTTCAGAGGAGCTCAGAGACTCTGCAGGTGCTCCACCAGCCTAAGGCAGTAGCCGGGGTGAGCTGGTCTCATTGATTCCCGCCACATCCTCTTTCTCCCTTGGAGAGCTGTTGAATGCTATGGGTTGTGCCCACCTTCCTGTAGGGAAGGGTGATGGAAATAGAAAGAGGTGGCAGCCCTCTCACACCAGCAAAACTACGTAAAGCAAGCAATATTCCAGTAGGGAATGTCTGTTCACATTATCCATTTTTTACCTCTGTTCCTAATGGGCACACTTAGCTCTTCCATCCACTAGTCACTTGCCAGGTGTTGAATGGATGTTGGAAAACATTTAAGCTGCTCCTTCTGGCAATTTGGTTGCTACTGACACAGATTTCTCTTTTACCCTGAGGCTGGTGAGATGGTCTCAAGGTTTTGAAAGAAGTTCAGCATATTGCATACTGTCAACCAAAGGAGTAAATAGCGTAAATGAGTTTAGAGACAGATGAAAAGAGCAGGAGTTGGTTTACAACATTTTCCATGGATCCTCACTGTGGATAGTGGGCATTATAATATGAAGTGAAGAAAGGATAAATATATGATTTATTCATTGCATAAACTCAAACGATACTCAATTTCTAAAACTCCTCCTTTTGGATCTTTAAGCATCATGAAATGTGTGGTTGTCTAACATCTACACTACTCTTTTCTGATCTTACCATGTGCTAAATGCCCTATTTACTCATCCTTTCTTTTCTTTGCATCATGCAGGTGATGATAAGCTGCTAGAAACATTCAACAGGGTGGGAACTTTTTTTTTTTTTTTTTTTTTTTTGTAAGCACAAGAATGACACAGACCTCGGTTATATCTAATTTTCCTTTATTGCTTATTTCTAAATGGAATACAACTGGTGAACTGTGCAGTAGAAGAATTATACTAGATGTGGTCCAGTTTGCAGACATGAGTGGCCCAGACCCAGGTGGCTACATTAGAAGCAGAGGAGTAGTTAGGCTTTGGTTTATGTAGTAAACAGTGTAGGGGTAATAGTAAGCAGAAAGGCAATGTTAGTCAATAACTCATTGGATTTGTAGTACAGACAGCCAGGCAACTTTCCTTGTTGAGGTGGCCGAGTTGATTGACCTTTTTGTGCCTGCTGATTTGAAAAATGGACATAACCATATTTGTTTCTTCCTAGTCTTTCAAGAAAAGGGAGGAAGTCCAGCCAGTGTCTGTGCAGTATTTCAGTTTTGAACAGAAATTGGCTATAAAAATGCTAGACTCCATTTATTATTAATTTTTGAGTCACAAGGCTGCTAGGGGACTTGTGAGGGCAACCTTTTCTCACCCAGCTTGTGGTGCTTATTATCTGAATTCTGGAGAAGCACAATGATGGATTATTCCAAATTCCTTTGTGTCAAAGTATTAATATGAGGTACCCAATTATTATCAAAGCCCATGAAAAACTCATTGTAGGATGTAAAAAATCAATATCATCAAATATTTATTGGGTGTCTATAGGATGCTTCATGTTTCATTTGTAACTATTTGCTATGATTTCGAGTTGAGGTCTACAGGCTCTTACTTGCTTATTTAGTAACTTTTCTCTCCATTCTGTGTGTACTTAAAAAAAAAAAGTTAGGTTTCTTTTATAAGCTGAATATGCCTTTTTGGAGTGAAATCCAGATGTAATGCCAATTCTGTAGAGAAGGCTTGGAAAAAACTCCAACTTAATAAAACAAAATATTACTTCAAAGGCTACAGTTATAGTAAACCTGAAAAGATAAACAGTTCATTGTTTGTAATATCATTGTTTCACTTACATGAGAGACCAATTTTGGATTAAACAATTATATTTGTTGTCTTATGAGCCTTATAGGAAATTATTTTCCTGTAGTTATGGCTTTAAAAATATCTGAGTAACCTTTTTTTAAAAAACAATTTATTGAAGTACATCATTCATACATGAACATACATAAACTATGTGTTCAGTAAACATTGTGTACTTACAAAACAAACATATATAACATCATACAGGGCTCCCACGCCCCCACCCCCAAACACCCTGCATTGTTGTGAAACTTTTGTTAACAAATCATGAAAGAGCATCGTCCAACTATTACTACTAACGATAGTCCATATCTTCCTCCCCTACACATCTTTTTTAAGGATCTATTTATTTATTTACTTACTTTTATCCATTTTTAAACCCCCCTCCAATTTTTGCTGTTTCTGTGTCCATTTTCTGGCTAATGATGTTAAGCATCTTTTCATGTGCTTTCTGGCTATTTGCAAATCTTCTTTGGAGAGATGTCTGTTCAAATCTTTTGCCCATTTTTAACTGGGTTGTTTGTCTTTTTCTTGTTAAGCTGAAGGATTTCTTTATATACACTGAATATTAATGCTTTATCAGATATGTGGTTTCCAAATATTTTCTCCCATTGTGTAGGTTGTCATTTTATTTTCATGATGAAGTTCCTGAGAAACAAAAGTTTTAAATTTTGATGAGGTTCCATTTATCTATTTTTTTCTGTTGTTGCTTGTATTTTGGGTGTAAAGTCCAAGAAACCATTGCCTAACACAAGGTCCTGTGATGGTTCCTACAATTTCTTCCAGAAGTTTTATAGCTCTGGCTCTAAATTTAGGTTTTTTAGAATTTTTATTGGGATTGCATTGAATCTATAGATTGCTTTGGGTAGAATTGACCTCTTAATGATATTTTGTCTTTCAGTCCATGAACACAGAATGTCTTTCTATTTATTTAGGTCTTCTTTGACTTCTTTCAGTAATGTTTTGTAGTTTTCTATTTACAAGTCCTTTACATCCTTGGTTAGATTTATTTCTAGGTATTTGATTCTTTTAGTTTCTCTTGTGAATGGAATTCTTTTCTTGACTTCTTCTTCTGATTGTTCATTGCTTGTGTATAGAATCACTACTGGTTTTGGACTGTTGATCTTATACCCTGCCACTTTGCTGAATTCATTTATTAGATCTAGGAGCTTTGTTGTGGATTTTTCTGCATTTTCTGTATATAAGAACAGATCATCTGAAAATAGGGAAATTTTTACTTCTTCCTTTCCAATTCGGATGCTTTTTATTACTTTTTCTTGCATAATTGTTTTGGCAAGAATTTCCAGTATAATGTTGAATAACAGTGGTGACAGTGGGCATCCTTGTCTTGTTCCTGATCTTAGAGGGAAAGCAATCAATCTTTCACTGTTAAGTATGTTAGCTGTGGGCTTTTCATATATGTCCTTTATCATGCTGAGGAATTTTCCTTCTATTTCTAGTGTTCTAAGTATTTTTATCAAGAAAGGATGATTTTTTTTGGGTCAAATGCCTTTTATGCATCAATTAAGATGATTACATGTTTTTTCCTTCATTCTGTTAATATGGTGTATTGCTTTAATTGATTTTCTTATGTTGAACCAAACTTGCATACCAGGGATAAATCCCAAACTTGGTCATGGCACATAATTCTTTTAATATGCTGTTGTATTTGGGCTTACTATTATTTCATTGAGGGTTTTTGCAACTAAATTCATAAGATATAATGGTCTGTAGTTTTCTTTTTTGTGGTATCTTTATCTGGCTTTGGTATGAGGGTGATGTTGGCTTTGTAGAATGAGTTAGGGAGTGTTCCCTCCTATTCAGTTTTTTTGGAGGAGTTTGAAGAGAATTGGAGTTAAGTTTTCTTGGAGTGCTTGGTAGAATTCCTTGTGAAGCTATCTGGTCCTGGGTTTTTCTTTGTTGGGAAGTGTCTGATTACTGATTCAATCTCTTGACTTGTAGTTGGTCTGTTGAGATCTTCTGTTTCTTCCAGAGTCAATGTAGGACGTTTGTGTGTGTATTAATCAGCCAAAGGAGTGCTGATGCAAAGTACCAGAAATCTGTTGGCTTTGATAAAGGATGTTTATTTGGGGTAAAAGCTTACAGTTACAAGACCCTAAAGAGTCCAACTCAAGGTACCGTAAGAGGTACTTTCTCACCAAAGATGGTTGCCGATCTCTGCAAGAGTTCAGCCTTCCTCTCTCTCAGCTACAGGCTGGCATAGGGCTTGTTTATTTCCAGGCCTTCTCAGCTGCTCTGGTCTCTTCACAAGTGTAGCAATAGAGATTATTTATGAATTCCAAAAGGTGACTTGTAAACTGGTCTGTTCCTCTGGGCATGATACCCTTTGATTGTATTAGATTCAGCTGAGATATCTTTGATTAAATTATGTTAAGAATAGGGTGTAACTCAGGTTAAGTCCCCACCCCCTTGGTGGGCTGATATAAACAGGCACACACTCAAAAAGACACAAAAGAAGAGAGCTCCATAAGATATGGAAGAGGATAGAACATGATCATTTCAGTCTGCCACGTGACAGAAAGGAGAAGGTTCAAACAGCTAAAGCCCCAGGGAGAGCTGAGCCCTTTGCCTCATAATTTGCAGCTGAAGAGACCAGAGCTCTGAGCAGCTGAAGGAAACGAGTCCTCCAGCCTATAGCTGAGATCAGAAGAAGCTGGGCCCATGGAGACTTAAGAGGAAGAGGAAGGCTAAACCTCACAGAGATTGGCAACCTTCTAGCTTCAACACATGGCAACAGACTTTGGTGAGAAAGTACCTCTTATGGTACCTTGAGTTGGACTCTTTAGGGCCTTGTAACTGTAAGCTTTTATCCCCAAATAAATATCCTTTATAAAAACCAACAGATCTCTGGTATATTGCATCAACACCCTTTGGCTGACTAATAAAACAAGGTTAGCTGTAAACTATTAGATGAATGACTCATCAGTATTTGCTTCATACATGTGTTGGCTGAGATGTAGATAACTAAACAGAAAATAGCAGTAAGAGGCTAAAAATCTAAGCAGAAATTTGAGTAGTTTCACTGTGCTTGGGAGACTGAATTTGGAGTCCAGGAGAAGGGATGCTGGTAAATAGGCCAGATTTTCAGTTAAGACTCTGGAAGGGACAAGTGCTAGGAATAAGGACAAATGGAAATAGACTCATCTTGCTTGGCAGGATGATCTGTCAGTTTTCCATCTGTCTTACAAAAAACATTAAATCCTTTCTGTGGAATTATACCCAGAGAGGATTTCATATACATTAAAATAAAATTTAGCTGGTATAAATAGGAAATGGAACAAAATGACAAAAAAGAAGAAAAATGACAAAGTAAACAGACCAAGAAGTGATTCAGATATTGGGTTCTCAAATACAGATATAGTTGAAAATTACTATGATTAATGTGCTCAACAAAAGAGAGGAAATGATGGAAGGTTTTAGCAGAGAATAAGAACTTATAAAAATGAATCAAATATGGGGGACAGATGTGGCTCAAACGTTTGGGTGTCCGTCTCCCATTTGGAGGGACTGGGGTTCGATCCCTGGAACCTTCTGGTAAAAATAAATAAATAAATAAATAAATAAATAAATAAATAAATAAATAAAACATATTAAAAAAAATGAATCAACTAGAAATCCTATAACTGAAATTACAATAACTGAAGTTAAGAATTCAATATATGGGTTAAATAGCATATTTAAGAGAGGAATATTGAACTGGAAGATAGAGCAGTAGATGATATCCAGATTGAAGTATAAAGGGAAAAAAGATGGAAAATATAAAATATAAGATAATGGCAAATGATGTAAACATATAACTATATGTAATTGGAGCCTTAGAAGTAAAAACAAAATAGACCAGAAGCAATATTTGAAGATATACTGAATGAGAATTTTCATAAACTCATGTGATATTAAGCCACAGATACATGAGTTCTATGCACTATAAATGGGATAAATGCAAAAAAAAAAATCACACCTAGGCACATCATAATAAAACTGATGAAAAACAAAGACAAAGACATTCTTAAAATGAGTCAGAGATAAAAGAAGCATTATGTTCACAGGAGCAACATGATTAACAGCTGATTTTTAAGAGAGCTAATGGAAGCCATGTAACAATGAAATGTCATTTGTAAAGTGTCAAAAGAAATAACTTGTCAACCTAGAATTTTATAGGAAGATATTCTTCAAAACAAAGGTAAAATGAATTGACATTTTGAAACTAACAAAAGCCAAGAGACTTCATCTCCAGCAGATGAACACTAAAAGAAATAATAAAGGGAATTCTTCAGGCAGAAGGAAAATGATCCCAAATGTAAGTGTGGAAATAGAAAGGAATGAGGAGCAAGGGTAAGTGTGTAAAAAATTTGTCAATAATGCCTGTGTAAAACAACAATAAGAATAATGTCCTGTGAGATTTTAATTTATATGATAACAATAGTACAAAAACTGTGTGTGTTGGGACTGTGTAAATTATTTTAAAGTGTCAAAGCTCCTTATATTTTTTGAAAGTGGTAGAAGTATTAATTTGTGTCATACTGTAATAAGTCAAGAACGCATGTTGCAATCTCCAAGTGACCACTAAAAGAATAACATATAATGCACATCTAGCAGTCAAGTGAGGAAGGGAATAAAAATAAAAAAAAAAACAAAAAAAAAACTTGAATTATCACAGTGAAGTTAAGAGGGGAGGAAAAAGGAACAAAGAATGGATGGGACAAAAGGAAAACAAATAGGGCAGTAGATTGGAATCCAGATATATAAATATTTACATAAAATATAAATGGATTAAGTTCTCCAAGTAAAATAATATATTCTCAGAATGGATACAAAGACAATACCAGCTGTATTCTACTTAAACAAGATATAATTTAAATATAAGGATACAAAAAAGTTGAAAGTAAAAAGATAAAAAGGATAAAATATACACCACTAACTAAAAGTAATCTGATATTAATATTAGATAAAGTAGATTTTAAGGTAAGAAGTATTACTATAGATCAGGGTTTCTCAACCTTGTCACTATTGGAATTTTGGGCTGAATAATTCATTGTTGTGGGGAGCTGTCCTGTGCATTGTAGGATGCTTGGCAGCTTATCTGATCTCTAATGACTAGATGCAAATAGCACTGCTCCCACCAGCCCCACCCCCCACCCCCCACAATTGTAACAACAACAACAACAAAAAGCCTCAGAAGATATTTCACAATGTTAGCAGGGCCAATTCAAGAGGAAGGTAAAATACTCCTAAATTTAAGCTTTACTTCTTAAGTTTAAGAAGTAAATTTACTTACTTACATTAAGGTTACACATTTTTCTTTACCTAAGTTCCACTGTGAATATTTCTTTGATCCATGGGTTAATTAGTATTGTATTGCTTAATTTCCAAACATTCAGCAATTTTCTAATTATATTCCTGCTATTGATTTTCAGCTGAAAAAATTAAAAAGCATATAGAAAATTTGGACATGATTGACAAAATTTACCTAACTGCATATGTAGAGCATTGTACTGAATAACTGCAGAAATACACTTGTCTTTCAAGTGCATGTAGGACATTTACAAAATGGGCTATATGTTGGGCCATAAAGCATGTCTCAACAAATTTCAAAAAAAATCAAAATTATAAAGAGTATTTTCTCTGACCATAGTCTAATAGAGTAGAAATTTTAACAGGATGATGGAGAAAAAAATATAAGAACATTTCAATAGATTAAGAAACATCATTTGATAAAATTTAACACCAACTCATGAAAAAATCCTTAGCAAACTAGGAATGGAAAGTAATTTTCTTAATATGATAAAAGGTAGCTACAAAAAACTGACAGTAAAATCACTCAATAATTAAATAGTGGAACTCTTGCTCCCGATATCAGGAATGAAGCAAAGATGTCTGCTGTCACCACTTTTATTAATCATTGTATTGGAAATCATGGCCAGAGCAATGAAACAAGAAAATGAAACAAAAGGCATAAGTATTATAAAGGAAGAAATAAAACTGTCATTGTTTGTAGATGGCAGGATTGAGCACATAGAAATTCCAAAAAAATCTACAAATGAACTGCTAGAATTAATAATAGTTAATTTAGCAAGGCTACTGTATCCAACAAAGTCAATATACAAAAATCAATTGTGTACAAATACAAAAATAAATTGTGTGTATATATATATATATATATCATATCTATCTATCTATCTATCTATCTATCTATCTATCTATCTATCTATCTATCTATCTATATCAGCCATGCCAAATTAGAAAGCAAAATTTACAAAAGATGCCATTTGTGCTAACATCAGAAATACTAGTTAGGAAAAAATATAATAAAATATTTATAAGAACCTCTCCACATATTTCTGTGCAAAATGAAAGGCCTATATGGAGAGCTATAATATGTTCATGGAATGGGAAGATTCAATATTGAGAGGATGATAATGTTTCCCAAATTGATCTCTAAAGTCAATGCAATCTTATTAAAATTCCAGCACTGTTTTTGGTGAAAATTGACAAATTGATTCTAAAAGTTACATGTAAACACAAAGGGTTAAGAATAGTGAAGACAATCTTGATGAAGAACAAAGTTGGAGTCTGCATACTTCCAGATATCAAGACAATATAAAACCACAGTAATTAAAATTATTTTGTTGGCCCAAGAAAGGATAAATAGACCAAAAGAATAGAATAGAAAGTCCAGAGACAGACCCACATTTATTTCTGTTCACCTGGTTTATGACAAAGGTGCCACAGCAGTATATTGACAAAGGATACTTTTCTTTCTTCAATAAATGATACTGATGAATTGGATGTGCATGTGGAAAACAAAGTGAACTTTGCTTCCACTTTAGACCTTACACAAAAATCAATTCTCAGGGAACCATGTACCTAAATGTGAAATAAATTTCCTAGAAGATAGTATTGGGGAATGTATTGAAGATATGCAACAATTTCTTAAAGAAGACACAAAAAGAGCTAATAAAATGAATGATAGTTAATCTGATTTCATTAAAATAAAAAATCTCTTCCCTTAGCACTAAGGAAAGTGAAATGGCAAACAACAGAGGACGGAGGAGCAGAGGAAGATATTTCCATCAGACAGAAGATGTTCACATTACATGTATCAAAGGGCTAGTAATTATTTAAAAAGGACTAGAATTTATATGAAAAGTCCTACAATTCAATAATAAGAAGAGACAACTCAATTAAAAATGAACAAATGGCTCAAGTGGGCACTTTTCAAAAGGAGTTATCTAAATAGTCAATAAACATATAAAATGTTCAACATAAGGAGGTATTAGGGAATTGAAAATTAATATCACAATGAACTATCTCCAGCCACCCATTATAGTGCTTAAATTTTTTACAATTGACAATACTTAGTGTTGTAGAGGATGTGGAGAACTGGAACCCTTATACATTGTTGGCTGGAATATAAATTGGTAAAATCACTTTGATAAACTGGCAATGTCTTTAAAGCTGAACGTATACATACTCTGTGATACAGTGACTCCATTCCTACATATAAACCAAAAAGAAATTCATCAATGTGTATACCAAAAGATAGTTACAAGAATGTCTGTAGAAGCATTATTCTTAGTTGCCCCAAACCTTAAACAATCCAAATGTCCATCAGCAGAATAAACAAATAAATTGTGGTGTCTTCATATAATGGAATACTATGCAGCAATGAAAAAGAATGTGTTACTGTTATACATCACAACATAAGTTTATCTCATAGACCAGGGGTTCTTAACAAGGGATCTGTGAGCTTGAACTGAAATTAAAAAACAACAACAACATTATTCTGGTGGGGACATGTTGGTGTGGTGTGATATATTTATTAAACAATACAAGTATAGTGTGGACTTAGTAAGGGGTCCGTGGTTTTCACGTGACTGGCAAAGGGGTCCGTGGGACAAAAAAGGTTAAGAATCCTGTCATAGACATATCTGAACAAAACAAGCCAGACATAAAAGAATGCATATGATGTGATTCCATTTGTATAAATTTCAGAAATAGGCAAAATGAATCAATGGTGAAAGAAGCCAGAAGTTACATTTGGCTGAGTTCCTAACTTGGAGGGGTCAGGAGGGAGGCTTCTGGGATTCTGGTAATATTCTCTATCTTGATCTGGGTGCTAGTTACACAAGGGTGTTCTGTTTTTAAAAATTCATGAAACATACACACAAAATTTGTGCACATTGCTGTATTTATATATGAACCAAAAGTTTACAAAAATATTTGGTATGCAATTATTCTAGAGATATCCTGTGGGGTTGCTTTTCTAGGATAGTGGAGAAACACTTTCATTAGAAGTTGAATTATGTCAGGTTTCTAACTGCAGCCTTCTGAAAGAGAAGATTATCCTCAAGTCCCTGTGCTCCCTGGTTCAGTGTAATTTACCTTGTGATTAGATTGTTATCTAACTATGAGGGGTGATTATTTTTTTCAAACAAGTCAGGTGAATCTATTGAGTCTGGTTCAAAGACAAAGGATTGTTTAGAGGATTTTGAGACAAAGCCATACTCGGGATTAACAAACTCTTTTTATTTCCTTCTGTTAGAACAAGGGGGCTGAGGCTGGATTGATAAAGATTTTCTTTTGCCTGGATTTTAACTTGGAGAAAAATTGCCTCCAGCTTGGCATCTTTTGGGGCAAAACAAAGGGAGACATGTGGGCCAGGCTGAGGATTGGCGCATGGGACTGTGAGTTGAGATTGAGAAGGGCCAAGAGAGCGGGGTTTGGAGCAGCGTAGGAGGGAGGGAAAGGGAGTGTCAGAGGCCGAGAGTTAGGAGACAGCCAAGGAACCTGGAGTGAATTGGGATTTGTTCATTTGGATATGTAAAGCACCTAAGGGAGAGGAAAACAGGTGCAATATGAATGCATTAATGGAATGAAATATGAGACTTGACCTATGAATAAATATTCAGAATAAAAGTATTTAAGAATGTATCTTGGTTTTAGGGCACTTACTCTGTCTGGCAGCTAATTCAAAGTGTTTATGGTCACACACACTCACATGGTTTGACAGCTTCAAGTCAGCCTGAGATGGACTCACTGAGGGTCTGTGGGTCACCCCACCTTGCCTCTTATTGCTCAGTCTTCCTTCTGTTATCAAAAGAGTCTGTCTAAATGGAATACAACAAGATTCCCTATCATGAGGATTCTGATGGGCCATGGGTCAGTTTTTGTCACCAGAAATCAAGACCTGGAGCCGAAGTCCCCAATAACAAACTTAGAAGTCTGTTGGTCTATGCCTCCCAGATTCGCATTTGACATGATTTGTGCTTTGACCCCAGATTTTGCCTCAGTTTGGTGATTTTTCCAGAAATCTGTTAAAGAAAAGGATATTATTAGTCTTTCCCCTTAAGAATGTGGCTTGTGGCAGGCTAGGTGGAGACCCCCCATGGTTCAGATCTGGGCGGGGAATCTCTGAAACCCAGGGAGAGACTTTCCAAACTATTTCTCTGCCTGGACATGGGCAGGGGCACCAGGAAACTGAATTCTGTCCAAAGTTCTCTCTCTGGTTTGAGACGTGAGAGCAGAAAGGAGTTTCCCACACTTTAAAGAAGTGGCCCATTGCCCTCCAGCCCAATTATTGAAAATTTTCTTCTGGCTCAGGGGAGCGCTTTCTGATGGGGATGGCCTAAGATTCCATCAGGGCTTCTGTTTATCCACCTAGAAGCAGTGCTCAGCCTTCTCCAGCCACAATGATGCCTGTAGCTCACTCCCTCTGCTTTGTCCTACGGTTAGCCTGCCTACTTTATGCTCACCCTGGAGAATGCTGGCTTGCCTTAGTCTCTTGAGAAATCCAAGAAATTATTCAGCTTTTGATCTAAAGGATAAGAGCCTCTGCAAGGTTCCAAGATGAAAAGTGGGTTTTTACCATAGAACTCCATATCAGTTAGGGTTCTCTAGAGAAACCCAACTAATAGAATGCATATATATGTGTGTAAATATGTGTATGTGTGTGTACGTGTGTGCATATATATATATACACACACATACACTAAGAGATTTATTTTAAGGAAGTGGTTCATGCGATTGTGGGAGCTGGCAAGTCTAGAATCCGAAGGACAGGCTGATAGGCTGCAAACTCAGGCGGGAGTTGAGGCTGCGCTCTTGAGGCAGGATTTCTTCTTCTCCAGGAAGCCATGGTTTTTGCTCTTACGGCTTTACAACCGATTGGATGAGGCTCACTCACATTATCAAAAGTAATCTCCTTTACCTAAAGTCAACTGATTATAGATGTTAACCACGTCTACAAAACACCTTCACAGCAACACCTAGATTAGTATTCAATGTGATAACTAGGCACTATAGGCTAGCCAAGTTGACATATAAAACTAACCATCACAAACCTCATTTAGATTTCATTAATTTCTTCAGGCTGCAGATGGTAAGAGGAGCCTGCTATGGCACAGGTAGAATATAGAAGCAATTCAGGGAGTTGGCATGGGGTCAGGTGGACACACCATAAGGCTTCCATCTCCCTTGTGAATATTTACCCTGTGTCTTTTGCGTTTATGAATTCCATTCTACAAGATCATCTTGAATGAAAATTTCATTTGGTGCCAGACAACAATTTACTTAGTATTCCTTGACTTCATGCATTTGTGCCTTCTCTGGAAATGGGATTTTTTTTTTAACTTTTATTTTAAAATAATTTCAGACTTATAGGAAAGTTTCAGCAAGACTAATACATACAGAGAACTTCAATATGCCCCCAACCCCCCATATTCCCAGGTTCATCAATTTTAACATTTTGCTACCTTTGCCATATCATTCTGTCTTTCTGTCTGTCATCTATCTATCTATCTATCTATCTATCTATCTATCTATCTATCTATCTATCTATCTATCTATCTATCTATCATCTATCTATCTATCTATCATCTCCCTAGCTATCATCTATCTATCTTCTATTTTCTTAACATTTAAGGGCAGGTTGCACACATCATAATCCTTGAACACATAATACTTGTACGTACATTTCCTACCAGCAAGGACATTTCCTTATGCAATCACTGGAAGTGCAGTCATCAAGTTCAAGAAATTTATTATTGATATAAAGCTTATATTATATATTTTAATTCCTCTTATGTCCCAAGAATGTCCTTTTAAGCTTTTTCTCCTCCATTCTTAAATCCCAATCCAGTATCACATATTGCTTTTAACTGTCATTATCTCTTTAGTTCTCTTTTATTTTTTAGTTGTGGAAACATACAAATAATATAAATCTTCCATCACATACCACTCATTGGGATAAATCACCTTCAAAATGTTGCAGTATCCTCCCCACCATCCATTAGTAGAAAATTCCCTTCATCCTAAACAGAAACCCTATACTCATTTTGCATTAACCTTCCACTGCCCCTGTCTCCACCCCTGGTAACTTGCACTCTACTTTCTGTCTCTGCGAGTATGCATATTCTCTGATATTTTCTTTGTGGTTATTATGGGGCTTAACTTTAACATCCTAAATCTTTAACAATCTTGTTTGCTTTGATACCAACTTAACAACTTCAGTAGCATACATAAACTATGTTCCTATAACCCTTTATCCCCCTACCTTTATGTAGTTTTGTTATAAATTACATATTTGTACATTATGAGTCGAAAACCATTGATCTACCATTACATTTTATGAATTTGCCTGTTAGATTCCATAGGAAGTTAAAAGTGGAGTTACAAATAAAAAATACAATACTACTAGCATTTATATTCACCCATGTCATTATCTTTCCTGGAGGTCTTTATTTTTTCATGTGACTTCAGTCAATTGTATAATGTTCTGGAACCTTTTCTTAATAGAGAAAAACCTATATATATATATATATATTTTTTTTTTTTTTTTCCCCAGTTACTAGCGTGAAGGTGAGGTTAGGGGGTGGGGTGGGTGAAGGCAGAAATGGTCAACCTTTTCTTAAATTGCCCCCATAATATGAAATAGGATTGTCTTCACGTTTGGTAAGGGTGGAATATACAGTTGGGGTTCAAGAGGCTTCAGGACCAGGGAGCTGGGGGTGGAGAGACTGGAGGGCCAGGGGATATTATTTAGTCTGACATCAGCATTTATTGGTGGATACCCTGGGCGAAGTATTTGAAAGTACTAATGTGAGGTGGGAGTATAGGTTTAGCATGTATTTTTTCCTCTTCTTGTACGCTCACGGTATGGGGTCCTTTAATGGAAATGCTTCAAGGACTTGGTAATAATTTTTATTTTCTTCCCTGTTATCTACAAGTGGCTTTTGATAATATTAGAAATAGTAATAGCCAACACATGTATTAACTCACTTAGTTTTCACAATAGCCCTATAAAGTAGGAAATATTATTAGCCCTACTCTCAGAAGAGGATGCCGAGCTATAGAGAGGTTAAACGACCTGCTGAGGGTCACTAGCAGTATAGTGGTGGAGCTGCAATTTGAACCCAAGTTCTTAATCATAGTACTATACTGCCTCTTCAAGAAAACTCTGGGTTTATCTTGACTGATAAACTACAGGCCTTGGAATCAGGTATGGCATGGATAACATAGCCAAGGACTTTAGAAAGCTTAACAGCATCTCACTCCTGTATTGTTTGATTGATTGGCTGATTCATTCCTGTGATTAAAACTTGGAGAGCCTACCACGTGCCAGACACTGTGCTGGGTGCAGGAAGTTAAGTGTAGCATGCATTAGAATCACCCAGGAAAAAGGCAAGAGAAATCAGGGGAAAACTATCCAGAGCTGACATATGAGCAAGGCCTACTAACAACAACAAGAAAAGAGAACAAAAACAATCACTATAATTTGCTGTATAATAATTCAAACTGTATAGAGTATAAGAATAAGAAGAGAAAAACTTCTTTCCTTTCAGAGGTATCTATTAAAAGTTTAATATGTATTCTTCCAGACAGTTTTCTATATATTTCTATAAACCCATATAGAGTTTAGGACTAAAACAAAATGGATATAATGTATATATGTGTGTATGTATATTCTTCTGCACCCCCCAGCTTATCAGTAATGTTTTAGAGATTTTATATCATATAGTTCCATCTCATTCTTTTAATTGTTGGATAGTAATTATAGATAAAATCAATATGCCACAGTTTATTTATCATCAAGCTACTGATGGACATTTAGGCTATCATTTTTTTTCCTATAATAAACAATGCTGTCATAAAATATTTGCATATAAATCATTGTTGTTGTGTGTTTGGCTTATGCATTATTGTCACTATGTGCCACTTGTGTAGTATATATGCCCACTTCACAATTTGATATACATTGAAAAATTAAGCTCCTAGAGGCTGTTCCAATTAACATTGCTACCATCAGTGTTGGGTGCTCATTTCCTCACAGCTTGTCCGTTACTGGATGTTAACAATCTCTTAAAATTTGGCCAATTGGATAATTAAAAATATCTTATTATTCTAACTTTTATTTCCCTGATTACTAATCTGTTTGTCTTTACTTGTATCATCTTGTTTTATGCTTCCAGTTTTTATCACTGCTGTTGTTTGGTTTCAATTTTTTGATATATGGGGCATGTTTGATTGTCTTTTTCTTCATCAGTGATTTGTGTGGCTCATAGCCTGCTTGAAATTTCACTAGTGGTTATATTTTTGTTTTGAAAAAACATTCTTCAGTATACATTTCACTGGAAATAAAAAAAATTTAAAGTAATCTTTTACCCTGCCCCTCTACCATATAAAATGGGTTCTTTAGTGTTATTTTACGTTGAGTCCTCTTTCTCTGCTACTTCCCTGCCCCTTGGTTTTTCCTACTGGGCTTGGGGACCCAGATTTTTCTCATTACATTTTGTTTCTTATCATATCTTCTCTTTAAAGAATTATTTTTAGATATGTGTTTGATTTTGTATTCATGTATGCCTATTTTTGTCTTTGCTTGTAATATTTACTGCTGGTCTTTTTATACTACAACCTCCTAGTTATTTAGCTCAATTCTGATTCACCACTCAGTTGACTGTAGTAGGTGTCGGGTTATTTTTTCAATAAAGGAAGAGTTTGATATGTTTTCTGGGCCCCTGTATACCTGTGGGTGTTTTTCTATCTCCTTAACACTTAAATGACAACTTGACTGAGTATATAAAAACTTTTTTTTTTGGTCAAAACTATCTTCTGTGATTTAGTGTATGGAGAAGATATCTGAGGTCAGATTGATTTTTATTTTCCCTTTGTAGAAAACCCCCCTCCCTAATTTGTTTGCTTGTATGATTTCTCCTCCTCTTTCTATTAATAATTTAAAAGGTACCGGAAAGTACAAAGAATAAAACAAATGTTCATACTCTCAATACCTAGAATGAACAACTGCTTATATTCTGTCACACTTGCTTCAAATACTTTTTTTCCTTCCTGCCTTCCTTCCTTCCTTCCACCCTTCTTTCCTTCCAACTTTTTAAATAAACAAAACATTAAAGATGGAGCTAAAGTGCCCTTTAACCAGTACCCTGTGTCTCGTTCTCCTTACCCAGGAAAACCACTATTAGGCGTTTAGAATGTAATTTTTCAGATCATTTCCTTATAATTTTACATATATATTTAAACATCCATAAATGTTATATACTATTGTTTTGAGTGTGTATGTATTTTCATTATTTGTATAAATGATACTATATTAGAGGTATTACTCTCTATCTTCCTTTTTAAAAGATTAATGTTCCTTAATCTCTGTAACTTAAAAATTTGCTAAAATATGTTGAAGTATGGTCTTTTCATTTATTTATTTATTTTTATTTATTTTTACTTTTTTATTTTTTTAAAGATTTTATTTATTTATTCATTTATCCTCCCCTTGCTGCTTGTGCTCGCTGGGTCAGCTAACCACGCCGTGCGGGCGGGCTTGCCTTCACCAGGAGGCCCCAGGAACTGAACCCGGGGCCTCCCATATGGTAAACGGGAGCCCTACTGATTGAGCCACAGCCGCTTCCCTTTTCATTTATTTTTAATAATATATTTGAACCATTGAATTTGTACATACATATTTTTCAGCTCAATATTTTTTTTTAACTGTGTTTTTGTTTATTGCTTTTGATCTAATTTCTGGTTGTTTTTATATATATATAAAATTTGCATGGTGGATCTAATTGTTGGCCCCTTACTCCTTACTCATGCTTTGATGAGAAGAGATTTATTCAGACCCAGTGTTTATTAGAAGACAGACATGTGGATTCCTATTATTCATTTGTGCAGTATTAACATCATTTTTGGGTCATAGCTATAGGGAAGATTGATGTGTCTAATTCTTAGCCCAAGTGTTAGTTTTTCCATGTTTTTATCTTGGACAGCTCTACTATACTGAAGTAGACCCATTTTTACCCTTAGTGCCTGGTTCCTTGACGCATTAAAGAGAGGGAGCAAACAAACAAACAAACAAACAACAAATCTAAAGTCTCTAAATCTTCTGGCTATTCATATGCTGGTTGAGCACTGAATCTCAGCAGAGTTGCAGGCGACACCTACTCTCCAGTTCATTGGACTTACCCAGGTCAATTAACAAAGTGATGATGATGGAAAATGCCCATGCCAAAAAACAGAGTGTATCTATACCTGTAAGCAAGACAGTTCCATCCATCTGCCCCATGGGATCTTGGCCTCCTCTCAATCAGAAGCAGCGTGGGCATCACCATCCCCAAATCCTCAAGATTGAGGAATGAACAAACATTTAGGGAAATGCAACTATGGACTGAAGTAGAATTATTACTATTCTAGTAATGGAAGAACTTGTAACGTTGATGTAAAGAGAGTGGTTACCAGAGGTTCTGAGAGGAGGAAGAGAGAAAAATAGGTGTAACATGGGGCATTTTGGGGATGTTGGAATTGTTCTGCATGATATTGCAATGATGGATACAAGCCATTATATATTTTGTCAAAACCTATAAAATGGTGCAGGGCAAAGTGTAAACCATAATGTAAACTATAGACCTTGCTTAGCAGCAATGCTTCAATATGTGCTTATCAATTGTAACAAATGTACTACGCTAAAGAAAGATATTGTTAATGGGAGAAAGTGTGTGTGTGTGTGTGTGTGGTGGTGTATATGGGAATCCCCTATATTTCCAATGTAATATTTATGTAATTAAAATTTTTTTAACAAATCAATTTTATTGATACATAATAAACCATATATCCATCCAAAGTATAAAATCAATGGCATTTGGTGCAATCACATAGTTGTGCATTCATCACTCCATTCATTCCTAGGGCATCTTCATTATTCCAGCAACAATCACAACAATACTAAAAGACAAAAACCAACCAACCAACCAAACAAACAAAACTCATCACCTCTCAATCTCCCTATGCTTCCCCTGCCATACATAGCTACTATTCTGTTTTCTTTGCTCCAGTTTATTTGCATTTATATTTTGTAAAAACAGTCTTATATATGCAATAACACCGATATTCTTATTTTCCATGAGGCTTCTCTATGTTATACAGTTCCAAGTTACATTTTTTTAGCTTTCCTTCTAGTAATATAATTATCCTTAGGCTTTCCCTTTCAGCCACTGTCATACCCATATAATAGCTCTAGTAGTCACAAGCAGCATGATGTGCTCTCAAAATTTCCATTAATTTCCAAAGACTTACAATCTTTTAACCAATTCTGCAGAGATTAATCATCAGCTTTCCAGTCTCGACCCTTATTCTATTTTCTGGTGACCTATAGTCTAATTATTAATTCCATGAGTTTACACAATATATTTAGTTCATAATAGTGCAATAATACGGTATTTGTCCTTTTGTGCCTGGCTTGCTTCACTCAACATAATGCCCTCCAGGTTCCCATGTTGTCATATGCTTCACAACTTCATTTCTTTTTACCGCTGCATTCTATTCCATCATGTGTATATACCACAATTTGTTTATCCATTCATCCGTTGATGGACACCTGGGTTGTTCCCAACTTCTGGCTATCGTGAATAATGCCACTATGAACACTGATGTGCAGATGTGTACTCATGTCACTGCTCTCAGTTCTTCTGGGTATATACCTAGAAATGATATTGCCAGGTCCCATGGCAAGTCTATATTCAACTTCCTTAAGAACTGCCAAACAGTCCTCCACAGTGCCTGTACCATTCTACATTCCCACCAACAGTGAATAAGTGTTCCTGTCTCTCCACATCCTCTCCAACATTTACAGTTTCAGTCTTTTTAATAGAGGCCATTCCAATAGCTGTGAAATGATATCTCATTGTAGTTTTGATTTGCATTTCCTAATCACTAGTGATGTTGAACATTTTTTCATGTGTTTCTTTGCCATTTGTATTTCTTCCTTGGACAATCATCTTTTCATACCTTTTGCCCATTTTTTGATTGGGTAGTTTGTCTCATTATTGTTGAGTTGTACGATCTCTTTATATATCATGGATATTAAACCCTTATCGGATATGTGATTACCAAATATTTTTCCCATTGAGTCAGCTGCCTTTTCACCCAATCTAAAGCTCTTTGAAAAATAAAGAAAAAAAAAAAAAAAAGTCTCCAGTGTCCTTTTATTCCAGGAATCTTTCTATCTCTGGCCCCACCCACCTCCTTTATATATATAGATTAAACTTCCCAGGTTTGCCACAACAGCAGAACTTGCACTCTCCTCCTCAATTCCTGCTTGTTTTCTGGAATTTACTATCTTAGAATGGATGGAGAAAGATTTGGAAGGAGCAGGGATGGACAATAGTATTCCAGACTTCTTTAAGCGTCTACATGCCACACAGGCTAGAAAACCAGTTGCCCTGTTTCCTTGTCGGCATAGGTTCTAGCACTCTGAGCCATGGACCAGACAGAAGGGAAGGATGGCAGGTCTCCTTAGCATCTTTTAGGTGGGCAGACTTCTCTGGTTTTTTTTTTTAGGAGGTACCAGGCATTGAACACAGGACCATGTACGTAGGAAGCAGGTGCTCAACCACTGAGCTACATTCGCTCCCCAATGAGAGTTGGTTTTTTTGTTGTTGATTGTTTCTTTGTTTGTTTGTAGGAGGTACTGGGGATCAAACCTGGGACCTCATACATGGGAAACACCTAAGCTACATCTGCTCTCCAGGCTTCTCTGTTTTAAGAGAGGAACCAGGGATTTATTTTTCTCAACATAGTTCTGTTAGCCTTATAGCGGCAGAAATTTCTCTCAGATCCTGAGAATAAGCTATCTGTAAGTTCTTAGCTTTGTGTTTTATTAGGAGTTCTCTCTCTCTCTTTCATCCTCTTTATGTTTGCCTGTTTTCATCTCTTTTTTTTCCTGGCTAATTTAAAGTTTAAGAAGGGACAGATAGCCAGACCCCTTTTTAACCTGAAAACATTTTAACTGTTTGCAGCCCTAGGACACCTTAGCTATTTCTTTCATGCCTTAGCACTTGAATAAATTTTTTTTGTTGTTAAGCTATATTGCCTCAAATCAGCACAGACCCCAGTATTGCTTAATCCTTGGTATTGCCTGTACACCCTTGAGTCTCTAGGTCACTCTGATCTCCCAGGTCAGAGTACCATTGAGCTAGGTATTTATAGTACCAGCTCACTAGGCTGATAAGGGAGGAGTAGTGGTGGTGCTGGGTCCAGGGCTGAGGTGGCAGTCCAGATGGAGGAAATAACATGCACAGTGGGGAGTAGACAGGAAACAATACAGTGTACTGGGGGAATGTTGAATTGTTGGTGAGACTATCTTAGTCCTAAGCATCTGGGTTTTAGTGCAAGACAGGCTCCATTACTTACTGTAAGTGTGAACTTACACAAGTCACTTAAACGCACTTCACTGTAAAATTGGGACAGTGAGAGTAGCTGGCTTATATGAGTGTTGTGAAAGTTAAATGAAATAATGCAAGAGAAGTTCTTAACACATGGTAAGGCCAAAACATGTCGGGTTTTGTTACTGTTGTTATTATCATTCATGTTTAATTGTGACCTAAGAGGCAGTTGGAGGATGGATACATGAGTAGAGGGTTTGGACCATGTGAAACCACCAAAACGAGCAGGGACAGTGATATGTTCTGATCTGTGTGGAAGTGTCTGTCTGTCTGTACTCTGGAGAACAACTTGAGTGCAGAGACTAGAGTCAGGGCAGCAGGTTCATATCAGTTTGGAAGAGCCAACTGATAACTTTTCAGGAATTTTATGAGCAGACTTATACACAGGCATTATTAAATATTAAATTATATAAGATTGCAATTAAATTATGTTAACAACAAAGACAAATACTTAAAGCTTACCACTTCCTGACTATCATACTACATTTTACTGTCATTCACAGTCCTGAAGTTATTTACTACTCCTGTCTGTCTGATGGAAAGCCTATATACTTTGGTATGCTACTGAACATCTCTTCTGCATCAGAGATGTCACTTTGGTAGTTTAAAGCCAGCCAGGGTGTATCTATACCATGGAAATCAGCAAATGTTATAAACAGGTCATTTTTCTTCTTCATCTTTTTCCTGGTGAGCCAGTTGTTAAACCTTTACCAGCACACCACTGGGCCGGAGAGACCGATTAGGAAGCTATTGAGATAGTTCTGTAGAGAGAAGATGATGGCTTGATTTACAGTATTTGGAGCAGAGAAGAAGGGACAGATTTGAGAGATACTACAGCCATAGAATCAGTAGGATACACTGACTGGATGTGTGGACAAAGAGGATGGAGATGATCCGGAGCCTGAAAAGGAGGTATCTGGCTTGAACAACTGTCCCTTGCTAGCTTTGATAAAGCAAGTCGCCATGTTGTGAGCTGCCCTCTGGAAAGGACTATGTGGCAAGGATCTGAAGGCAGCCTCTGATTGATAATTAGAAAGGAGCTGAAGTCCTCATTCCAACAGCTTCTAAGGTACTAGATCCTGCCAACAACTCCGTGAACTTGGAAGCAGATACCCCCAGTCAAACCTTCAGATAAGATCTCAACCCTGGCTGACACCTTGATTGAAGACTCATGGGAGATCCTGAAGTAGCAGACCCAGTTAAGCTGGGCCCAGGTTTGGAAACCGTGAGATGATAAATGTGTGCTGTTTTTAGCTGCTAACAGTGTAGTAATTTGTTATGTAGCAATAACATAGACTAATCCAAGTCCTTTGTCTACTTAGCTCTGGGGTATACCTTTCAGCCTTGGAGCTTGGGTTGGCTGACATCTGGCCTGCAAGTCTACCTGGCAGAGTTCTGCAGTAGAACCTGCATTTGGGGGCTGTCTTAGGTGGTGGGTGAGTCTGCTCAGAGCTGGGCATGCTATACTCAGTTTTCCCTGTGCACACGGAGTGAAGCCTTTCTTTTGGCTTCTGGCAAGTGGTCAGCAATGCTGTGTTGGGTAAATCTGGGTAAGAGTGATCCACTCTAGCAGGCGGATCCCAGTCACTGATCCTGTGGGGGCCATGAAGAATTCTACTCTGGTGCATGAGCCATGGTCCTCCCTCCATGGGTCACCTCTGGGTTGGGCTAGAAGGAACGTTGGAGGTGGGAAGGGTCCTCAAGAGAATATGATGTATACCAGCCTCTTAAATGCAAATATTTCCTGGATACTGCAAATGTTCCATAAGACTCCAGAATTCCATAACAGTAAATAAAGACAGTACTTCCTATTTCATTCAAAAAAAAAAAAGAAAGTATGATGTAGAAGGACCACATGCTACTCTGTGCTCTTTTTCTTTTTTCTGCGGAGAGGATTTTTGAAACTGTTCATGAAGATTTTCTGTTTAATTAAATTATAAAACACAGAAGAAAACTGACAGGACATGTTTCTAGATGATGCTAGTCATAAAATGAATGCTGAATGGGATTCAGAAATTAATTGGCAAAAACACGGGTCAGCATCTTGCTCCGACCCCTCAGGCTGAATAGAGCTCCTTGTTTTCTGACTCCATGCCCCAGACATGGTGTTTAAGAAGGACTTTGGCCAAGGCAGGAGTCCACTCAAGTGACTTATCTTCCTAGACACCCATTTTAAAAACAGTGGTCTACTTGCCTATGGGGAATTTAAATAAAACAATGTAATTTATTTTAAAAACCAATTACCATAATTTAAAAGGTTGTCTGCATAGGATGTTAAGATGAAGCTGTCACTTAGACTGACCCCTTAATAGCACACTCATTGAAATATTTTTTCCTGAAATAGGCTCATTTTATACAAGCAGTTTTTATATTTTGCATAAGACTCACTTATTTATTCAACAAATATTTACGCATGGCTACTTGGAACCAGGCACTTTTCTAGGCACTGTCTTCATTCTTGTGTGGAGGAACATGATAAATTGACAACTCATATTATATAATATGATAATATAATGATATATTGTCAATAAAATGGAAATAGCATTTAAAATATGACATTAATTTTGTTGAATAAGATGTATTTATGACATACAGTAAATTAATCACATTGCAATAATTTTAATGCAGTGGTTCTTAACCAGGGGTCCACAGACCCCCAAGGAATCCGTGGAAAGATTTCAGGGGACCCGTAAGCTTGAATTGAAAATTCAAAAAAACATTATTCTTGTGGGGATGTGTTGGTGCATGTGTGATATATATATTAAATATGACACAGTATAGTGTGGACTTAGTATAATTTTTATTTTGATGTCGTGTGTTCTGAGTGAGTCAGTGGATAATTGCCTGCAAAACGCTTGGTAAGGATGGCAGAGATGGTTTTATGACACCATGGGGAAACGTGAATTTCTAAATGTTCACTGAAAATGACCATTTGAACAGATGTTAAACTGAATTAGGTTATCAGGTATTGAAATTATGGGAAAGTTGTAAAGCATAATTTTGAATAATCCTAAAATTTAATTTAAATACAACCAATGTTGAGTGTCATGAAACTACCACTACATTCTGTGAAGGGTTCCATGGTTTTCACCCGACTAGCAAAGGGGTCCATGGAACAAAAAAGGCTAAGAACCCCTGTTTTAATGTATTTATTAATGATTAATATAATATAATTGCAGTAATTATTTAGCATAATGCTAGGTAATAGAGATTATTAAACCCATGAGTACACAAACCCTAAAAATTATTCCTTTGTGACTTTATGTAGGAATGGAAAAAAAAAGACAATTAAATAAAGGCTCTGTTGTGGGAAAGTGGAAAAGGGACAAAGAATCTTCTAAAAGGAACTATGGAAAGACATTTGATATCCCTGGTATATTAATTAGGAATGCTTTTTCCTTGCATGTAACAGAAAACCTGGTTTACGGTGAGGAACTGGCTCACATATACAAGGGTTTCTTTTCCTTATGTAAAAAGAGTAAGGGAGGCAGCCTGCTGCTAGAGTTGGCTCAGCAGCTTTTCTTGTGCTTATTGCCTTGTAGTCATAAGATGGCTGTTCCGACTTCAGATATTGCACCCACCTTCAAAGCAGCAGGAAAGGGGATGGGACTGGGCCAGCTACATTTGTCTCTCTTATCAGGAAAACCAAAAGATTTCCCAGGACTACCCCCACCTCAGCAGACTTTTCTGCTTCATCTTATTGGCCAAATCTGTGTCACATGGCTACCACTCCCTGTGGTGGAGTTTGGGAAAGTGCCCAACTGGCCATTCCATATTCTGTATTGGAAGGGACCGAGGGGGAAGGGGATTGGGTATGGGTGTCGTATCAGGCTTTGCCACAGGGATCTTTGGCTCAGGTAAATAAAGTGCATTGACTTGTTCTCAGAGCTTTCCCAGAATTCTATCTATATCTGCTACCTAAGTTTCCTCTGATTGGTAGCAATAGCCTCAGAATAAACTATGTATTTATTTTTGTGAAGAGGATTTGGGGAAATGAATGAATCATAATGAAGGCAGGAAATGAGAGCTTTTGGTTTAAATGATAACCAAATCAGGGAGTTGACCGTAACGGCTTGGCTCCGTGCTTGGGGTGAAGAAGAATATGGATTGTATGAAACAAAAAAATGCCACTTCTTGGCAGGGAGGGTCATGGGGGGATGATAGTATACTCTTAAGGCCAAGTCCAAATATGGTTCAAGTAAAACGGCAAGTTGTGGATGATCCAGAAAGATCTGATATGGAGTAGAGTATTGAAGGAGCCAGGTTAAAAGATTTCATTTCTTTTTTCTTTTCTTTTCTTTTCTGTTTTTTTTTTTTTTTTAAGATTTATTTATTTATTTTACTTTTATCCATTTTAAACCCCCCTCCATTTTTTTTTTTTTTTTTTTCCTGTTTTGTGTCCATTTGCTGGGCAATTCTCTGTGTCTGTTTCCTGCCCTTTCTTCTCATCCTTCTCCTGTCTTCACTGGGACTCAATCCTGGGAACCTCCAATGTGAGAGAGAGGCAATCTGCCACCTGCGCCACCTCGTTTCCTGGTTATTTGGCACGTCTCGTCTTGGCTTTCCTTTGTGTTATTCTCCTGTTACGTCATCATCTTCCTGTGTGGCTTGGTGGGGCCTGATGGCCTGCGTGCCTTCTATATTTTTTCTTTTTATTTTACCAGGACGTCCTGGGGATTGAACCCAGGTCCCTTCATATGGGAGATGGACGCCCAACCATTTGAGCCACATCCATCCCCCCCCCCCTTTTTTTACATTCAGAATGTTTTGATTTATTTAAAGTTCCAAAACAAGCAAAGCAACTTGCTTTTTGAAGAAGTGGTTGCGCTCAAAGTGAAAGAATGAGTAACTTCAGAAGTACTGATAATATTCTGTTTCTTGATTTGTGTACTGATAATAGAAGTAGGTCCAGTTGATAAAATTTCATGGAGCTGTACATCTCTAGTTTTTACATATATATTATACTTCAATAAAAGTTTTTTTTTTTTCTATTTCCTTTTTTTAAACTTTATTTTTAGAGAAGTTTTAGATTACAGAAAAGTTACATTGAAAGCATAGGGGATTCCCATATACCCCACCCCTCTCCCTCTCACTTTCCCCCCTTTATTAACATCTTTCATTAGTGTGATACATTTGTTACAATTGATCAACAGATACTGAAGCATTGTTACTAACCATGGCCTATACTTTACATTATGGTTTATTCACACTTTGAACCACATCATTTTATAGATTTTGACATAACAGTATAACAGCTTGAATCTGTAACTGCAATATCATGCAGAATAATTCCAGTGTCCCAAATATGCCCATGTTACACCTATTTTTCCTTCTCCCTCCCCTCAGAACCTCTGGTCACCACTGTGTTTATATCAATGTTACAAGTTCTTCCATTACTAGAATAATAATGTCTGCTTTGGTCCATGGTTGCATTCCCCCCTTATGTTTGTTCATTCCTCAATCTTGAGGATTTTCAGATGGTGATGCCCACTCTGCTTCCAAATGAGAGGGCACTTAGATCCCATAGGGCAGATGGATGGAACTGTATTGTTTGCAGTTATAGATACTCTCTGTTTTTTGGGGGATGGCCCTTGTCCATCATCATCATTTTGTTAGTTGTCCTGGGCAAGTCCGATGAACTGGAGAGCAGGTATTGGCTGCAACTCTGCTGAGATTCAGAGCTCAACCAGCATAGGAACAGACTGATGAAATAAGTCTCTGAGACATATATTTAGCGAGTATAGTGCTTCCTGCAGTTTTTGGAGGAGGAGTGCAGCCTGCCATTCCCTTCTCCACCATTTTGGATCTCCAAAAGATTTCTAATGTTTGGTGGAAGCTGAGACTGTGTGGATTTTGGGGGCTGGTGAAAGTAAAACAGGAGAGGGGCAGGCCTGCCTCCTTATTGGAAGTCATGGGCAGAACTTCTGCTTGGGTGCCAGGCTAGGAAGGAAATATGGAAGGATAAAAGGCAAAAGGCACTGGAGGTTGTGTGGTTCACTTCCATCTGCTCTCTGGAACAAGGTAGGTGGGACCAATTCCGGTATTTCTTTTGGCAGCATAGGATTTATACTGGTTCACGACATGCTCATTGGGCTAGTTTGAAATAAGCCTGTGGGTCAGTGGCAAGGTCTGTTATATGAGAATGATTCACTAGTGTTTGCATTTAGGGTAATGTTTGGTATGAAGTGATAATCTTTACCAGTTGGTTGAGAAAGCACTCGACATGTGGAAGAAACCCACAAAGAGTAAGATATCTTGAAGTCCTAAGCCCCAGCACCGTGAATGTGTCTTTGTTTGGAAATAAGGTCATTGCAAATAGGACTAGTTAAATTAAAATGGATTCATATTGAAACAGAGTGTGCCCTTAATCCAATATGACTGGTGTCTTTGTGAGAAAGGGAAAGAAGACACACGCACAGGGGAGAGCTCCATGTGACCACTGAGGAAGAGACTGAAGCCCAAGGATTGCTGGTAGAGCACCAGAAGCTGGGAAGACACAAGGCAGAATTCTCCCCTACAGCCTTCAAGCTTCTAGCCGCCATACCTGTAAGACAAATTTCTGACTTTTAAACTGTCTGGTTTGTGGTCTTTTGTTATAGCATTCCTGGGAAACTAAGACAGAACCCAGTGGAAGCTCTAGAGAGAGGTTGCACAAGCTGACCTATAAGCATGGTGAACACGCATCCTTGACTGATGTGCACAGATGTTGAAAAGTAGCTTATGAAAGTATGGTCACTGGTAGGAAAGCAGATCTCCCAGATTCAGAGCTAGAATTTTAGGGTACATTTGTAGGGTTATTTGAAAGAAAAAATGTATGAAACTACTAGAACAACCTTGGTTCAACTATTGTATATGCTAGGGCCCCACATGATCTTGCCTCATATTTGGAGAAACTGACTCCAGCAACCATAAAAAAAGTAATTCCAATCTTTGCTTCTTTGCTTGTATCTTTTGAAGGGTTAAGCAAATATTGAATTTATAACTCATAGTTCTACTTATTAAGATCTCTTTGCCTCTTCTTTCCAGAAGCTAGCCCAGAGCCTATCATTTTAAAAAGATTCTCTCTCTTTAGCACAACTTTCTCCAACCCACGGACACTTTGTTTTTCTGTCCTCCTCATTTGCTAATTTCTTCAACACATTATTAGGCACATACATGTAGTTTTTCACTTTGTTTAGTTTTCTTTCCCCAGTGACCATTTCCCTGGATTTTCCACAACTGAGCAAATAATATTATGCCTAGTCCCCAGCCCCTTGGATATTTAGGGTGTTTGAATCTGTTATGGTATATGAGACTTGAAGAAGGTTACACAGCCAGAGTTATTGCCTAGAGGCAGTGCTTTCTGGTGACTTTATATGTCAGAAAATTGTACAAGTGACTTAACGGTAGATATTCTGGCTTTGTCTGAATCATTTGGCAGAAGCAGTAATGTCTTCTCCTGGTGCAACAGAGAAAGGGAGAGGAGGCACAGCAAGGGGAGCAGGGATAGGAGAGCAGAATTTGGTAATTTATCAAGATCAACGCAAAAGAAAAGGCACTTTATTTTATTTATTTCATTTGAGTAGGGAAAGTTTAATATAAAACATTATTAATTTGTAACAGGATGGGAGTGATGAAGGATTACCTAGTAAGAAGTAAAAAGAAACTAAAGAATACGAGAAGAATAGATATAAGGAGCAGCTATCACCTCCGTTTCCATCCCAGCCCAAGGCTAAGATCCAGACCTTGTGGGAAAGTGCACAGCTATGGCTCAGGGGATGGCAGCGGAGGAGCTGAGGTACAGTCCTGGCAGAACTTGCTGGAAATCCCCCCCTGGAATGGAGGGAAAAAGATCCACTGGCAGGCACGGCACCTCAAAACTCACTGTGAAGCCACCTGAGGGGTTCCTGAGGGAATCTGCTGGCCAATGTGCCCTGCAGGAGCCAAACACTGGAGAAGTCATGTGCAATGCCCTTCATTTTATTTTTACACCAAGAAAATACTCTAGGTATGAACCCAGTGGTTTGTAAATCTCTATTTCTTCCTTATTAAATAATCAAGTGCAACTATTTTTTGCCACGTAATTTTTGAGTCTGTGTAGGGAAACAGCAAAAAATTCATTGCAAATCATTTTCAAATTTTCATATCTATACGCGTATTCCTTTGGCTTGAGGTCTTGTACTCTGTTAAAATGCAAATACCCTATAGAAGAGTTGGCATTTTAAAGCTGTTATCAATCTTTTATATCTTCATGTATATGAATATATGATCTCCTTTCCAGATAGCAGGGTTTGATGTTGTAGTTGGGTGGGTGGGTGGGTGAGGGGGGGGATGAGAAGACCCTGGGCAGCTCAGGACTTTGGAAAGGGATGCTTCCTACCTGAACAGACAATGGAGACCAGGAGCCTGGGGTACCTGCCATAACTGAACCTACTTCAGTTTTCAGGAGCCCTGTCCTGACTGAGTTCTGTTAAAACATCAAATGCAAAATCTACTTTCTTTGTAGAGCACTTCCCTTCTGTTTCTTCTTTTCTTACTTGCTTCAGGGAGGTTTATGGTTTGAGAAATTAAAGTGCGGATCTATTTTCATTACCAAAGGATTTGCAAAACTGAGCTGGGCCTGTCTGAGCTCACATTTGCATTTGCCATCCCTTAAGCTGATTTCCAGTGCTGAGCAGCTATTTTAAATGTTTTCAAGAGCCTCCTTTTTAACTCTTTTCCTTACTTGTATTATCTGTTTCTGCAGTAAAAAATTCCATTGCTGATTCTTGGTGGAAGATCCCTATACTGGATGCCTAATATAACCATGGGTAAGAGTGTTTGCTTAGGGGATGACTGGGCAGTTGGAACAAATATCCAAGGAATGGCTTACCCTGAAAGGCTGGGTGGAGAGGTGACTAGCAGATCTGTAGCCTCAGAGAATTAAAGGACCTCAAGGTTTCTTAATGGCTGGACCAGTGATTGGCCCCCTGTTCATGCTCAATAAATATTTGTTGTATACATGAATGGACTAAAGGAAAAAAAAAAAAAAAACTATTGGGGAAATGAGGAAATCATCCATTCTTCAATAATGCTGGTAAATGGCTTATTGGCCATCTGTTTCCTACATAATAAACTATGATGTCTTTTATGTGGTATGACTCCTCATGATCTGGCACTCCCCTGCCTTCAGCCACATGGCTTGCCTTCCAGCCTTTATACTTTGTGCTTTGACCTGGAATACTGCTGAGGCTTCTTCTGTGAGGACTTCCCTGACTTTTGTGGAACATGACTCTTCTGGGCTCCTGCTACACCTTGTACATACTGTGTGGTGATTTGAAGCAGTACCTACCCCATAAAAACATGTTATTAAATCTAATCCACTCCAGTGGGTGTGGACCTTTGTAAGTAGGAACTTTTTTTTCTTTTTTAGGAGGTACCGTGCATTGAACCCAAGACCTTATACATGCAAAGCAGGCACTCAACCACTGAGCTACACCCACTCCCCAGTATCCCTTTTGATAAGTCTACTTCAGTTAAGGTGTGACCCACCTTATTCAGGAAGGGTCTTAATCCTATTACTGGAGTCCTTTATAAATGGAATGAATTCAGACATGAGAAATCTTCAGGAGCAAGAAGCTGAAAGCAACAAAACCTGGAAGAGAAGAGAGAGTACAGTAGACACTGCCATGTG
Source organism: Tolypeutes matacus (assembly GCA_026826555.1). Lineage (NCBI taxonomy): Eukaryota > Metazoa > Chordata > Mammalia > Cingulata > Chlamyphoridae > Tolypeutes > Tolypeutes matacus. Next base: position 9,155,007 of record JAKSZT010053791.1, read on the forward strand.
CCTTGCCATATGGCAGAGTAGCCACGGATCACAGGCAGCTGTCTTTGGGAAGAAAACATTGCCTTGATGATGTCTTGATTTGGACATTTTCTTGGCCTCAAACTGTAAGCTAATAAATTCCCATTGTTTAAGCCAACCCATTTCATGGTATCTGCTTTGAGCAGCCTAGGAAACTAAAATATACCCAGCTAAAATAATGGTTACCCTGCTTTTCCCTACTGTAATTTAATTTGCTTGCTTGTCTGGCTCCCCACTAGACTAAAAATTTGTTGTGGCCAGGTATCATGCTTTCATCTTTGTGCCCCTCATTATGTGTTTGTTGAATGAATAAGTGTTCTAAACTATGGGAAGACTAGCAGAACTGTATCTAAGCAGCCAGAAGAGCTCATCACCTTTGAGTTGGCCCCTGGGGCAGGTAGTGGTGAATGCCTGTGCTTGGTGGTGAAAGCCAGTCAGAGGGAAATTACACACAAGACAGCAAGCCCAGTGCTGGTTCCAGGACCAATTGTTAGCACTAGTCTGTGCGGTTCTGAGAAAACCATGATTACTGGTTGACTTTCTGTATTTTATTTGTGCATATTTTCTGTTTTTAAGTTCATTTCCTTTTCAAACATTCTTTTCCTTTTTTGTTGTAGCAGAAAGCTTTATTTATATGAAATTGTACTTGAGATTCTAACCCATTAGAGATAGAAGAAGTGGATAATCTCTGGTTAAAGCAGGACCAGAAGCCCGAAAAATGGTCCCCCTTCACTGTGAGTGGTAGACTCTCAAACTACAAGGAACACAATTTGAAAACCACTGATTTGGAGTAAGGAATATAGTGAACACATGGGAATACATCTATTCTTGATATATTAAGTAGAAACCCTTTGGCAACCAGATTATATATTTACCAAACATTTCATGTGACTCAAAGCTCTAACTCCAAATCAGGTTTAACAGCTTAAAAATTGGTATTGAAATAGTTACTCAGGTTTAATTTTAGAAAACCTGGGTCAATCAATATGTATGACTTTTAAGTTTAATCCTTCCTTTGGGGATCATGGAATCTCCTTCCGGCTCCGGCACTCTTTGATTTTCTGATTGTGAAGGGCAAGGTGGGAAAGAAATAAACAAGGTGACTAGGTTTCAAGGGTTGGCTTTCTTGGCATGAATGAGTAATTGGAAAGCCAGCTTAATCAAAGTAATTTCATCCATCATACACAAAAAGGGAAATAGAATTCAGGTTATTAAGGTTGCATGAAACTGCTTTTTGAATGTATGTACATATTTCTTCCTAGGGGCTAGATAACATTTCCCATTTCTATTTCTAAAAGGAGTTGTGGAAAAAGACAACTGAAAATAAAACAGGAGCTGTGGTCTCACTGCAAACCTAGAGTAATTCATTAAAGGGAAAAAAAAGGGTATTAGGTTTCCTTTTGAGAAGAGTGAACTCAGGAGCCAGAACACATGCTTTCAGGCCTGGAAGCTCCCCAGCCACTAGCATTGTCCTCAGACGCTCCTGTCCGGAGCCTGAACAGGCTGAGGAGAACCTTATTTCTTAGTTTGTCAAAACTTTGGTCTGGAAAGCAGGAATCATAACTTAGTTTGGGGTTTCACAATTGTCTTGGTGTGTGATCTTTTGGAGTTTGGGGAAAACAAACAAAATGGCCAAATGGAGGAATAAGAGAGAAGGAAAAAGAGCCAAGGAAGGCCAACTTTGTGGAGCAGAAGAGAAAAGATGACTTGAAAGACGAGGAGGGAAGTTCTTGAGCGAGAACCAGCTGAAAAAGGCCATGTACATTTCTCCTACATCCTTTTTCAATTATGCTGCTTCTTGAAGCCTAGGAAGAACTGAATAATGTCTAGGAAATAAGAACACCTAATCTGGTAAATCAGCAACCTTGTTATTCCCACATCTAAGTTATGGTTGTGGGGGAATATTCTCCTTTTTATTAATACAGAAAAATAAAAAGTGGGGAGAAGAAAGTCATAGAGGTGATTTTACAAACATGTAATTCTATGCACGAGTGCCAATCCTTTTCTTTGCACATGCACTAGAGACCAGTTCTGATGCCATCCTTCAAAGCTCAAGTGTACAAATTCCATGAAGTCTTTCCCAATTATTCTCATTTGAATTTTTCGTCTCCAAACAACTATGACATTAATTTTAATTAATCATGAATTATGGCATACAATTCCCTAATTGATGTTTACAGGTTTTTTTCTCCCCCTGTCTAGATTTTAATTTCCTTGAGGACAAAAGTCATGCTCTTTTTTTCTTTTTTTTTGAGGTAACGGGGGCCGGGGATTGAACCCGGGACCTCATATTCGGTGCTTAACCACTGAGCCGCATCTGCTTCCCTGAGTTGTTTTTATTGTTGTTTTGCTTGTTGTTTTATCAGGAGTCACCAGGAACCGAACCTGGGACCTCCCATGTGGGAGGTGGGAGTTCAACATCTTGAGCCACATCTGCTCCCATTGTGCTCTTTCAGTGTCAAAATTTCCATCTCCTGCAGCTCTTAACACGGTCCTCTGTTCATAGAAGCCACTTGTTGGTTCACCAATTTGTCCTCCACCCCAAAGCCCAGGAAGATCTTATACAGAATTTACAAGGAAGGGACAGACTGGATTCTCTTTCCTACCACAAACCGGGATGTACTACCCAGTCACCAGAGCTTCCTATATTGGTAGGTCTTTCACTTTGTTCCTGATGAGAAAGGAGAGTAGGGGAGACTTTTTTTTTCTCCCTTAGGAGAGGTAGAAAGAATGTATGGAATGGTCTTATCTTCTAGCTTGGAAATTAACATTTGGTCCTCAAATGGACAACTGCCCAGTTAACTTATTCTCAGTGTTTTCAAGCAACAGATACCCAGCATTAAAAAAAAGAAAAGAAAAGAAAAAAAAAATCCTGGGATCCAAGAAGAAATTGGATTATTTTATTGTTATTTAACCATTGTTATTAATGGCTAGAAATTTTGCATTTGTCCCCTGGGGCTGAAATAAACTCCAGACATCTTAATTACATATAATGTTACTCTCTCTAACCCATTACATTCCACAAGGCCCCTAAACCCTATTTAATAAGACTCTTGCTGGATTCCAGATCATTCTTCTTTCATTCTGACATTAGATCTGGGTTTGCAAAAACAGAAAACGTTAACAGCAAATAAACTCAGGAGTAAGAGGTGGGGGGAAGGGAAAGAGAGAGAAGACAGAGAAACTTGGCATTATTTCTAAAGTCTGACAAGCTTTATTTGATATTCTATCATCACAACAAAAGTTTCAGGTTCCTGTGACTTTATTGTTAATTCCCTCAGGGTTCATGAATGATGGCATAAAGATGATGGAACCAAAATATAATTGTGTTTGAAATTTTTTTCAGCTTAGTCCTTCACTTTTCTAATATGCAAACCTCAAAATTATGGAAAAAAAATAGCATGAACTTAATTTCTCTTGTTAAAGTTTTTCATCTTTAGTTAGAAGACTAAGTTTTAATATGGAAAATTAAGGATTTTCTTTTCAATGATTTTGGACTGAAGTATTTATAGGGAAATTGTCATTAACATTTTTAGCATTAGATACCTTGAAAACAATGGAGTTTTAGAGCTATAAAGGATTTTGGCTGCATGTCACAATAACCTGGCGAATTTTTTAAAAATATAGACACCAGGGACCTTTCTCCAGATATTCTATCCCAGTAGGTCTGTGGTGGTGCTCAGGAATTTATTTTGTGGGATTCCAAAAAAGATGGTTTAAGATATTGGTCAGAAAGTCTCCCCTTTTTCCCCAGGATCTAAGCCACTTCTTGGTTTTAACTTCAACAATATTGGGGACTGGAAAAAAATATCTGTATTCTAGGTGCACAAATGCACTCCTGTCGGGCTGTTAAGAACCATTGTAGCTTCTGAATATGTGTTTTAAATATGCTACCAAAGGCTGGGTGGCCATCATACTGGGAAACTCATATTCAAATAGTCTTCTTGTTGTTTTTAAAGAAAAGTAGTCAATCCACTCTATGGAAAATAGACCCAATTTTGCCAGTGAGGAAAGTGTGAATTGTTTACACTTTCCAAGAACCTTAACATTTTAATAAATGTCCTCTCTAAGAACTTTCCCAAGGGCACCTTCCGGTGAATGCATTTCTCTGAATAGCTGATCTTTCCAGATAATGGCGAGTTACCCAAGAAGTCACTGTCCCATTCTTGCTTCCTTCTGTCCTTTATGCCTAGCACATGGCTACTCCTCAAGAAATGCTTTTTAAGAAAGAGGTGGGTGAAGCCTCTTAATGGTATCGCATATTAGGAAGTCTCTGCCTTTTTACACTATACCAAATATAATTTAACTTTTTCTTTTTAATGACCTCTTAGGCCATCATGCTGAGCTCTAGTGCCCTCAGAAGTCTGTTATAGTACATAGAATGTTTTTATTCTGCACTAAATGAGCCTAAGCTGCTGTGAATTTTACTTCTTTTGTTTGCCTTCTCTTTTCCACCCTTGCTGCTAAGCCATCAGCTGTCACTCACTGCTGTCAATGTGCCTCTTCTATTCATCTTCTTTTCCCTTGCTGCTCTTTTGGGGCTGTTTATTTGGAAACCACATCACCAAGTCTGTTAGAATTTCTGAAGAGGAGAGTAGACCCTGAGTAATGACCTCAGGAAATCCTTTTAGGTAAAGTTTATGAACAAGCGTGGGCTTGGTGGCATAGAGGTTGGCTGCTCAGAGGTCTCTTTTGTTTATTTTTTGGTTCTTAGCTGTGTTCCAATAAAGCAAGTGGCAAAAAAAAAAAAAGTGCCAATATGCTTTAAAGGAGAAGTGAAGTTCCCTTGTTTCGCATTCCAATTTCTTGAACTTCTTGGCAATAAAGAGATGATCGGCAAGCATTTTTGTCTCCATGCTTCTCCTTGCAGAAAAGAATTTGCTTGAAGTAAGGGGCGAACCCCGATAAAACAGCCCAGGGCAAGTTTGGTCTCCTAGCTGGGATCGAGATTCCATCTCCCTCTGCCCTTGAAGGTAAATAGGGTTGGCCCCTGGCATTTGAGCCCGTGTGAGGCAGAGCAAGAAAGGAAGGGGAGAAGTTCTATCTTGTGAGGAAGATAAGGCAAGTATTTTACTCTCATTATCACCCTTATTTTACAGATGAGGAAAGTAAAGCATTTGCTATAAAGTGGCCACTGGGATTCAATGTTAAACTTTTGTTAGTATTAATTTCTACTCCTCTTATAATTACCTTATTTCATGAGCATTCAAAGCCCTCATCTGGTATGGTGGCATTCAAACCTGATGAGTGTGTCCCCCGAAATCTTCCCCTTCCTTGGGTATTGCAGTGATACCTGCCTCTCCCTCCCACTTGCATGTTTCCTCTGTCTAACTCCTCTTCCCCTTTCTGGATCTGAACATAGATGTGCCCTAGAGCTTCTTCATCCTTAGCCTTCTTTCATTTCTACTTATATTTCCTCTAGTGCTTGCATCCTAACCATGCACCTGCTGATTTGATTTTCTTCTTAAAAGTAACAACAACACGGAACAAAGCCCTCTGGAGCAATTATGTAAGCACTCAGAGATATACTGTGACTTCTTCAGTCTTCTCTCCCAGATGCCAACATCTGTCCTCCACATTCATTGGCCACCCCAGTTCCTCAGCCTGCATTGGCTCAGGCACTTTCTGTATAGCTCCTCAGGTTCAGATACCTTGACTTTAACCTTGGTTTCTCTTTGGCATTAGACCCTTATATCCAACTGCATTCTAGACATGGCCACTTGAATGCCCTACAGATATAGCAAGCTCAACATGTCCAAAATAAAACTACCTACAACCTCAAGCCAGTAACCTCAGAGTCATCCTTTCCCTCATGTCAACTCAAACTCTCCTTCATACTAATGTTTCTCCTGCTATCTACACGTGGAATCATTTTCTTTTTTTTTTTTTTTAATGGACGGAATCATTTTCTATTGCTGTATAACTAATGACCACAAACTCAGTGGCTTAAGACAACACACATTAGTTATCTCACAGTTTCTGGGGGCTGGGGGTCCAGGTGCAGCTTGCTGGCTCCTAGCTCCAGGAGGCCCCCACAGGTCTTTGCCATGTGGTCCTCTCATAGACCTTCTCACAACATAGCTTGCTTCTTCAAGGACAGTGGGAGAATCTCTCTGCTCCTTCCAGTCTTTGACCTCTAGGCACTCTTTTAAGGGCTCACCTAAAACTTAATTACATCTGCAAAATTCCTTCTCCTTTGCCATATAAGATAATGATAGCCTATCATCTTCACAGGTCCTGCCCATGCCCAAGGGGAGCGGATTATACAGGGTGTTTACACCAGGCAGGGGTGGGGGTCTTGGTCATCTCAGAGCTCTGCCTGCCACAATGCCTGCATGTTGTAGCTCCTTCCACACAGGTTGTCTTGCCTCTATCTAGCCTCAGATCTACTCTCTACACTATTAGCAGAGTGATGTGTCTCACGGGTAAATGTCATCAGGTAATTGCTCAACTCCTCAAAAGTCTGCCATCCAAACAGGATGAAACAAATTCTTTTATGTGGCATACAACACCTTTCTGCTTAAAGCCTTAGTATTTTCCGTTGCTTTTCCCTTCCTACCAGCAAAAATTGAGCTTCAGCAAATGGACACATATTTCCCTGAAGACACAGTATTGTTTTCATTCCTCCAAACCTTTAACTGACTATTCTCCTACTTTCTCGCCATTCCACCCTCCCACATGCACACTGGTTGTCTGACTAATAAAAGCAACTCATCTCCCAAATCTTATCTCCTCAGTCAGGTTTTATAGAGTTAGCTCTCTTTTCTGGGCTCCAACTGTACTTCAAACTCATCTCTATTGGTGCTGCTCTCACCAGAGCCTAAAAGGGAGTCACACATATCAAGGATGTTTTTGAACTGGTGGGCGAGATCCCACAGAGATGTTTTGGCACTGAGGTATAAACGTCTCTTGGGAAAAGAAGTCAAGCTTTGTCTTCTCTGGAGATTCAGGCAGGTCTGTTGTCTGCATAGCCGGTGGGGTGGCCTGCCTCAAGTCCTTTCCAGGGAGGTCAAGGAGCCTCTTGTGAGGTTTGGATTTATCTCCTGGTCAGACTCACACTGGCTTCATTCCTATGGGTTTGAATCCTGTAGGTGTGTAAGGAAAGACAGAAAGTCATACTTTGCTAAATTCTGTAAAATTTCTTTAGGCTGCCCCAACACAATAAACACAAGTAGGAAAGGGTTGTTCTATTCCTACTCTTCCACAGACCATAGGCTGGCTTGGAGCCAAGAAATTTTTGGATGGGAGAAATACGGAGAGGGTCATGGGGGTATAGAGGAGTCATGCACCTACCATGGCTGTGGAAGCAGTTCTGGCAGAGCCACAGGAGAGACTCTGGTTCCTGGAAGAGCAGAGTTCGGGTAACCATGCCTGATGGGAGAGGAATTGCCTGCAGCCTCCTCGAAATAACCAAAAGAGCCCTTAGTATGGGGAGCCTCTGCGATGAAGTACACAGACTGGTCAGCCTGGGAGAAATTTCAATACATGTCAATTCCCATTTGAACTATAATTGTTATGTTGTCTCTTCATACACCGTACATTTTTTTGGGATGGACGCTGAGTCTTTCATCTCCTTATTCCCACTGCTTAGCGGTATCTGAAGTTTAAGAAATACTGCAATGAATGAATGAATGTATCTTTTTACCATGCCAAACCAAGATCTTTTTACTCGCAGGAGTAGTTTCACTGCAGAACTTTGAAAATAGGTCGGGCGTATGTATTTAGTCTTGGGTAGAAACCTTTGGGAGGTCTACAGGGTTGTTTATTACAAAGTTAAAAATTTGTCATATCAAAGTGTATATCCATGGGGTCCCGTTATAAAAGAATAAATTGCATTTGTTTAAGAGACACAAAGGAGTCTTCATTTCCCCTTACGGCCTTAGTGCATGCTAGGACACTGGAGAGAGAAGGTAGGCAACATGGTGAGTATACTCTCTATTTTTCAAAGTGGTTCTTAATGTGACAACTACTTGATTTGAAAACTACCAGCACAGATAATCCCCAGGACCCCCTTCCTGCTTCACGTGTCCCTTGAAGCTGTGTCAAATTGATCCTATTTGACCATGAAACATGGAGTACTTGGAATCACTGGTCTCTTTCATTCCCTACCCAGAAAAACAAGAAAAGAACAGAAATGCTTTCTCTTACTGGACTCAGGGTTTGGCACGGCTACAGATGTGAGCTGGAGCTCAGAACTGGATGTACAGAGACACTGGTCAGCAAAGTTGTATATGATTAAATGGCTGGTTCCACTGTAATTCCATTAGCCTCACTTTTAGTAGAAACAATTAGAAAATTCAAATGCTGTATTTGTAAATTGCATTTGGGACTTAATGGTGGTATTTTCTTCCCAACTAGAATGCCTCTGTAAGCTGTCCTGTAATTCCCATTTATTTTTCCTTTATGCTTGAGCCTAATTCACATGTGGGTCAGAAAAAAAGCACTTTGCGCAATCTTTTAAATGTTAAGTTTGCCATCCATAGAGGTCTTGGAGTCTTGACAGAGTGCCGCTCTTTTGAATTCTAATGTTAAAAAGAGCTCTCAGGAAATGTGGTAAAATGGCTAACACTTGAATATAGCTGTTCTTTTAAAAATGTACATATTTCAATAATATTCATGTTACTATTAATCTAGGCTATTTATTTTTAGATCTTAAATGGAATCTTCCTGTGGTTATCTTGAAGCACATAATTGAATCCCTTTTTGTGTTTGTGTTAAAACAGTATTATTTTCTAAATTACATGAATTAGATATAAAGGTACAGGAAAAATTTATTTATAAAACACAGATGCAGTTGGGTATTTAAATGTAAAATCATTTCTCCCTTATCCTCTTGTATAGCCAACAAATAAAAAATATATATATTTGGTCAGTCATGCTAACAGAACACTCTGTGCTTAATAAGGGTTAATTAAATTAAATTAAATTATTTTTACCATACTACTTTGTCAGAAGAAATGAGTTTGGGTACAGTTGGTTGTGGGTACCCTGTGGATATTTACTAGATACTTGTTGAATTCGTTTCAGGAACAGGTACTAATATTCCCTTTCAACTGAAATTGGTCAATGTGAGTTTAGGCTGGCTGAATCCTTTTAGCCCAAAAAGGGAGAATTTCTAGAACTCCGTAGAATTTAGGTTCAGCTAGGGAAAACATTATGCGAAATGACCAAGAGAAGATTGCAAGTAAACCCTACTTGACTAAAGCTAACAATTATTTGTCCATTTTATATCTATAAAGTGATACTTCATTGAATGAATTTTGGTGAGAACATTAAGGATTACAATGTGTCAGGCACTGAGGATATACATAATCTCCTCCCACAAGAACCCAAAATGTGCTGAAATTTACACTCACTTTCATAAGGCTATGTGAGTGTACTACCTCCCACCCAACACATATGGCACTGAAAAGAATGTGGTGATTGGAATCAAACAAATCTGGGTTCAACTCCTGACTCAGCAATTTATTATGTGTGATCTTTGTCAAGTCATTCAATCAACATGACACTCATTTTTCTCCTTTGAACTATAGAGTTATCCCTTCCACATTGCAACTTCCCCATCGTGGTTTCAATATATGGCAAGTTAGCAGAAAAAATTAAATGGGAATTTTGGGAAAGTTTTGTGGAAGCAGCTGATGACACATGAAGGCCAGCAGATGACACAGAAAAAGTTTAGAAACTCAGAAATGCATAAAATTTAAAATACATGCATAGTATTGTGTAATACTTAACCCAAATTTTACAATAAGATACTGTAAACACCCCATAAAAGATAAAGAAAAAAATCAGGCTTTTGTGGTATGAAGGGAAGGCCAAAAATTTTTAAAGGGATTTTCCAGATTGTGGGGGCCCTGTGCCCCTAACCCCTGCAATGTGGAAGGGATAACTGTATAATGAGGACAAAAACTACCTTTCTGGTTTTTGTCAGGATTAGAGATGATGCATATAAAGAGACTTGTATAGGATCTGACTTTTATGAGAACTCAATACTAGATTATAATATGTAAATAGGTTGAAAGTGGAATTTCACTATTCTACATAGGTTGAGAACATAGTTCTGCATCTTTTATGATGGCTCATATAGTCAAGAGCTGGTAGTTTAAATCATACACCTTAATGGAAATGTTCAGCAAAGGCATTCTTACAAAAACAACGCAGAGCACAGCTGGGCGAATCCTTCTTAGGTGCATCCCCCATGCTTTGAAAGACAAGTGGTTGTGACTTTTTGAGACACTAAGCATTAATTTGTATATTTTCTCTGAGAATTTGTGCTTGGTATAACCAGAACTCTCTGTCCATAAACCTTGCACAGGGGAAGCGGCATGGCTATTTTCTGTGAGCGTGGGCTGGCGGGATCTCACCAAAGGCACGTATTCCTTGGGAAGGAGCAGAGGACATTTCCCCAATCTTTTTTGTCAACACAGTGGGAGTTATCTGAATTCTATTTGGGTATTAACTGCTGTGTGAGCTGGGTTTCTCTCTGTTAGAGGAGCTGCTGTTATTGGATTAAAACTAGTTTTTGGGAAGCACTTAAAGCTCTGCTGGGAATTTCTCTATCAAATAACAGGGTCAGAGTTTTACTTTTTCTCTTTTCTAGTAAACCCACTCGCCAGAGAGCCCTGTTTTTGAGGTAACTATATCATTTAGTTGGAGACCAAGAGAAGCAGAATTTCTTTTTATTTCCAAGGTGCAAGACCAGTTGGCTTGAAAATTATCCAAAGCTTGATTTGGTTCTAAGCTGTAGGACTGGAGCCACTATCCTATTTGGGGACACAGAACTCAGCTGTAGGGGCAAATTTCATGAGTAACAAGTTCTAGGTAAAGCCACACATTCTTATGTTTGGTAAAAAAATCTGTCTTATGAATATTAACTCATTCCCAGATTCTCCTTGGTAGTTTAGATTCACTGTAGATTTTGTATTTTCATACAGACCCTGGTGGCTTTGGAATTTACCAGGGTATTCTCCTTTAGGTGAAAATGGGAGGCCACTGCAGACCTCCAGAGATTGTTCGGGTCCAGAACCACGGGTTTAGGCAGGAGCAGCTGCTGGACCCTGAGGCCAAGAAACCAAAAGCCCAGGGTTCTGACCCCATACCTCTTCTTCCTGTATGGAGCAAACAAATCTATCTGTAACGAGAATTGCATTCGGATGCTTTGAAAGTTTAGCATCTGCTTCTCGTTGGCTCCTGCTCCTTTAGAAAAACATTTGGAAGTTCCTATTGGATTTGGATGAGACAGAGATGGCATATTTTCCGCGTCCCTCCTGCAGCCTACACCCCACTTTGGGAGCTTCATTTACATGCACATCGGATGCTGTCTGACTGCCTCGGACTGTACCTTTGAGCAGATCCGGTGGGATCCCCACATGCATGTAAATGAAGCTCCCTTAGCCAGAGCCTTGCTCAAAAGAGGCAAAGAGCAGGCTTCTCTTGAAACTTGTTACTGCGACAGTCTCACACCAGACAGCACAATAAGGAATTTTTTTTTTCCTTGCTAGTATGCGTGCCAGGAGGATGGCACGTAACTTGGTTTTCCATACCGAGGTAATTTATTTAAACATGGATTATTTGAAAAATGGGAAGGGATACAGGGCTTGATTTTAATCCCTGCTAACATAGAGAAAAGAATGCTCGTGTCACAACTCAGTGAGTGTAAAAATTAAAAGAGGCTGAGACTATTGTTTGAAAACAGGCAAAATAATTAAAATTATTATGGAATAATCACATATCACACAACAACCTCCCACTCTTACGAGCAACAATCCAAAACAGCTCCTCCGAAGCGGGCCCAAGGGCAGAGGCCCTGTATATCATTCAAACACCATCTGTCGTGCGGTCCCTGCAGCGCCTTTGCACTATGTGGAGGGCAGGCTGAAATTTAGTCCTGGCAGTCCTCTTTCCATTTGCTAACAAACAGCAGTGATGGCAGATAAATATGGCAAACAATAGGTGTTTGTAATGAACTGGAAAAGGATGTGGACTTTTGGAAGCAGCACCAAAATGAGAAGTTTTGGGTCCTGTGCTGGCCTCCTGAGACTCCCAGGACCAGTTCCTGCCATGTGGCAGGTCAGACAGATGTGTGCAGGCCAAGCGAGGCTTCCACTAGCTCAGCCAACTGCTGAGGGCCTGGTTTAAATAAAGTTCTTTTTTTTTTTAATCTTAAAAAAAGTAGCAATCACGAAGACTCAAAGTTAGCTTTTCTTGTTCCAGGAAAGTCAGGCACTGCAAATAGTTCTGAATGTTTACTTTTTAGTTTGCATTCTTTACTTTTCTCTGGGGGCAGTGTCTTCTCCCCTCAAATCCCCCTCACTCCTGTGTTCTCATAGACTGTCTCATTTTGTGGTTTTATAGAGCCTGTTAGAGCATATTCTTGATACGTGTGTGCATTTTCATTATTTTAGAAGTACAGTTAGAGATTTGATTTTGAGTCAAGGAGACCAAAATATTACATCAACTTTATAGTTTTAATTCACAAATTAGTAACACCTGAGGCATTCTAGAGTAAAACTGTTTTGCATGTTCAAAGCAATCTAGAATTCTGTCTCAGGTTCCCTTTTAAAATTATTTTTGATCACCTTTCTATGAACTATATCCATATATGCACAGGCATACAGGCTCACATACCCAGCTCTCCATACCCCATCTGTACCCTATTTTCCTCCACCTCCCCCCATCCTGCTCTCTCTTCCTTTCTCTCTTCCTCTTCCTCTCTTCCTCCTCCTCCTCCTCCTCCTCCTCCTCTTCCTTTCTCTCTCTCACACACACTCACAAACACACAGAATTCATTAGTCAGAAGTCTCTGGAAGATTCCACAGCAGGTTCAAGAATGGATCACATAACGAGTAGAATAGTATATTTACAATAGGCCAAGAACTGAACCTTTAATAACTTATGATTTCTAGTTGGAGTAAGAAGATGCACATTATTGCTCATCTTGTAAAATTAACGCTTCTTACCAAGGAGGACACTTGACTGCACTAATAAGGAACCTGTGTGGGTTTTAAATACCAAGGCCTTCCTACACAAGTCATGTGGGCTCTGCGGGGGGCGGCGGGGGGGTGCGGAACATTTTTGTATATTGTGGGTCAGGATGTGAATAAGGACTGAGATGAGGTGGGTGTGGAGAAGTTCAGAAGAAAATTCTAGTCCTCTGTTACTGAAATTATTAACAGGCAAGGCGCTGGTATTTGTTCTCTTTCTGTTCCCACCCCCAACTTCGGTTCTTACTGACAATTCTACCATAGTGGTGTGCTCAGCTCCAGTGTAAAAGCCCTAGTGACACTCCTGTTGTGATTCAAGCAGGTTTTATTTCCACCAGTACCTTGGGGTTTAACTCAAAATAATTTAAGTCATTTTTTTAAGATTTTACTTATAGCCTCACATTTTAAAGCCAGAAGTCACTTTAGGGGGTTACTTAGTTCACTTAATAAAAGAGGTAAACTGAAACATAGAAAAGTTGCATGATTTTCCCAAAGACATTCATTAAGGAAACCAGGCATATATTTTGGGCTTTCCAACCCCAGGCCAGTGATCCTTCTGTCACACCAGATTGCCCCTTCAGATCTTGGTACCGTGGGTCATGCTTATCAGATCACTGAATCACAGTGCTTGGCAATTTGAAATATTGTACCCGATTATGGAGTCATGGGATTGGAAGTCTTAAACCCCTGCTTTTAGACGGAGACATGCCAGTGTTAGGGCAGGCAACTGAGACTTCTCTTTATCTTCATGAAGTACTTTCCAGAGCTTTTTTATGTCTCTGGTTACTCGGAGTTGGGATTAGTTTAGCTGGTTCTGCATGTTACTGATCTATTTACCTAAGATAGCCTGGCTGGTTATTGGCAGATGACTATAATTCATGATACCTGACTCTTAGAACAGTTGTGTTTTTTTCTCCTCTACCCCCAAATTTTGGTTTTCTTGCAAGGTAGACAGAAGGGAAAATCCTATCAAGTTAGTATGGGCTAATTTTGCCCCATGTGATTTTTCTTCTATCCAATGGCTTGCTGGTGCCAACTCATGAGAGCTGATTTTTTAAGTTGTCTGGAATATTGAAAGGCAGTTGTTAACTGTTGGCAGCTTGAAATCAACCATGGAGAGTGTATTTATACCACAGAAATTGCAATAATTACAAATCAGGGCAGGCCCTCCCCAGAAGGTCAGTTGTTCAAAATTTGTCAGCACACACCGCTCCTATCCTTATCTTCCTATCTTTCCTAAGACCAATAGGTAAATTTAAAAAAAGGTTAGGGTCCACTCTGGGAGCATGCCCAATGAGGCAAAGATAAACACCTCTACAGCACATCCATCTGTACTAATCAAACAATAGTCTGATAGTATTATTCCTTTCATTACCAGTACTGGAACTGGTGACTAAATTGGAGATGGATAGACATATTTATTTCTAGATCTTTCTAGAGCTGTCTCACAATTAATATAGATAATATTTCATAGCATTTGCAACTTATCTGTATATGTTAACAGGAAGGAATTCACTGAGAGTACGGAATACATTCTCCACATCTCCACACAACACCTGTGGGTTATTACTGTTTCTTTCCTACAGATGAGGAAATGAAGGTGCTAAGTTATGTTAGTTCATAGGACGAATAATCTTTATGTCATTACAATTCAAACATATACTTATCAAGGGTGTATGTTGAAGACACTGGACTATAAGTATCCAACAAAATTAATGATGCTAGGAATAGCCCCATGTCTTTTATTTTATTTAAATTCGGAACACATATGCACATTTATTTCCTCCACAAAGAAGGATGAACATGTTGGCTATCCATTCCCAAGCTCTCAGTTACAGTGATTTCCTCTCCTCTCTCCTCTTGAGAATCTTCACAACAAACTGGAGAGGGAAGATGCTATCCTTTCCTGCCAGAATAGAGAGGATTAAACAGCCGTGGGTGGCAGCTGGTCAGTTTACCAGACAGTTCTAATGTGCACATGTTCCTAAAAAGAGAGTGGCGATTTTCCATTCTGTCCTGGGAGCTGGCCCATGCTTCCAGGGCAAGAGCAGGCTTAGTATCTGCCAGACACAAGTAAAACTGGAAGGCAGGCAGAAAGCAGATGCTGTTAAAAATCAAACCGGGAATCTGGCTACTCCAGAAACTCTTGGATAGTGAAGTCAAGACACCAGGTAAAGAGTTTAAAAATCAACGCCAGCAACTACGAAGTCACCAAACCGGACTAGTAAATTTGCCATTCCTTGAAAAACCTATGTGTACATCTCTGGGCCATATTTTATCTCATGTTGTTTCCTCTTCTGTCCTCCCATTTCAACATGAGTGACTGGAGTGAGTTATTAGAGTACTACTTTTCCTTAAAGAGATCAAGTATGAAATCCCTCTCCTTGTCAAAAAAAAAAAAAAAAAAAAAAAAAAAAAGAGAATCCTATTCCCAGAAAAGAGGTCCCTAGGTGTTTTAACTGCTGTTTGTGTTTTGCATTGGAAAGCTTTCAGCTAGAACTGAGAAAAACTGATTTTTTGTTCTGGTTCTGTTACTGATGGAACAGTCCTGTGACACTGGGCAAATGACCTAATCATTTAGGCCTCAGTTAATTCATCTCTGAATGAGATTAAAATGAGATGATCTATATAATTCATTAATACCAATCTGTTTATGAAGGGACCCATTTGTGGTCTCTTCTTTTCCTACCACTCACATTTTCTCCATATAGCAAATTTATTTTTACTTCTCCCCAACCTTGTATGATACTCTAAATAAACATTCCTGTCTTTACAGCTCATAATTCTTAAAAAGTGTGATCCCTGGGCCACCAATGCCAGCATCAGTTGGGAACTTGTTAGAGATGCAATTCTTAGGCCCGACCCCAAATCTACTGATTCAGAATCTCCTAAGATGGGGCTAGGCTCTCCTGGTGATTCTGATCCACAACTTGAGAGAGTCAGATTAAGGGGTGAGGGTGAGAGGAAGAGTCTTTGGTGTAGGGAGCAGCTATCTCAAAATCCCTTGGACTCCCAAGGCCAAAGTTATTCTGAATCCAAGCACCTTCACCCTGTAGGCCAGCTGCAACCAGTTTGCCAAAGACTCATATTATTATTGTTGGTAGTAAGTGCAGCAATAACATAGGTATATTGCTTTTTACATTTCAGTATTTTCATCTCATTTCCTCATTTGAGTCTTGGAGCTGGAAGCTAGAATGGTGGTGATGAGAGCCTGTGATGCTGAGAGGTGGTCTTGAAGCTTAATAGACCCATTTATATTCAAGGAGAAATGTGGTCCCTGCTCAAGGCCATATTCCCTGGAGTGTGTTGATGGGCAAAACCCCACCACTACCACACAGAGCTTCTGCTCCTCTCTTGGATTTGGATCAGTGATCTTGTCTGGGGGAATTATGGACACAGCAGACCAATAATCATATATCTTAACCAGTGACAGATACCACCAGGGAAATAATTTTACATTTAAGTGATCCAAATCCATGCCCAAACAAGTTACTCTTGTTTCTGCAGCTCATGGATGAGAGGAGCCTGCTGATGGGAATTACTTACACGGAAAGTCAGAAGGAACTGCAGAATGGTGTGACATATGGCCCTCGGGCCTCTCACTCCTGTGATTGGCAGGTCACACTCTCTGGTTTTTTGACTAAGGCCTGTCACAGTTGAAAAGACAGCTAGTGAAATAGTTTTCATTTTACTGAGGGCTATGCCACAGGTCACCCAGTGCTGCCACCCTAACAGTGAAATGCTGCAGTGCGTCTTGGTTAAGGACAATGCTTAGAGTAGTTTTACTCAGCTGTGCATTGCGGGATGAAATGGTTGCCAATGGACTAAAGAAAAGAAAGGGAGATATTGTAACCTACACATATTTGCTAAGGCTGACAAGATGATGCATTATTTATTAACATGTTTATATAGAAGTTAGAATCACGACTTAGTAAACAGAAGAAATGTGTGTCCAAAATAGCTTGTTTAAGACAAAAATTAAGAAACAAACAAGAAAAAGACCTCATTACCTTCTTGATTAAGTAAGACATTTCTAAGGAAGAGCTAGAAAATCAGCAGTGTCTTTCGGGGGGTAAATTGGATCGGACTTGATCGGATCTAAAGTACATTTGGCCTCATAACTCTGCAGAGCTTCTCTGGCTTGTACAAATCACACTCCAGCAGATACTCATTAATGCAAATGCATATTTAATTGTCCTTAAAATTAAATTATATAGCATTTAGAAATGAATAAATGCATAGTTTTTGTGATTGTTCATGGTGACATCTCTCAATTTTTTTTGTGTGTGAGACACCTTATTCTCGATAGCGAGTTTTCCATGGTTTTGGCAAAGGTATGGACTGTGCAGACAGGTATTTCAGCGTTTCAACTGGATAGAATCTGGGATGGTCGGAAGCCTGGTCTCTGCATTTTTTTTACTTAACTTCACCTTTTCTCCATTTCTGTTTTTCTTTTTTCTTTCTCTTCTTTATTATTATTTCTAAAAATTTCATCTTGAATTGGTGCTCAAACTCATTATCGGACATGATTAGAAAAACAGAAGACATCAAATCTGATAACATTGGCAAAACATTTCTTTAAAGGGATTTAAAACATCTGAAACCACATAAATGTAAGTATCTAGCTTTAAAATCTTCATTTCATCCTATTTCAGAAGGCACATTGGTTTTTAAGTGTCGTCCTTGATGCATCTGTCGAGATCTGGAGATACCGCCCCATCAGTCCATCACAGGCAGGCTGGTTTACAGGCTGGTTTGAGAGAAACTGCACTAAGAAAGTGTATGTTGTGTCACAGTGAAAAGATTCTAGGGAAATGGTGATCTCTCGCCTCGTTCTGCCCTTTCGGTTTTTTTTTTTTTTTTTTTTTAAATATTTTCAACTATCTTTTTTATTTTCCTTTCTCCTAATTACTTACAAAAATAATCTTTGACTTTGATGTTTGCAACTTTCTAGATGAGTTGATTGCTTATGTCATAATTAAAGACCAAACACTTGCTAATGTTCACCTGGTAAAGAATGATTGGAAAACTGATGTTATAGAGTGCTTTTTATTCTGTAAAATCAAAGCTAGTTAGTTAGCCCTGCTTTTCTTATGCCAGTGAAAATGAAAATTAATTTGTTTCCATAAATATGTTTAACTTTGATATCTATTGTGGCTCACCATAGGCACCCAGGCTCAAACAGTGTTTTCTTATTTGAGACTTTTTCCCCCTTAACCTAAAGTAACAAATGATCGCCCTTCAGATTAAAAGATTAAATGAAAGCTATAATTTGCAAATGGGCATTTCTTGATATGGGTATTATTTAGTATCTAGTGGTTTTACATATGAATGCATAACTATATCTGTTCATTTATAGGGTTGGACACCATCTGAAATGCACGCTCCTTTCCTTTAGCCAAATGTTGGGAATAAACTCCTCTTGCTATGTACCTACCCATTAGTAGCTATTTTCCCTGGTGTTCATTCTAAGCTATACTTCCTCCGGCATTAGGCTTGTGGTTGTGTAAGCATGAGGTCAAATGACAAAAAGTTAAAAATCCTGCCTTCATACCTAGCTTACTGAGTACATTTGTTTTCTTTTGAAAACCGAATTCTATCCAAGTAATTGTGCACATGGATCCAACTCAACTGCATCAGAGGGACACTAGAGGGCAGACGTGTCTGTAGCTCTAAGGATATACCTCATTCGTGATCTTGATTTCAGCAATCATACAAGCTGTGGCTTGCTATTTCCTTCCACCATGGTACCATCTGTGTTCCAAAAGGGCAGAGGCCGGGCTATGTAGAGAATTCCATCATCTACCCCTTTGCTTTTCATTCAATTAGCAACACTCCTGCCCATGCCATTTCTACTGTAGAGCTCACAGGGAAGTCTTAGTGAATTGCATACATGACACTTTAGTTTGTTCACACTCCTGGGGAAGCTTTAGTTCTGAATTCCTAAGCAGATTGGGACAAGTAGAATGGCTTTGACCTAGTGCATAGTGTTCAATGAAAATTATTAGCAATTCCCGGCTTGAATTGGTTTCAAGTATTAAAAACTGTAAGCCTTGACTTTCAGGTTTTATTTAACATCTCTATCCTTGTTGGTGAGTTGTGTGCTAGTCTTCCAAATTCTGACTTAGTTCATGAAATAGCTAATGATGTCTCTTTTTTTTGCCTCTAAAATCTATTTGAATAACAGTATAAAAATATTTATCTTAAAGTGTTTCTTATTACAGAATTAAAGTTTATTGTAAAAATATAGATAAGCAAAAAAAGACCATAAAAATCACCTTTAATTTCACCTCCTACAGATAAGCACTCTTAATATTTTGAAGGATTTACTTCTAGACACCTTCCCCTATGCATAAAGAAAACTAATGGTATTTCCTTATTGGGGCATAAGGGGTTAAAAGGGAAAAAAAGGATTATTTCACTTCTTGCTTACATTTTCAGCTCCCTCAAGGTCCCCTCTTTAACAGACTGTCTCTGGAGTGATTCAGGATGCTGAAGCAGTTGATCACTGAATAAATCTTCCCTGAAAATGTTACAGTATTATGCAGTGCACACAGCACAGGTTGCAGCTGAGCTGCTCTGTGGCCAGAGATGATCTTTGGGTAAAGAAACTGCCTGGAATTACCCAGGGGAGCTTACATTTCAGTAGCGAAATAGTGAGTGCAGGAATGGAATTGAGGGACTTGCTCAAGATTGTGGCCAAATAAACACTAAGCAGAGGCTGGTGGAGTGTAAAATAAAAGAAACCTCAATACCTTTTGATTCAAGGATGAGAAGGACACCCTACAAATGTCATTCATTAGAGAGCCCCAGAAATAGGCGATTTCAAACCCATCACCAAACTGCTAATGGGATGGAATGTTCTGGAAACCCCATTTCTCTTGGAGCCACCCTGAACAAGAAAGCCATGTAGCATGAGGTAACGTCTGCTTCAGAGAGTTACAGAGCTTCAGATGTCGGCCTGTCCTCTACAATGGTATTGGGATGTGGGCAATGGGGGAGTAATACCTTAAAACGTATTCTGCTAGTGATCTCTTTCCTCAGCATTTGGATGGTGAGAAATTAGTTTTGGGTTTAGAGGAATATCTTGATGCCATTTTGACTATCAGACTCAGTTTTGAATCATATCCCTCTAAACTGTGAGTTGCTTATCTTATCTGATTCTTTATTTCTGGTGCTTAGGCAAGTTCCTGGCATATATTAGGTGCCCATTAAAAAGTTAGTGAATGAAGAAATGAATGAATGTTTATAGATAATGACTTATGACTAACTATAATGTGTGAAGATGCTTAGCACACCAGCAGGGAATACTTTTGTGTACCATTTGTGCTTTGTGTGCCAAGAAAAGAAAATCCTTAAGATATGAGCAGTATGGTATAGTCCATGGGGGTTGCAAACTCTCAGCCTCAATTCAGTACACAGATGTGTTTTCATGGGTGCAAAATATGTGTGGGGGTAAGGACAGGGTATAGGAGGCTCACAGTATTAAAAAATATTCTCAGTGCAAATGTCTTTAGATGGAACATTTATTTTCTTATACACACATTTACTATGGTAAAAGACCTAGTCCTACAAATGTTCCATGGGTATGTAAGATGTTAAGATAATGGAAAGCTGCATGAAGGGTATATGGGAACTCTCTGTACTATTTTAGCCACTTTTCTGTAGATCCAATATATTCCAAAATAAAAACTAAAAGAACAAAAACCAAATATATATATATATACACACACACACTATATACATGCACACACAAATTTACTTGCTTTGTGTGTGTGTGTGTGTGTTGAGGTACTGGGAGCCTGGGATTGAACCCTGGACCTCATATATAGGAAGCTGGCATTCAACCACTGAACCACATTGGCTCCCCTGAATTGTTTTTTTTTTTTTTTTTTTTTCATTTGTTTTGCTTGTTTGTTTTCTTTTTTGTTTTAGGGGGCACCAGGAACCAAACCCGGGACCCCCATGTGGGAAGCAGGCACTCAACCGCTTGAGCCATTTCTGTTCCGTGCTTTGTTTTTAAAGACATTTGACCCCTGATGTGGTACAAACCTTCCCCATATAACAGATCTACTGAATCTGACTCTCCAGGGGTGTAGTCCAGAAATTTAGAGTCCCAAAAATCTCTCCAGATGATTCTGATACAGGTCATCTGCAGACAGGCATTTGGAAGCCTGTGGTATAGAGGAAGAAATAATGTGACTTTCCCATTTTTCTGTAATTTATGAGAACCATTTAGTCTTAATGTCCAATTACTATGCACTGCCATAACAATTACCACATGTATGTTGTTCATTGTGTGGCTGATTAACGTTAATACAGGTTGTATCTGTAATAGCAATAGCTATACCTCAGTCTTCAGAGATTTTAAGAGCAGAATGTTAGAAACATTAAAGAGAGCACAGGTGAGGGCTAAAATTCAGCATTATGGCTTCTGTAAGTTTTAACATGTGTATTTGTGTGGAAAGTTAAACAGTAGAGGGTTTGTCATCATTTTTAAATTAAATTTTTTTATTCCTCCTCCTGCCCAGGATGGCTCCCTTGTCTGTCTGCTTGTTGTCTGCTTGTCTTCTTTAGGAGGCAGTGGAAAACAAACCCAGGACCTCCCCTGTGGGAGACTAGTGCCACTTGAGCCACTTCGACTCCCTGCTGGTTGCGTTGTCTGCTGATTGTGTCGTCTGCTGCTTGCGGCATCTGTGGCATCTGCTCGTTGCAGCATGTGCTGGTTGTGGCATCTGTGGCATCTGCTTGTTGCAGTGTCTGCAGGTTGCGGCATCTGCTCATTGTGGCATCCGTGGTGTCTGCTTGTTGCGGCATCTGCTTGTGGTGTCTGCTGGTTGTGGTGTCTGCTGGTTGTGGTGTCTGCTGGTTGCGGTGTCTGCTGGTTGCAGTGTCTGCTTGTTGCGGTGTCTGCTTATTGCGGCCTCTGCTAGTTGTGGCGATTGTGGTGTCTGCTGAATGTGGTGCTTGCTGGTTGTGGCATCTGCTTGTTGTGGTGGTTGCGGTGTCTGCTTGTTGCAGTGTCTGCTTATTACAGCAGTTGCAGTGTTTGCTGGTCTCGATGTCTGCTGGTTGCGGCGCCTACTCGTTGTGGCATCTGCTCATTGCGGCCATCTGCTCACTGTGGCATCTGCTTGTCTTCTTTAGGAGGCACCAGGAACTGAACCTGGGACTTCCCATGTGGGAGGCGGCTGCCCAATTGCTTGAGCCACATCCACTCCAGTCATCATTTTTTAAAGACTATTTTTAAAACTGGTAAATATTGTTATCCCTGTCATAATTCTTGGATTTTCATATCCTTTGTGGCGAATTTTGGAGAAGACTAAAAGATGATCTAAAAATATGCAGAATCAGTAAAATCCTATTGTTGTGATGGCAATCACACCTTGGTGATTATGGGGCATAAGCAAGGAAGCTTGAACCAGAATCCATATTGAAGTCAAAGGTCCATTCCAAGGAACGAAAGAACATTTTGTTTAGGGAAGATTCTGTAAATGACCAGAGGTCCCCCTTACTGCACTGGATGTTGCTCGGCACCACTGGTTTACAGCACACACAATGCCAGATAGTACCCTTTCCGACAATGGATATTTTAGTCAAACTTTAGTTACCACCAACTTGTGTCATTCCAACAAAAAGAAAAAAAAAAAAAGGCAACCAGAAAGGATATTATGGCTCACATAAACATACCCTGAAGCAAACATGTGGAGAAGATTCATTATTTTAAATAACTACAGTGGGTGATGGATGGTCAAGGGAAGCATTGGTCTGAGTACTATGGGGAATTGAATGATGACTTGGCCATCACCTTCAGGAGGTCACTGCCTGCCAGGCTTTTCTGGTCTAGCTGTCACATCACAATCAGCAAGGATCTCTCTTCCTGAACTACTCAGCCACCCATTGATACTAATCCCCTTTAGGTTTAGTGATGACCTGGAGCTACAGCAAGAAAAGTGTGTTCTGCTCTTGCTTCCTTTTTACTAAGTGATCCCACAGGGAAGCAGTGATGCTTGTGCAGAGTGCAGGCTTTGGTGCTCACACCGACCTGACTTCACATTCCAGTGAACACTAACTTCTGGTGTGGTGTTAGGCATGTGATTTAAGTCCTGGGAGCCTTTACTTTTGCAGATAATATCCAAGGATGACAATGACCTCCCTATAGTGGTGCTTTGAGGATTAAGTGAGTTTGTGTATATACAATGTCTGCCACATGTTCAGATATTACCAAGTAGTGGCTATTTTCCTTTGCCAGGAGCCATGGAGCTGACCCAAAGTCACCACAGTAGAGGCTAGAGGTCCTGTGTCCCTGTGGAACCAACACAGTTTTCCAGAAGAAGTGATCTTCTGCAAAACAATCCTCCCCAAGGATAAATGGACATTTCTCTATAACCAGGAACATTAACTTGGATCTAGAACTACATCTTGCAGATAAAGGGAGCTGGAGGGTCATGGGTCCAGGAATCATTAGATGATTTTTGTTTCTTTTGAGAGCCTCCAATTATTTACAGCAATGAGTTTAAGGGGAAAATCAGATTAGTCAAAGATACTTTGCTGCAGCAGAGTTATCTTTTGAGGGCCTGCTTTTTCTCTGCCCCTCTTCTCTTCACTGTGTTTTCATTCTTTCAGTGGTTTAATTAAGCTTAATGCAAGCATCAGTTTCATCTTATGATAGCTGCTATCATGGTTTGGTCTTGCTTTTTAGTAAATCTTGTGCCCCTTTGCATTACCAGTGAGGTGGTGTGATTTTTTTCATTGTCTATTAACTAATTTTTTAGTTTACTTCTTGTCTCCTCTAAGAGATTGCAAGCTTCTGGAGGTCAGGAAAGGTCAAAGGAAAACAAAAAAAATCTAGAAAACACCAGTGAAGAAGACAAGACTGTGGGCATACTGGACAAAGACTTTAAAAAAATCATCTTCAGTATGCTCAAGGGGAAGAAGGAAAATACAAAGAAGAACTAAAGACTATCAGGAAAACAATGAATGAACAGTATGAGAATTTCAATAAAGAGACAGAAATTTTAAAAAGGAGCAAAACAGAGCTACTGGAGTTGAAGACCTCAAAATCTGAAAATAAAAATTCCCAGGAGTTTCAGCAGCAGATTAGAGCTGGCAGAAGAGATAATCAGTAAATTCAAAGATAAGACAATTGAAATGAGTCTGGCTGAGGAACAGAAAGAAAAAAGAATTATAAAGTGAAAATAGCCTAAGAGATCTCTGGGACATCATTAAGTATACAGATATGTACATTAAGGGAGTCCCAAAAGAAGAAAGAGAGAAAGGGACAGAAGGAATAGTCAAAGAAATAATGGCAGAGAAGTTACCAAACTTAACAAAAGATGTGAATATGCACATCCAAGAAGCCCAGAGAACACCAAATAGGATAAACTTGAGGAAAAATATGCCCCATCACATATTGATCAAACTGTCAAATGCAAAGAACAAGGAGAATGTTCTTAAAGCTGCAAAAGAAAAACAATGTGTTATGTACAAGGGAGTCACAATTAGATTAAGTACCAATTTCTCATCAGAAACCATTGAGGCAAGAAAGCAGTGGGTTGATATACTTAAAGTGTTTAAAGAAAACAGTTGCCAACCAAGGATTTTATAATCTGGTGAGGCTTTCTTTAAAAAATGAGGGAGAGATTAAGACATTTCCAGATGAACAAAAGCTAAGGGAGTTCATCACCGCTAGACCTGCCCTAAGAGCAATGCCAAAGGGAGTTCTTCAGATTGAAAAGAAGACACACTAGACAGTGGTTCAAAGTGGCAAACAAAAATAAAGAACTCTGGTAAAAGTAACCATTTGGCTAATTATAAATGTCAATACTATTGTATTTTTTGATATGTAACTCCACTTCTTACTTCCTACAGGTGCTAAAATGCAAATGCATAAAAAGTAATGATAAATCTATGGTAATTGGATATATAATGTACAAAGATGTAATTTGTAAAAATTACAAAAAAGTGGGGGAATACAAGAGTGTAGGAATAGTGTTTGTGTATACAATTGAGGTAAAGTTGATATCAAATCAATCATTGTTATATATTTAGGATGTTAAATTTTAACCCCACTGTAACCACAAGGAAAATATAATGAAAAATATATGTAGATATAAATGAGATGGGACTCAATATGGTACAACACAAAAAGTCAAATAAATATGAAAGTAAGCATTAACAGAAGAATTGAAGGACAAAAAAACGTATGAGGTACAAAAACTTTTTAAAAAGTTAAAATGGCAGAAGAAAGTCCTTTATTTTCAGTAGTGACTTTAAATGTGAATGGATTAAACTCTCAGTCAAAAGGCAGAGATTGGTAGACTGGGTAAAATAGCATGAATCAACCCAACCATATGCTATTTACAAGAGACTCAACCAAATTCAAATATAGGTTGAAGTTGAAAGGATAGAAAAAATATACCATGTGAGTAGTAACCAAAAGAGTATACCCCAGTATAGCTGATACTATATCAGATAAAATAGATTTTAAGTCAAAAAGTGTTATGAAATAACTTACAAAATTGTGTGGGACAGAGTGTAAACTATAATGTAAACTATAATCTATGGTTAGTGGCAATGCTTCAATATGTGTTCAATTGTAACAAATGTACCACACTAATGAAGGATGTTGTTAATGTGGGAAAGTGGGGGAGGGGCATGGAGTGAGGCATATGGGAATCCCCTAAAATTTTTATGCATCATTTATGTAATCTAAAGTTTCTTTAAAATGAATAAATTTAAAAGTACACATTGGAAAAAAAAGTGTTATGAAGGACAAAGACGGTCATGATATATTGATAAAGGGATCAATTCAACAAGAAGACATAACAATTGTAAATATATTTGCACTGAACAGCAGAACCCGAAAATATATGAAGCAAATATTTACAGATTTGAAGGGAGAAACAGACAATTCTACATAAATAGTAGGAGACTTTAATATACGACTTTCAGTAATAGTAGAACACCTAGACAGAAGATCAATAAGGAAATACAAGACTTGAATGATACTCTAAACTATGTAGACTTAACAGACATATATAGATACTTTACCTAACAACAACATATTTCACATTCTTCTTGAGTACACATGGACTAGGCTTAATTAAACCACTGAAAGAATGAGAACAGAGTGATGAGGAGAAGAGGGCCAGAAGAAAAGCAGGCCTTCAAAAGATAACTCTGCTGCAGCAAAGTATCTTTGACTAATCTGATTTCCTCCTTACACTCATTGCTGTAAATAACTAGAGGTTCTCAAAAGAACCAAAAATCATCTCCTAATGGTTCCTGGACCCATGATCCTCCTATTCCCCAGGATAGACCATACATTGGGTCACAAAACAAGTCTCAATAAATTAAAAAATATTGAAATCATACAATGTATCTTCTCTGACCACAATGGAATAAAGGCATAAAGCAATAATAGAGAGAGAAATAGGAAAATTTACAAATATGTGTAAATTAAACAACATACTTTTAAACAACCAAGGAGTGAGAAAATCACTGGGAAATTAGGAAATATCTTGAGGTGAAAGAAAATGAAAGCACAACATACTGAAACTTTGAGATGCAGATATACAGTGTTGATGGGCAAATTTGTCACTCTAAATGTTTACATTAAAAAGGAAGAAATATTTCAAATCAAAGTCCTAATTTCAAAACCGGAAAAACTAGAAAAACAAGAGCAAACTAAACCCAATGTGAGCAGAAGGAAGGAGTTAACACAGATTAGAGCAGAGAAAAATGAAATAGAGAATTAAAAAAAAAAAGAAAAAAGAATCAAGAAACCAAAGCTGTTTCTTCAGAAAGACAAAGAAAATTGACAAACATTTTGCTTAACTGGTGAAGAAAAAAAGAGGGCACAAATAACTAAAATCAAAATGAAAAGGGACATTATTCCTGACCCCACTGAAATAAAAAGGACTAAAGGGGGGATACTATGAACAACAGTACACAAATAAATTAGATAACCTAGATGAAATGAACAAATTCTTAGAAACACAAAAACTACTTACATTGACTCAAGAATAAATAGATCTCAACCAATAACTAGTAAAGAGATAGAATCAGTAATCAAAAACCTCTCAACAAAGAAAAACCCAGAACCAGATGGCTTCATAGGAGAATTTTACGAAACATTCCAAGAAGAATTAACAACAATCTTGCTCAAACTCTTCCAAAAAATTGAAGAGCAAGGAACACACCCTAATTCATTCTATGAGGTCAATTTCACCCTTATACCAATGCCAGATAAAGATACCACAAGAAAAGAAAATTACAGATCAATATCTCTTATGAATATAGGTACAAAAATCCCCAACAAAATACTAGAAAACCAAATCCAACAGCACATTAAAAGAATCACACACCATTATCAAGTGAGACTTATCCTAGGTAGGCAATAGTGGTTCAAAATAAGAAAAATAAATTGTCATATATCACATTAACAGAATGAAGGAAAAAGCACATGATCATCTCAATTGATGCAGAAAAGGCATTTGAAAAAATCCAATATTCCTTCTTGATAAAAAATACTTAGAAAACTAGAAATAGAAGAAAACTTCCTCAACATGTTATAAGGCATTGTTTTAGTTTCCTGGGCTGCTCAAACAAGTACCATGAAATGGGTAGAGTTAAACAATGGGAATTTATTTGTTAATGTTTTGAGGCTAGGAAAACATCCAAATCAAGGCATCATTAAGACAATGCTTTCTTCATGAAGACTGGAGTACTGAGGCTGGATGCCAATGATCCTTGGCTTCTCCGTCACATGGCAAGGCACATGGTTGTATCTCCTGGTGTCTTCCTTCTCTTCCAGGTTCTGTCAATGTCCAGCATTTTACTTCCTGTGGCTTTCTTTTCTCATGTCTGAATTCATTTCACTTATAAAGGACTCCAGTAATAGGATTAAGATCCATCCTGAATGAGGTAGGTCACACCTTATTTGAAGTAACCTCATCAAAAGATCCTACTTACAATGGGTTCATGCTCACAGAAATGGGTTCAATTTAAGAACATGTTTTTCTGAGGTACATACAGCTTCAAACCACCACAGGCATATATGAAGAACTCACCAGCTACCATGATACGTAACAGTGAAAGACTGAAAGCTTTTCCTATAAGATTACAAACAAGTCAAAGATGCCCACTGTCACCACTGTTATTCAACATTGTACTGGACGTTTTAGTCAGAGCAATTAGGCAAGAAAAAGAAATAAAAGACAACCAAATTGGAAAGGAAGAAGTAAGACTTTTCCCTATTTGCAAACGAATGACCCTATATACAGAAAATCCTGAAAAATCTACAACAAAATTCCTAGAATTAATAAATGAATTCAGCAAAGTGGTGGGGTACATGATCAACACCCCCAAATCAGTAGTGTTTCTATACATTGATAATGAACAATCAGAAGAAGAAATTCAGAAAAAAAATTCCATTTACAATTGCAACTAAAAGAATCAAAGATCTAGGAATACATCCTACCAAGGATATAAAAGACTTTTACATAGAAAACTATAAAACATCACTAAAAGCAGTCACAGAAGACCTAAATAAGTGAGAGAACATTCCACATTTGTGGATTGGAAGACTAAATGTTAAGATGTCAATTCTACCCAGAACAGTTTACAGATCTAATGCAACCCCAATCAAAATTCCAACAATCTTCTTTGCAGAAAAGTCAATCACCAAATTTATATGGAAGTATATCAGTCCCTGGTTAGCCAAATCCATTTTGTTAAAGAACAATGAAGTTGGAGGACTTACACTTTCTGATCTTAAATTTCTTACAAAACCACAATAATCAAAACAGCATGGTACTAGCACAAGGACAGGCATATAGATCAATAGAATCAAATTAAGAGTTCAGAAATCAACCCTCACATTTATGGCCAACTGATTTTGACAAAGGGGCAAAGACCACTCTATTGGGAAATAATAGTCTCTTCAACAAATGGTGCTTAGAAAACTGGATCTCCATTTGCAAAGTAATGAAGATGGACCCCTACCTCACACCATATAAAAAAATCAACTCAAAATAGATCAAAGACCTAAATATAAGAGCTGTAACTATAAAAATACTAGAGAAAATATAGGGAAGCAAGCATCTTTAGGATTTTGTGCTAGACAATGGTTTATTAGACTTTATGCCCAAAGCACAAGTAACAAAAGAAAAAATAAATGGACTCTCATCAAAATTAAAAACTTTTTCATCTCAAAGGACTTCATTATGAAAGTAAAAGGACAGCCTACACATGGGGAGAAAAATATTTGGAAACCACCTTTGGATAAGGATTTAATAGCTAGAACATATAAAGAAATCCTTCAACTCAACAAAAGACAAATAATCCAATTTAAAAATTGGGCAAAACATGTGAACACACATTTATCCAAAGAAGATATACAAATGGTCAAAAAGCATATGAAAAGATTCTCAACATCATTAGCCATTAGGGAAATACAAATCAAAACGACACTGAGATACCATTTCACGCATGCTAGAATGACTACTATTTTTAAAAATTGGAAAATAAGTGTTGGAGAGAATGTGGAGAAATAGGAACTCTGGTTCATTTGTGGGAATGTAAAATGGTACAATCACTGTGGAAGACAGTTTTGTGGTTCCTCAGAAAGTTAAGTACAGAGTTACCATATGACCCAGCAATGCCATTTCTAGAAAGATTTGAAAGCAGGGACTTAAACAGATATCTGAACATCAATGTTCACAGTGGCATTATCATAACCACCAAAAGATGGAAACAACTCAAGTGTCCATCAACTGATGAATGGATAAAAAACATGGTACATACACACAATGGAATATTATTCAGCTGTAAAAAGGAATGAAGTTCTGATACATGTAACAATATGGGTGAACCTTGAAGACATCATGTTGAGTAAAATAAGCCAGTCAAAAAAAAGACATATTGTATGATTTCACCGAAAAGAAATAATTAGAATAAGTATACTTAAAGAGTCAGAGGAGCAGCATTGGCCAGCAGCCCGGCTTGGTGAAGGCTCTTGGGGCGCTGAGGCAGGCAGCACCAGGCACCTGCTGGTTCTACCGCCAAGATATCCTAGAGGGAGGTCAACTCCGCCTAAGTGGAGGGGAGGAGCCCAAGAGGAGTGGGTGAGTCTATCCGCTAAACCTGCTCCTGTGAAAGTGGAAACGAAGCCAGAAAAGGCAGCGGGAAAGTATAAACCTTCAGACAAAAGAGTGCAACCAAAAGGGAAAAGGGGAGAAAGAGGGAAACAAGCTGAAGTGGCTAACCAAGAAACTTAAGATTTACCTGCAGAAAATGGAGAAACTAAAAATGAGGAGGGTCCAGCCTCTGATGAAGACAGAAAGAAAGCAAGTCTGATTAATATCTTATACCATGTCTTAACAGTGGTCCCTGTTTCTCCCTTCTTGTACAATTCAGAGGAATATTTTTATTAGCTATTTTGTAAATGCAAGTTTTTTCTACTAGTTCTAGAAGAAATATTTTAAAGAAGGAGATTGGAAACCCACCTCATGCCATTTTTAAAGTATAAATGCTATTTTTTTTAAAGAGGGGAAATCATTTGCTGGTTGTTTATTTTTTGGTAAACCAGAAAATAGTGGGATATTGAATTGTGGGAGACTTTGGCTGTCTTGGATGTCAACTTACCATTCCAAAGGATGGGGTGGTGGTGGCAGTTTTTATACCCTAAATTACAGTACATACTGAGTGGTGATTTGGAGTCACAGTCATACATTTAATATGTGTTGAGCATTTAAAATTACTTCTATTCCCATGTTTTTTAGTAGAATTTTTTCTTAAAAACCACTCCCTGATCTTGGCTCTCCCTGTCAGAATTCTGCAATATCCTTGGTTGTGGTCTTCCAGTTTTCCTAATAACTTTGTTATATGCTATGAAAGATTGGAAATTTGGATATGTAGTGTGTATGACATTAAATTGTGAACTAGTGGGACTTAATGATATAACAGCTTATCAATATTTGAAGATAATGGTACTTGATATCCTCTTAAGAGAAACTTGCCTCCAAATTTTAAGCTGGAAAGTCCCTGGAATAACTTTCAAAAAACAACTACATGGCTTTTTAGGTTTATGGTACATACATTAAGAATGGTGTACAAATTGCTCATAATGTCTGTGTGCTGATCTTCAAAACAACCAAGACAATCTCAATTATGAAAGGAAAAAAAAAAAAAAGAATCAGAAACTAGAATATAGGTTACCAGGGCATGGGGTGAGGTTAGGGATAGGGAGTTAAGTCTTTAAAATGTACAGAGTTTCTATCTGGGTGGATGGGAAATTTTTGATAATGGATGGTGGTGATGGTAATACAACATAGTGAAAGTAATTAACAGCACTGAGTTATACATTTGAAGTGTGGTTAAAGGAGAAATTTTGGGTTGTATGTATGTTACTACAATAAAAATTTTAAAACATCGATAGAACTGCACAACACAGTGAACCTTAAATTAAACCATGGGCAATAGTTAATAGTATAATTATAAAAATGTGCTTTCATCAATTGTAATAAATGTTCCACACAAGTGCAAGGTGTTAATATTAGGGTAGTTTATTGGAACCCTGTATTTTATGCATGCTTTTTCTGTAAACCCACAACTTCTCTAAGAAAAAAAAATCAAGAATGTCTTTCTAATGATTTTTATAGAAAATGTTTTGTAGCACTTTTATAATTATGCTTTTAAATTTAGTCTTTAATTTAAAAAAATCTCTAACAATGCTATAGAGCTGTAAACGGAGAGAGAATAAAAATGAAACTAATATCCAGAATAAATTTTTTTCTGATAAAATTATAGACAGTATTATGACTGTTCTGCCTGATTAACTTCCGATTATGACATTCTAATTGGAAAAGTCCTTCAGGTAAAATAGAACAAGCTGTAATATAATAGGCTGAGAAGCATGGATTCATCTTACACAGTCAGGCAACAAGTCAGAGTGCTTTTGAAGTGTACATTTCTGGGCTGGGGACTTTTAGGGTGGCAGTCAAAGTTTGTAAGTTCTCCCTCAGAGCATTTGCATTCTGATGTAGGACTTGTATTTTCTATATAGTATAATATCTCTATCTCTATCAGCCGATTAAATAAACCCACCTGACCAAACTCTTATTTTAAAAAACAAAACATAAAACAATAGGCTTACAAGTTCTTTGCCAAAATAAATTTCAAAGTTCTACTTACCCTATGTTGGGTCTTGTGGGGCATGTATCCCACAAAAGACATGTTCAAATCTTAATCTGCATTCCTATAGGTTTGAACCCATTTGGAAAAGGGTCCTTCTGGCACTGGAGGTTATGAGGGGAAGGAGAGGGAAAAATAGGTGTAATTTGGGGGCATTTCGGGACTTGTGAATTGTCCTGAATGACATTGCAATGACAGATACAGGCCATTATATATCTTGTCATAACTTAGAAGAATGTGCAGGAGAGAGTGTAAACTACAATGTAAACTATAGTCCACTCTTAGTGGCAGTGCTCCAAAATATGTTCATCAATTGTAACAAATGAAGGATGTTGTTAAAATGGGAAAATGTGGGAGGGGTAAGGAGCAGGGCATATGGGAATCCCCTGTATTTTTTATGTAACATTTATGTAATCTAAGTATCTTTTTTAAAAATGTGCATGTGTATATATATATATATAAAGGATCCTTCTGAAGATGTTATTATTAAAGTGTGGCCAAATTGGATCAGAGTGAGTCCTCATCCGTATGACTAGAGGCCTTATAAAGAGGAAATTCAAACACAGTCAGTCAGAAGAGGCCAGAAGTCAGAAAAAGCTAGAAGTAAGAGAAGCCAGAGAGGGAGATATTACCATATGACGGAAGATCACCATCACCAGAATGCTACAGATTTTGGAGAAAGCATGGCTTTACTAATACCTTGATTTTGGACTTTCAGCCTCCAAAACCGTGAGCAAAATTGTTGTTTAAGCCAACCAGTGTACGGTGTTTGTCATAGCAGCCCTGGTAAACCAAGGCACCTTACAAATTTACAATGACTGCTCTCTGAACTCAGTGACTGACATTCTGATAACTCCTGGTCTGCCCAGATTTCTTTTCTTGGCTGAAATCAATACATTTGCCTGAAGACAATTTTTTTTTGGGGGGGCGGTGGCAAATTTTTTTGATATCTTATGAATACTGATTCCTTTAAAAATGAATCAGAAGGAAAAGAAAACACAGTCTACAAACAAAATAGCCTGATATCTTTTATACCCTGGGCCTGAGTTTATTTTCAGGCCCATCTAAAAATTTTGTATTTATATATGCACAGTCTGTTTTGTTCCAAAAATGATTTAAGGTTATTCTGTGTTCTCTATTTTCAGTTGTCAAGTGGAATTAATTTGAAAAAAATCAACCAGATAGTACAAAGTTGATCTGATGTCGAATTCGTGGCAAGCACCCAACTGTCACTGAGAAGTTAGAGGGGTGCTGAAAAGCCTACTAATGCTGGAATATTTTCCCCCAATTGACCTTCCTATTATCAGATTTCATTACAATCATTTCCTTAGGAGTCTTCTGGAGACAGGCATTTTAACTGGGTTAAGATGTTACCTGGGAGAGGTGCCAAATTAACTAATCTGTGTTAATGTGTTATATATCTGATTAATTCATGGTTGCAAACTCACTGTCTCAGGGACCAGGCCAGTAGCTGGTGGAGGCTGCTGGCCAGGGAGGAACCAGAGTGCTGGCCCCCAGCCTCCTTTGCGGGCCAGCTGCAACTCACCCCTTGAGTGTGTGGACCTGCGGATGCATTCTGATGCAAACAAGAGGATGCTGGCTTGCCCTATTTTTAAGAGGGTTACTAAATGACATCTCCTGACTTTTAAATGTTGATAATTCAGAATTTTTGAAAATACAACAAGGTCTTAAAATATCCCGCTGGCCACCCAGATTTGACTGGGCTCACTGACCCCTAATTTGCCACCCTTGGACTAGTGCATGAGTCTTCCTATATCCTAACAGCAGGTCTGGGAGAGATGCCCACTGCAGATGCTCTGATTGAGGGCCAGATGGAGAAGGGGTCTTCGGCTAATACCTAAGACCTGGGGCATGGGTTATGGGGGCCGTGTGGGGGTGGGGGGGAGCACCGGGATATGTTCTCATTATTCTGCCTGGGATGACACCCTGAATGACTGGAGGCTTCTGTCAGCTTTAGCAAGTGACATGCACTTTCCTTGCTGTGGAAGCTGCCATTGTACAGAGAACTCTGTGTTCTTTGGTTTGCAAGGTACTCCTGAGCCAAGCAGATACCAGGGTCCTGCCCTATCAGTGAGCCAATAACCCCCCAGTGAGACTTCTTGGCTGGTTCTGAGTCAGAGGATTTGCAATGATTTAAAGAAACATGGGAGTACCCTTAGAAAAGTGTCTTCTTGGCACTGGAGTCAGCCAACAGCTAGCCTGCAGGAGAAATGCAATCTTTTAATTCAGGACAAAAATATAATTTTTCAAACAGCTCCCAAGAGTCCACAGTGACAGCCTGGCACTTATGACAAGGAGTCACCGTGTAAGCCAGGCTTGGTGTGAAAGGCCTTTACTGTGCCACAGGCATGGGCCTTAGTGAGATACATGGAAACTCCAACTGGTGGCCTTGGCAAGTAGGGTTCTATCACTGAGTTTTCTAGGGATGGCAGGGAAATTTGTGAGGGGCAGGAAACACCCTGTGTGCTGCTTTTATTTATTCCCCCCACCCCCCCAGATGGCTCCCTGGTCTGTTTGCTTGTTGTTTTTGCTTGTTATTTGTACTCATTGTCTGCTCATTGTTTTTGCTCATTGTCTGTTTGATTTTTTCTTTTGCAGGCACCAGAAACCAAACCTGGAACCTCTCATGTGGGAGGTGGGCACTCAACTACTTGAGCCACATCTGCTCCCCCTTTTATTTTTTTTTAACAAATCAATTTTATTGATGCATATTAATAAAGCATACAATTCATCCAAAGTGTATAATCAACGGTATTTGGTATAATCACATAGTTGTGCATTCAACACTTCAATCATCATTGGGCATTTTCATTGTTTCAATAATAATAATAAACAAAAAACAAACAAGAAAATTCTTCACCTCTCAATCTCTCTGTGCTTCCCTTGCTGTACATAGCTGCTAATTCTTGGCTATTCTTGCACAATTTCTTATTTATTTATTAAGTAGTTTTATTGAGATATATTCATATACCATACTATCTATCCAAAGTGTATAATCAATGGCTTTTAGTATAATCACAATGTTGTGCTTTCATCACCACAAAAAACTTTAGAACAATTTCGTTATTCCAAAAGGAAAAACTCCACACCCCTTAGCAGTCCTTCCCTAGCCCTGCATAACCACTAATCTAACTTCATCTTTATAAATGGATTTATATTTACATTTTTATAAATGGAATCATACAATATGTAGTACTTTGTTTCTGGTGTCTTTCACTTAAAAAGGAGAGGCAAATTATCTTGCACAAGATTAGCATTTGAGAAATGGCTTTTGTAAATGTAGGACAATGCAAAACTTCAGGCTCTCCAGTTTTCCCTATGAGCTGGTCATTAGGGGGAGCTGTGTGCTTGACTAAGAGGCATACATATGGCTTTCTTCAGCAGGCATTTGAAGTCTTCAGAGAACCCACTGTCCTCATCTTATAGTCCTTTTCATGCGATGCTTTGTCCCGCAGGAACAAGTGATTGCTTTGCGATATTATTCCAGAAACGGGCAGGAAAAGTCACGGGGCTGAACAAAAGAATAGTTAGTGTTGATTTTAGTATTTTGGAATGAGAAGATTTTCTGTTGGAAAAGCAGTGTGTGCGAATATGAGAGAGAGAGAAAAAAAAGAGGAGGGAGAGAAGGAAGAAGGGAGGAAAAGGAGAGGGAAGGAAAGAGAGTAAGAGAAATTCTCACTTTCTTTATGAGACTAATGTATAAAGGTGTCTTAGATGAGGACTTCAAGGGCTGTTTTTTGTTTTTTTTTTCATTGTCATAACTGCTACATTTCCCGTTAATTACAGCTGCTGGGTCAATTGACTCATAATAGCCAACCAATAGATCAGATGGTGTGAACTTAAGGACAATCAAATCAACAATTCTAATGCATTGCTCAGTGGTTGGAGTGGCTGGAGGGATAGCATTCACTTGGTCCCTCTCAGTTTGTGCTGCTGGCTTCGATGTATTGATTTAATCCCCAGTTAAGATCAGGCCTGGAAATATAAGTAGAACCTGTAACTGTTCTGCTGCTGCACACGTGGAAACACCCTGCGTGCTGCCTTTGTAATAAAGAGAAATCCATGCTCAGAAATTCTCTCCCCAGCTCCCCACTTCATCCTCCTCACCTTCTCGTGGCTGTTTATTTTCATTCTCACCAGTTAGGAGGGATTGGAAGAAAGAATAAGTTAAACAAGACTGATTATGTTTACCTGCCAGCTGTCTTTGTTAAAAAAATAAACAACAAAAACAAAAATTTGGTCAAAATTAAATTTAGATCTTGTTTGGGGAATTTGATGTTTCAGATAACTGTAGACTTTTCCTAACAAATAAATGTAAATTTCCTAAACAGCAATATCACCAAAACTTCACAGGTATTGGAGCAGTAATAACAGTTCTTTAAAATACTTAGGAGAAGTGAAAGTCATTTCAAAGGAATTTAATTGCTATGGAGTGATTCCACTTCCCACTTAACATTTTCTGCCTCAAGGTCCCCTCTCCACAGACTGTCTAAGGCTGGCGTGATTTAGGTTTTTGGAAGCAGCTGATGGTGGCATAAATCTGTCCAGACAGGGAGGATGCTATAGAACTGGCAGTACACCCTGCAGGCCAGTGTGCTGGAAAGTCACACGAAACGCTCCGGAACGAAGCAAGCATGGGCTGCTGGGTCGGTCCCCTGACCAATGCAAATGAAAATGTTGGTTCATGTGTTTAATTTGGAGAAGTACAATTCGAATGTGGTTTTGGCCCCAACAGGGACATTGTTAGAAAGGCCTTGGGTCTGTGTCCCTCAAAGTGTGGTCTGCAGAATCAGGGCTGTAAGTGGGACTTCAGGTTCCCCAATCTCACCTTGGACCTACTGAATCAGGGCAGGGAAAAAAGTTGAAAAGGTGTCCTAAGCGAATCTCTGTGCATTAAAGTGTGGGAACTACTGTCTTAGGAACCCCAGGTCTGCTATCCTTGGAGGTTAGCCCAAGAGAGGGAGAGTGAAGTCCAGCATTTACGGAGTGCCTTTTTCATGCCAGGAGTGGTTTCCCCACCTCCTGGTGAAAATCTGTGTAATTTCCTCTGGTCTGAGTTTCTCTTCAAAGAAATTAAAGGAGAAAGCTGTAGTCCAGATCTGAAGGCTAATTTTTTTTTTTTTTTAACTTTTTTGGGGGGGAAATAATTTCAAACTTACAGAAAACTTGCAAGAATTAAAATAGTGCAAAGAACACCATAAAGTCTTTAGCCATATCCACCTGTTTTAATATTTTACCCTATTCACTTTATTATTTGTGCTCACACTTTTAAAAATATATATTTTTATTATTTTTTTAAAGATACTTAGATTACATAAATGTTACACAAAAAATATAGGGATTCCCATATGCCCCACTCCCCACACCTCCCACCTCCCACACCCTCCCACATAAATAACATCCTTCATTAGTGTGGCACATACATTGCAATTGATAAACACATCCTGGGGCATTGCCACTGAGCATGGACCATAGTTCACATTGTAGTTCACACTCTCTCCCACAGAATTCTGCAGGTTATGGGAAGATATATAATGGCCTATATCTGTCATTGCAGTGTCATTCAGGACTATTCCCAAGTCCGGAAAAAGACCCCGTATTACAATTTTTCCCTCTCCCTGTCCCCAGAGCCTCCAGTGGCCACTGTCTCCACATCAATGTTGTAATTTCTTCCATTGCTAGAATCACAATAAGTCTACAGTAGAATAATAGTAAGTCCACTCTAGTCCATAGTTAATTCCCCAATCCTGAGTGTTCTGGGATGGTGATGTTCACTCCAGGTCTGATTGAGAAGGGGCTTCAATCCCATACACTCTGTCACTCTCAGGAACACAAACTCCAAAGTAGAGCCCACTGGCAAGGCACCAAACTCTGGAGCTATCTGCCTTGGTCATAGGACCTGGGTGCTCACACTTTCTTTATGTATATCTATATCACTGTAATATTATATAGGTAAATATATATACACATAATATTTTTTCTGAACCATTCAGAATATTTCATATTTAAGAGTTATTTACAGTAATTATGGCCCTTTATCTCTAAATAATTCAGAGTGTATTCTTAGCATAGAGTTATTTTCTTACATAGTCACAGTACAACAATCAAGTTCAGGAAATTTAACACTGAGACAATAGTTTTTATCTAAGCTAAGGTCCATATTTTAATTTTGTTATTTGGCTCAATAGTGGCATTTATAGCATTTGACCCCTGAGTGCAGCATCCAGTCTAGGGCCATTGTGATTAGTTGTCACATCTCTTTAGTTTAGCATCCTTTAAATTAGAACATTTCCAGTCTTTGTCTTTTTTTGACATGGGCATTTTTCAAGAATATTAGCCCCCATCTTTTTTTTTTTTTTTTAATCACACATTCTTCTTTTTGTATTTGTCAGATGTTTTCTCACAATTAAATTTAAGCTATGTATTCTTTGCTGGAATCCTCCATAGGTGATGATTTGGCCCATCCAGAGGCAAATGATAGCTATCTCCCCTCATTGGCGATGTTAATTTTGATCACTTGGGTCAAGATATTGTCTGATTTCTCCACTACATTATTACTGTATTTCCCCTTGCAACTAATAAGCAGTTTTGTGGGGAGACATTTTAAGACCATGCAAATACATTGCCCCTTATTAAAATTTCCCCCTAGATTTAACATCCACGACATTTCTGGTGTGAAATAATATTTATTTTAATGGTGATAGGCAGACTTTTAAATACTTAATATTAGGCAGTTCAAAGGTGATTAATTTTAGAAGGTATGTAGTATCAACTTTCAAAGTGTAAAGTCATTTTCCCTATTCTTTTTAATCCAGGACACCAAATCAGTCGAGGTGAATCCCACATTTTTCCTGGCCGGTGAGCTCCATTACGAGATTCTGATGAGTGTACCCCCGTTCTCCTCTTGGATAGGACCTGTCTTTAGCTGTCTGGCCTCGGGGCCTTGGTGAGGGTGGGATAGATGTGATTCATTACAGAGCCCAGAGGTGAGTTTATTACTTAAAAAAATTTTTTTTCCTTCTCCTTGTCCCATCACAATCGATTGATCCACACCTGGGCTTCTCAGGGTTTCCTTTACTTAACTTGTTAACTGGTTTTTCTTCCCCTGACCCTTAACACTTGGGAAAGGAAGGAGGTGGAGGGAAGAAACAACTACTTCTCTCAAGTATTGACAAAACAGTGTGTAGAGAGGATAAATAAATAAATAAAAGAAGGCAGGCAGCCAACTCTGAGGAGCTTGCAGCCCTGCCCCCTGCCGGGAGTTTGCACTTTGGAGCCCACAATTCACACATTACAACTCGTTAAGCAGGAGGATAGCGGTGCCGAGCCTCTCTGCCTAGGGGGGAGGTGGGGAGTTGCTTTTCCTGTGGCAGAAACTATCTGTGCTCCCCAGTAAGTCCAAGAACAATCTCCACTTATTACACCAGCTCAAAACCCAGGACTGTTCACAGCCTCACGCCGACAAGACATTAACCCTCACTCATTACATTTGCGGTGGGGATTTATCTGTACCACACTTGCCTTGCATGTGGCCCGCATTTTTATCCAGTAAAATCGCATGTTGTTAACACAATATATACAGCGAAAACAGCATGAATAATGGAACCTTTAATCCATATTTTTCTAAATTAGATTTCCACTTTATCCTTCTCCCCTTTCCTCTCTTTTAAAAATTTCTTCTCAGTGCCAAGCTAAATAGATGGTGTCCAGACCTGAGCTCTAAGAAGATTCTGTGGTATTTCCATCCCATTACCTGGTACCTTTGCAGATCCAATTTATGGGTGGGTTGATTGTATTTCTTCCCCTGGTTGCTTCACACATGGCTTGTGAGAAATTAACATGTTCCTTCTCATACATCAGGAGAAGGGCCCACTGAACACGGGATATTTCAGCAAATAGAGGGAAAAGTTTATGTCTGATTCAACTCACATCTGTAATATCAGATCATGAAGACAAGCACTGATACCTTGTGTCTTTTTCTTAGTCTTCCGAGGAAAACAGATTTATTTGGTTGGAATTATTTTTTGTATTAAATCAGAAGCCAGCAATACTAAATGAAACTTCAAGGACAGAGTTTTTCAAAGACTGGTGTGAGACATTAAGACTTCTTTGTTAACACACTTAGTATTATACAGTATACAGACAGATACAGCTAAGGATTGTACCAAGGATGTTCAGCTTATAAAATTATCATTCTGGATCTGGGTCAGTAGAGTCAAATGGACAATGCGATTTGTGTTGTCTGTTAAGATGACCAATATGCATAGACTGCCTGTTGATTCCTTTTGAAAGCTCAGAAATGGTCACCCATACTTCTTAAGTAACACACACTGACTATCTGAATACACCTATACCTTTATTTATATACATATTTGTCTCTATATCCATGACTTGATTCCATGTATTGTACAGAATGTGTCATAGTGGTTAAGGGTCAGTCTCTGGAGTCTCTGAATTCCAGTCCTGACTCTGCCCCTCTTGGCTAGGTAACCTTGGGCCACTTCCCCATTTCGTCATCTGTAAACTGGGACTAATCATGAAAGCGCCCTTGTAAGGCTGTAGTGAGGTAATACGTGTAAGGTGCTTAGCACAGTGCCTGGCACATATCAAGCATGTGATGCATGTTGGTTGTCATCAGAAGAGAGGCAGTAGATTAAAGCATGCAGGTGCTGACCTGTGGCTCCGCTGATCCTGATTGGAAATCACCGTCTTGACAAAACCAATTAAATGCTCTACACTGATCATCAAGGTGACCAGCACAGTAAATTGGCTAACCTGTCATCTATTTGTTTCATGAATTTAAGTCTGTCTTAAGAATTTACCTTGAAATACCTTATAAGTTTATTTCTTCTTAAGTAACACACTCTGAATATTTGAATACACTGTCACTTTCAAATTTTAAAGAGAGGGATGGAGTATTTTTTTTCCATGTGTTTCACTGTGGTGATGACTCTTTCTGATCAAATGAAAGCCTTAATATGTTTGAAAGATGTGAAGGCTTCATTAATGAACACTTCTTGGGGGGAAACAGCTTTCAGCTCATTGTTGTTCATGCCTTTTCATCTTACCAGGTCCTTAGAAGCCCAGCAGTCAGGCTGTCCGTGCACCCTGGTGGCCCTCTGACAGGAAATCTGTGGCCCATTTTCAGTGCCTGTCAGCATTTGCTCCCAGTAACCCACTTATGTGTGCCTCGACCCATTTTAGGAGCAGAATAACTGTGATGAAGGGTGAAGGACACGTGCATAGGTCCAGTGTTCAGGTCCAAACAGACCCCCAGGAGCAACATCAGTTACTGCAGCAGCCAGTCATGAGCAGGCTTATCTGTCCTCCAGTACCGTGTCACTCCAATAACACATACTCACTTTGCATTGTCAAGACATTTTTCAAGCATTGGCAAAGCACGTTTGTCAGGAAAGTAAACATTCCTGTTCTCACTTCACACAGAAGGAGATGAAGGTGGAAGAGAGGAAGGGATTGCCCCCACTCCCACCAAATATGCTGTGCTAGCATCAGCAGAGGTGCCAGTTGCTGAGTACGGGAGAGATTGATTTCTGCATTTGTTCCCGCCTAGCTGCCCAAGCCTTTCTTCTATCCAAGTGATAGAATACCAGGTCCAGAAACTATCCTTACATGCCTATGGAGCCTTGTAACTTGTGGTTCCACAATATCCTTTGTGACTCTGTCAGATGTACAGGATCACTGAAGCCAAGCCCACACGTGTGGGCACATGCCCCTATGCGAGCATGCCACCCTGTGGTTGGAGAACGGTGTCCACCCATGAAGTTCCAAACAGGAAAAGAGCTGAGAGGGACAAGGACAAGTTGGAAACAGCTATCCTTTGTGAAGTGTCTGAATTTACTGAAGTTTGCTGATCATTGGCCTGTGATGACTGTAAAGTTAGCATGTGTCTCCTTATCTGCCTTGTTGTTATAATTGGTGCTCTCTCCTCTCCCATGTCCCCCCCACCCCCCATGAGTACAGAGCCCAGGAGGAGGCAAATTGCCACTGCTCCAGACAATCCAGGCCTCTGCCTGCCCAGTGGCGACCAGGTTAGTCATTGCTGGCAGACTCCCATTAGCAGATGGACAGTTTTACAAGTGGCAGCACTGCTTCATTTCTAGTCTGTCCAGTTCAGACCCTGCAGCAGATTTAATGACTGGACATGTGATTGCTTTAGCAATGTCATTTTCTCAGAAACTAAATTTGGTTTAAATTAGGCTAAGATTTCAGCAGTTGTGGTCCAAGATCTTGTCAAATCATAACTGTCACGAAGCCAAGGAAAATGAATAAAATGGATAATTCATCCCATTTTTATCAGTGATAAGTTCTTTCTAACAGTATCCAGATCACTCTCCTATCTCAGTGTAACCTGTCCCCACCTCTATGTTCAATGTTGTCTGGCTTTCAAAGCCAGGGGGAGGGCCATTAAAATTATGCTGAATAACACCTACCACATCAACTCTGCTTACCTGCCATTTGATTATTCTGATGAAGCCCTAACTAGAAGCTTTTCTGTGGTAAGCGTGAAAGAATATGAATTTTTTTTTTTTTTTTACTTAAGTGAGATTATATTTAATTTCATCTCTTATTCTGTCTTGGAAATGGGAAAATAGATATAGAAAATGTTATAATTCTAAAAATTAGAATAATTAAATAAGAGCAGAAATGCTTATTTCTGAATTTACATTGGATTTAGTGTATATCAGGACTGTACATCAGAGGTGTACTGGAAAATTCAGTTGGTTTTACCTTGGACTTTAGGAAATATCTTTATAGCCAAGGAACTTTGCTATGCTTGAATAGCAAAGTGTTTGTACTGATACTGTAAATATGGGTTAGTAGCAAACAGTTTCAATAACTGCTTTGGTGACAGAAGGAAGTTATGTCAGGAGGTTAATCAACTGATGTCCATGTGCTAAGGTGAAGTTTGTTCGTGTGTGAGCTGCATTAATTTAAACTCCCCTGTGGTTTATCCAGCTTAGATTTTTTTCATGAAACATGCAATTTCTTTATGAAACTGGAAGACCCTGTATTACCAGGTTTACCATGGGTGGGATTGCCTCTGCAGTTTTCTAGAAGACCTAGAAGAAATTAAAGCATGTGG
The DNA here is from genome assembly GCA_026826555.1 of Tolypeutes matacus. Lineage (NCBI taxonomy): Eukaryota > Metazoa > Chordata > Mammalia > Cingulata > Chlamyphoridae > Tolypeutes > Tolypeutes matacus. The sequence continues at coordinate 9,198,330 of JAKSZT010053791.1, forward strand.
CCAAGGCAAATGACCTGAAATTGTATCCAAACTGCCCACAGTGATGATCTCCTGAACCGGTAAAGGAGTGCAATAGAACACCCATGTTGGAAGTAAGAGGGCGGTGGTCCTCTTTTAAAGGTACCTTAGGTTTTCTCTGCCGTCTCTGGCCAGCAGGGGGTAGTCTGACACCAGAGTTGTTTACAAAGGGACCGAAAACACTGCCTTCAGGCTGTAGTCACTTAGCTGTCTTCCACTGGATGAAGTGCCATCCAAACCAGGACAGGGCTTGCTACCTTGATGAGTCAGACCTGCCACTCAGGCACAGCGTTAAACGACATTAGCACAAAGGCAACCACTTAGCTATTTTAAACTGTCTTAACTGCAGATAAAAGGAATGAAAGACTGCATTTATTCTCTTGCATGAGCCTCTCATGCTTTGGCAGATGCACATTATTTCTACTTTCCAGGTGTGTGTAGGTGCATTGCTTTGTTTGGGAGGCTGTCCTTAAAGCCTGTGTCTTGGCCCCAGAGTTTCTACTGCTAACTAGACAGCCTTAGCCCTTGCCCTGATGGCAGATGTCACCAAAACAAGAGAAAGTTTCCCCACTCCTGCTCCCTGCTAGGTAGGCTGAATTCTCGATAAAGACAAAATGGTTTCTCATGTGCAAACCTATTCTTAGATGTTAAATACTTGAACAAGTGCAGCACCTACTGATTCCTAGATAACAAAGTAGATTATAAACTTCAGTGTAATCTGTAAAGTCCAACATAGTAGCCACAGATGACTTTCAAATTCAAATTTACTAAAATTAGATAAAATTAAACATCCAGTTCCGCAGTTGCACTACATACACTTTCAATGCTCAAAAGCCCCACATGGCAAGTGGCTACTGTAGTGGATGGTGCAGATAGAGAACATTCCCTTAATCCAGAAAGTTCTGTTGAACAGAACTGGTGTAGAGGTAGCATACAAGTTCTTATTCTGGGTCCTTAAACACAGCTTTGCAAAGAGCCCCCCTTCATGCTAGTATTTCCATCAGTCGCCTCACCATGGCAGGTGGTGCAGGGGGACCCCTTCTCTTGCAGGGGCACCCGGTCCAACTTCTCTCTGTGAGAACACAAAGTATTGAGAGGCTGTTGGTGTGATGATAAATGTCTATGTCTAAAGGTAACTACTGTTCCCAGATGCTAACCTCTTTGTGACCGCCTTAGCCAGATCAGCAAAACACAGGTAAGAGGGAACACTGAGTTTTGTTTTTTTCTTTTTCTTACCGGGAGGTCCCGGGGATCGAACCCTGGTCCCTCCATATGGGAGACGGACGCCCAACCATTTGAGCCATTCCATGCCCCAACACTGAGTTTTTAAAATAATTGTAAGGGAGGGAGAAATTAGATAAAACCAGCCTTGAGCAATCTATTCACAGGCTGCATTTCTTCAGCCTGTAGAAAAGAAGATTGATCTTAGAAAAGGAAAAGGCTGTAAAAAGGATTCACATTTTTGCAGTTACTGAATGTCTTTCTCTATACCCACTTTTTCCCTTCTCTCCTACGTTATTAAAATGTGAGTTTTTGTAACAGTTGGACAATTTTTAAATGGCAGTATTTTTTAAAAAAAAACTGTAAAGCTTTGATTATTAGCCTAACTGAAAAGAAATGGGAGAGGTGTTGACATATAGTTAAGTAAACATGTATGTCCTGTTTGCCTAGGGCAATCACAGGACAATTATTAATGGCACCCCCTTTCTCTATCTCAAAAATGAGAAATGGATGATAATTTATATGATAACCCAGTACAATATAAAATAAATCCCAAATGCTTATAAATTGACTATATTTAGGGATGCCCTCTTTGTTTCTATTTAGTTTGAATTTCCCTCTGAACTACCATGAAGTTTATCTTTCAGCATCTTCAGTTCTCTGTTTTTCTCTTTCTACTCTGATAAAAAATTTATCATCCCAGAAATTCTTCTATCTTTTTTTTAGGCTCCATTCCTGTGCATGTCTCTTTTCCTGGGGCATCATCTTAAAACCTTGAGAGAGGATTCCGAGGCATCCGTGAGTACATTGGAATTCTATATTTCTGAACGAACCTCAGTTTTGTCATTTGAAGACTTTTTTTTTCTTTGATGCTGATTTTTGTTGTTGTTGTTGTCACAATTCTGTGCTTTTGTGCCTCGGTTTCTTCACTTATTAAGTGGGGATATCCATACTCAACGACTGCTTCATAGAAATGTGCTGGGGAGAACCTTTTTTTTTTTTTTTGAAGTGCTTTGAAGTTTTTAGATGAAAGATATTGCCATAATTCAAAGCATTAGTTAAGAAGGAGACCAAATTGTTTTACATATGTATATCGTTTAAAATCTTTAGATGAGTAGCACAACTGCTCTGAAGAAATTCATCCCTCCTGCCTTACTATTAATCACCACACCAATGATTTAAGAAAATACCAATGGATGCTCATGCCCTCATGAAGAGGAAGCACTAGCTATAGGGTCTCCTCTTCCCTCCAAAACACCTGCAAATAAAGAGAAGAAACATTTTCTCAGGGTACAATAAGTCAGCTGCCTCTGACAGAAAGACAGCTGCGGAAAGCCCTGTCTGGGGTGTACACGATTTCATTTGCATTTTGATTTCTGTGATTTAACTGAAGGCACAAGTTGTTTCTGCCAAATATCCCTGGCCCACCAAGGGACCCGAGGTAGAACTGCCCAGAGCAGCCTGACTTATGAGGACTGCCACAGCAGCACAACCAGTGCATCCCTAAACATTTAGTAATAAAAAATCTGTTGTTCCTTGGTCGCCAGGATTTAACAAACCTAATCCCTAGGAGAGGCGATAAAAATTCATTAATCTAATTAAATACTTCTTATTGCCAAAGTGACTTTGTAGAGTAGCTTTGCTGAAGGATAAGTGCAAAGTAAAATGGAGTCCCAGCAGAGAAACAAATGTTAGACTTGAGCAAGCTGGTGCATGCTTCATTAAACTCATAATTATCCTTTGGTTCTAAGTAGCTGATAATATTTAATGAGTATCCAAGATAATTTAAAGAAAATGTTTACTAATGAGGTACAAAGAGTGCCACAGAACATGGATACCTAGGGTGCCATAACTGTATATCTTCCTGCGGAATCTTGTTCCTTGGATATCGTGAGGGAGATCGTGGGCATTAAGACCGGTGTTTGAAACAAGTGAAGTGAACTTTATGGTAAAACCACATCATTAGAAGGCAAAGGTGGAGAAAGTTCTATGAGACAGAAAGAATGCTAGGGAAATTTATTATTGGTCTAGAGGTTGGGAAAAACAAAATTATTGAGAAAAGATTTAATGCTACATGAGAAATAGTCAAAAGACTTGGTTGTTTCAGATATTTGAGGAGCTGCCCTATGGAAAATTACTAGATTTGAACTCACTGACATCAGAGAACAAATTGAGGGCCAATGGATGGAAGCACTGAAGAGACAGATTTGTGACCAACCTAAGGAAGTTTCCAACAGTTGGAACTGACTGCAAGTAGAATGGGTGGCTTTGAGGGGTGGTGAGGTCCTAAGTGTGGGAGGTGGTAAAGCAGTGACTGGATGACCATTTGGGGGAAGAAATTGAGGAAGGGAATCTTTGGAAGACTGTATTACTGTTGGCTAAATATTCTATTTCCTTTTCTCTGCGGGGGATATTATATATCTCAGATCTGCTGAACTCAGGATGATCATCATGTAACTTGTTTTCGCCAATGAGATGTGAGCAGATGTGGCATGTTTCACTTCCAGGCAGAAGTTTTAAGAGAAATAGTGTGGTTTTCTATATCTCTTTTCCCTTTGCCACAACAATTGGAAATGTTTGGGCAGCCTGGGCCCCTGAATGAATGTGGAACAGAGGAGAACCACAGCTGACCTAGCATGGATATGTAACATGTGCAGAAACAAACCATTGACTTTTTTAAGCCATTGGTTTTGGGGTTGTAAATTATTGCAGCATTGGGTTTTGGGTTGTACAGACTCTATTCTGGATGAGAGGACCTTAAAACCACTTCCATAGCTGAAGTGTTATACATTCTTTGATAGAAAGCATTTCAGTGTGTGATACTATCTATGGTATCTTCAACTTCTAGCTATTTCATTCCTTTCTTTTTAAAAATCACATTTGAGTTGTAATTATCAGAGGTTATAAAGGAAGTGAAAAATTATAAGTTGTAAAATTACTCTGGAAAATAATTTAAAAATGCATAAAGAGCTGTAAATACTGTTGTTTATTTATTATCCTTTAAGTGTTATATATGCATTTAAAATGATGTAGTTGGCATGTATTTAAGGGTCATGTTTATGACAATATGTTGAAACTCTAGTATTACACACAGTGAAGCAAGATGCTTGTGTTTTGAGAGGCACCTGGAAGCTGAGGTTGACTGACTAAGGAAATAGTAAAATAATATCTCCCATTTAATGCCAACTGGGGACATATGTTCACTGGATGGAATGGTGAGTGGAATCCCCCTCCCTCCCCCAAGGTTTAAGTGTTCTTTCTTTGTCCCTACCCTTACCTTGTTGCATTTAGTTGAATTTTCCTAAGTTTCATGTGCTTATGGCGCAGGGCTGTTGTACTACAAGTCTTTCTTTTCTTCTTTTTTTGCAGTGTGAGGATTGGAAAGGAAGGCCAGACCCTGAGTACAAATCCCAAGTGGTCCCAGGTTTCAGGAGACTACTAAATTTGAACACCCTTTTTTGTTTATTCCCTGCCAGGGATTTTTTGGGAGGTGGAGTGACCTTATAAATTCTTTTCCAACTCCAATTTCTGCCAATCCACACCTTGCCCAGGAGCTGGCAGAGCAATGGGCTCAAACAACTGAGCAGCCATATTCTCTTAGCCTGGCTCATTTGAGAATAAAGGAGGATGGAGACAAATATGAAATAACTGTGAATTGCAGGGAATGTTTTGGTCCTGAAAGCAGCCAGACTGAGAGCAAAACCAAGAGTCATTGTGGGTAAGGACACTGTGAACTGTGCTTCATTTTCTTGCTTACTCACTTCAAGAGGAGACAAGTAAAATAAAGATATGAAACATTTTCCAGGCTCCTCTTCTGTTTATTAATAGCAGCAATGTCAGTGTGTTGGGCAAACAGAAGGTGATGGGAAAGAGGATGAAGGAGAGTAGCAAGATCAAAGGAAAGACAAATCAAGACCATATTCATCAAAGTCCTCAAGCACTAATGCACCAAGAAAGCCCCAACACCTGGCACAGAAATGGGAAATGTTAAGCAAATCAGCAGCATCATTTTTTTATATCGCTCCTCAAAATCTGTGACTAGTCAAGGATTAGGGGTTTGGATTTCTAATGGAAAGTGTGAGAGTATCCCTGGGCCACTGTTTCTTGAATACAGTGAGGATGGGCATCCAGCATCCTAGGACACAAGGCAGAGATTGCACCAAGGAGTCTGTTGAGCCACTGGTTTTAACCAAGGGATCCTGGTTTCATTACAGAAAACTTCCTCCTCTGTAAGTTCTTCCTCTGGTGAAATGCAAAGGGCCCATTTCTTCTGGAAAAAAATTAAGCACAATCTGGACTGAACTTCATAATTCTGGAGGGAGCTGGGTGCTGGGTGGTGGTTTGGGGAGAGGAAAGGGCATTGCACAAGAGGAGGCCGGGAATGGGAAAGTTTTTATTTTTACCACCTTGAGTTGTCCTCTTCTGAAATGAGTGTTTCTGGTTAAACTCTATATGCATGCAAATTTCAGTCTTTTCCAACCCCATGAGACACTGGTGGACTAATAGGTGGGAATTAGGGGGTCTATAAGCTGTAATAGTTTTGCTTCCCTTGCTCCACAAGAGGTGGAATTCTTGCTAATAATAGAAGACTGGTAACATGCCTCAATGATATTTTCAGAAGACTACTTATCTATAAAGCTTATCAACAGGGATCAGGTAAGATGACTTCTTAACAGTACTTGCAAGGCTCACAACTGGGGGGTGGTTTTAATGCAGGAAGAGTGTCATTTTAACGGCTGCCTTTGCTGCTTCTGAGAGCGGTTTTGCAGATGTGTTACCTATTGTGTGGCACAAAAGGTGCCAGCATAGTAAGCAGTCATCAATACGGAGTCAGGAGCTGTCTGTTCACATCCTGGAAATATAAGCACATGATAACGGCCTGAATACTTCATCTTGTAGACACAGTGAGATTCATAAAACTGTCTTTTAGCCATTTTAGAGTTGAATCTTTCTCACCCTCCAAAGCTCTCCTTCAAAAACTAGCAGGCATTTTACAATTGAGCGGAGAGGCTGATACTTTTAAAACTGCTTTAAGGGGAATAGTAAATGGAAATAGCTGTCTTAACTTCAGACCAGCTGGGAATGCAATCTCTATTTTATGTAAAATGAAATGATACCTGGTTAGCTTTATTTTAATACTCACCCTTTATTATTTTTTCCTGTATTTTATGGATGCTACAGAAATACTCCACTTACAAAATTATATTCCAAATGTTAGATTGTGCAGAATAATTGTTTAAAGCTATCAGAAGCCTTCCCATTTTTAGTTTACTTTTAATTCCTTTGATCCCCCCACCAGCTCACCCTAACCTAGTAAAAATAGCTTTGCCCAGAAATGTACTTGCAGCATGAAATGGAAATTTGAGGCAATTTTGGGGGGTAATTGAAGATGCAAAACCTCACCCCTTCCCAGGACAGATTTTGTTTGGGCTAATTATTCAAATACTAGTTATTTCAATTTTTACTTTTCCAGTTAAGACTGCTTGAACTCTATAATCCCAGATTTTCTTTCCTCCTTCCCTCCATTCTACAAATAAAAAAGAACCCGTTTTATATCTCAATCTGTTTATACCTTGCTTGATGTCCTCCAAGGTGACACCTAAGTTTTTTGCTAAAAGGAGATACTGGCTGCTATGGAAAACAGTTTGGCAGTTCCTCAGAAAGTTAAGCATAGAAATACCATATGATCTGGCAATCCTACTTCTAGGTATATACCCCAAAGAATGGGAGGCAGGGACTCGGGTGGATATTTTCACGTTGATGTTCACAGCAGCATTATTCACAATTGCCAAAAGATGGAAGCAACCCAAGTGTCCATCAACCGATGAATAGATTAGAAAATAAAGTATATCCATACAATGGAATATTATTCAGCCATAAAAAGGAATGATATTCTCGATACGTGAGACAACATGGATGAAGCTTGATGACATCATGTTGAGTGAAATAAGCCGGACCCAAAAGTACAAATATTATATGATCTCACTGATATGAAAGAAGTGAAATAAGCAAATATATACTCAGAAACTAGAATCCATGTTAACAGGGGCCAGGGTGGGGGTAGGGAATGGAGAGTTAATGCCTAATTGGGGTGATGGGAGAGTATTGGTAATGGATGGTGGTGATGGCACAACATTGCAAATATAGTTAACGCTGAATTGTGTATTTGAATGTGATTAAAAGGGGAAAATTTTAGGTTATATGTATATTACTGGAATAAAATTTTTTTAAATAATCCATAGGACTATACAAAACAAACAGTAAACCCTAGTGTAAACTGTGGATTATAGTTAATATTATAATTATACTGTTTCATCAATGGTTTGGAAGGTACCACATTAATCCAAAGTTAATAATAGGGAAAAGTGTGTGTGTGTGTGGGGGGGAATATATGGGAATTTCGTATTTTCTGAATTATTTTTCTATAACCCTACAACTTCTCTAATTAAAAAGAAGAGAGAGAGAGAGAGTGAGAGAGAGAGAGAGAGAGAGAGAGAGAGAGAGAGAGAGATTGGGTTTTCTTCTTAGAGTTCTGTGTGTATTTAGAAAGAGAAAAGTTTTTCCCCTTAAGATTTTAGTTTTTTCATATACTCTATTTGAAAAAATCATATGATACCTATCCTAATAGGCAATAAAAAGCATGGATGATTTTCCTCCCTGTTGTTTTAGATTTTAAAAATGTTTAGAAGGCTGGTTCTGACATTCTCCAGTCCTTATTTATAATATATTTCTTAAGAAGCATACCTTGTCTTGGAACATGTGCATGAAAGAAATATGTTTCAATTCCAGCCAAAGCAAATGCACTTCCGCTGAAGCCATATGGTGGTGAGGGATGGGACAGCATTGTACACATCTCCTCCCGCTTTAGTGAGCAAGTACGGTGAAAGGAGTAAGACACAGTCAATTTCTGTAGCACATGTGTTTTGCAGAGAGAAACGTACACCATTTAGAAACAGAAAAGAGTTGTGTGCCTATACTATGACAAGAATTTATACGTGGGAAGCGGCTGTGGCTCAATCAGTGGGGCTCCCGTTTACCATGTGGGAGGCCCCGGGTTGGGTTCCCGGGGCCTCCTGGTGAAGGCAAGCCCGCCCGCACGGCGTGGTTAGCTGACCCAGCGAGCACAAGCAGCAAGGGGGGGATAAATGAATAAATAAATAAACTCTTAAAAAAAAAAAAAAAGAATTTATACGTGTTTACTCAAAAAGATCTTTTGTTTTCTGGAGATTCAGCTCCTTTTCCCTGTTGTTTGGCTTCCAATGGATCCTTAGCAACTCCAGCCTGAGTCAGCATGGTCTGTAATGTACCCTCACAGATGCCATACTCCACCTCTGCTGTCAATTTTCTTGGTGTGGTTTTCTCCTTTTCTGATCCACACATCTTTGAGTAGTGTGTGGACCTCCTGGCAGAGTTTGGCACTTTTGGCAGAATTTTTAGGTTTGAATTAAATCTCACCTTGGTCTTCTAAAGTCACTTTTTATCTGAGTGACTCTTGGATTCATAATTTCTTGCCTGGGGACTTTGAGAGCACAGTTTTTAGTGACTAGTTTGAATTGCTTAATATCTTGAGTCTATGGTGCCCCTAGTCTACCCAGTTAGAGAGCTCTTAGGAAAGCTAGAAATGCTGTCCGCCACCAGTTTCTTGTCAGACTACTTTAGGCTGGGCCTCAACAAACAGAGAAAAGTGCCAGGCATAGCTAGATTTCACCATGTTTAAGCCACAACCTTTTTTGGGTCACTAGCTTATTTGAGAAGCCAATTAAATTTATGGGTTCTTTTTCTGTTGGTATATTTTGCATATACCAACAACCTTTTGTGTATCACCCCTAGTATGAACTCCCACTAAAAACCCAGTCGCCAGGATTTTTTATTATTAAATGTAAAATGAAATGCAGTATCCATGTCCTATAGCCCATGACTCAAAGAACAATGACCAGAAAGCAATATATCAGCCAAGAGTTTTGGCTACCTTAGCTTAACAGACTGATGAGTGGTAGGAACCAGCCCAAGAATTACTGACATTCTTTGTTTCATTCATTTATTGCAAAGAGAATGGACAGGGCACGTTTAGTGGATACATTATCAAATATAATGCTCTAATCAAATAACTAGACTTTTGGTGAGTGATTTTCTGTTTCTCTTGTTTTAAGAAAGATATTGATGACAATTCTAATTTCCACTGCTGTGATTAATATTTTTATTTAATGCTGAATACAATGGGTAGAATAAAGAGAGACTCAGAAAGAAGATTCAGAGACAAAGTGAGTAGACATTTCAGACTTATTTCAATTATTATCAATTCAACAGTATTTATTGAGGACCTCTATATGCCAGGCCCTGGTATGTTGCTGAGGGTACAGTAATAGATAAGGCAGATATGATTTGTAATTAACTTTGTGTGCCATTTAAAAAACCGAGGAATTTCTCCATTGGTGTGGAAGGTTGACTGGAAGGATGAGGTATGGTTTTTTCTTTTTCTTTCTTCCCTTTGTTTTTTTTTCTTTTTTACAATTTTTACTTTAAAATTTTCAGCAGCTGATTTCAGGGTTAGATGAAATGTGCTCTAGACGAACACTTGGTGAGATTGGACTAGGGAGGCCAACACGATGGATTTTAATTGCAAGAAGTTGTAATGACTGATGGCACAAATGGAGATTCCTCACTGCAGGGAACAGTTCAGAGAATCCCACATTAAAAAGTGAGATAAGAGACGCTTTCACCAAGTCTGGAAAATTACCCAACTGCTTGAATTGCTAGAGAAGCTTACAATCGTAATAAGCTTTAAGGTGAGAAGCTTTTTGAAAGACCTGGAGAAAGTCTAGTGAATCAATTATCTCCATGGCCATGAAAGAGCCTCCTCTTTTGTAGACAAAGATGAGAATACCAGCTTCCAATAGCATGCCTGCCTGGCTTACAGAAAAGGCTGACTGCAGGTGATAAAGCAGTCAAGATGTAGGGGACACTTGCCAGGACTGGCAAAGGGGACACACCTGGTGCCAGGGACCCTGGCCTGATTTACTTAAAAATAAAACAAAAGAAAAGAAAGATTTGAAAATTACAAGGATGAAAAAATGCCGTAAGTTGTTTTTCTGTAAATAGTGAAAATACGACTGGGAAGGCTCTTGTTACTAGCATTGTTGCTGTTAAGAGTAGTTATATTTTCCCTGATTTCCTGTATGCCTTCATGTGTGGGGAAGCTATTTTTAGAGGTGGGAGGAAAATAAAGTGGAAATTACAGGTAAAAATCAGTGATAAATTTAGATTTTAAGCCATACATTTATTATGTATGCCAATAGCTGCTCTCATGTTAGATTGGAATCCTGGGAAGCTTTTAACTAACCAGTTATGTCAAAGTAAAATATTTCCACCTATTTTATGAGTTAAGCATTTACATTACCTATCAATTACTATACTGAGCAGTTTGATACAACACCAGAATTTCCAATTTTGTAGAAGAAATACAGACTGGAAGGTGTAGTAGACTTCTGCCAGCCATGGTGGACCAGAATCTTTTTGTGTAATATTCTTAAATTTTGAAGGTTTCCCACATTGGGAGGGCTTTTTTTTTTCTTTCCCAAGACAGAATTGAGAACCTGTATTTCTCAGGCTTCTCTACTGCTGGGGAATAGATATGGGACCTAGGCTGTGTCATTTAGATACATAAGAGAGAGACTTGAACATGCAGGTGGGCACTATGACATAGTTCCCAGATTAGGGGATCCACTGGCAAGAATGTGGTGAAGCCTGCTAGTTCTCTAAGGGGTCTGGGATGGAAATTCTAGCTCCTAAGAAGGGTTATTGTGTTGATCCTGGCTGTGGGTTTATGCCTTTGAGGCTTAAGTAGCCAGAGTGGCGTTTATTATTTGCAACTAAGAACAGATAACCAGTAAAAGAGGTTTGGCAATTCATTTGAAATTATCTGGAAATTAGAAAAAAGCTAGATGTAGAGCTAAGCTGTCTCCTCTCTAAGCTTCAGTTCATTGGGACTTCAAGCTTGTTTTCTATGCTTCCCACTCAGCTGAGATACAGCTGTGGGTCCTTCTCTATCAAGCGTTCTAGGACAGGAGTTATCAAACTGTGGCTGTGGGCCAAATCTGGCCTACTGCCTCTTTTTATAAATAAAGTTTTATTGGAATACAGCCATGCCCTTTCATTTATTATGGCTGCTTTCACATTCAACAGCAAGGTTGAACAGTTGCCATAGAAATTGTATGGCCTGCAAAACCTAAAAAACTTACCATCTTGCCCTTTACAGAAAAAGTTTGATGACCCTTGTTTTAGGCAGTAACTACCAATCAGTAGAATCTGGCAGGTGAGATGAAGTTGATTTGGTATCTATGGTCCAACATGTCTGGTTGGTCATTAACATTCAACATTGTCTCTGACATGACAGCTGGTGGAGACAGGGATTGTACAGACATTAATAGGGGGCTATATCCCCACACATGTTAGCAGATATGTACACTATTTATTCTTTTGCCTCTACATGACTTTTTTTTTTTCATTTAAAAAATTTTATTGAAGTATGTCATGCATACATGAACACACATAAACAATAAGTGTATAGTAAACGTTGTGAATGTATAAAAAAGCATGCATAGCATACAGGACTCCCATACATCATCCCAACACCAACACCTTGCATTGGTGTGGAACATTTGTTACTGATGATGAAAGAGCATGTTCAAAATATTACTACTAACTGTAGTCCATATCTTACATTTGGTGTATCTTCCCTCAAACCCACCCTACTATTAACACCCAGTATTAGTATTATATATTTGTTATAGTTCATGAGAGAATGTTCTCATATTTGTTCTGTTAACCACAGTCCATCATCTACCACAGGATTCACTGTATTCTACAGTCCCATGCCTTGTATAGTCCATTCAAAGTGTACACTCAGTGGCTTTCATTTTCATCACAGAGTTGTGCTGTCATCACGTCAGTCAATTTTAGAGTGTTTTTAATTACTCCAAAAGGAAAAATCCCATACCCCCTTACACCCCCCTATTGTTGATCCTTAGAGTTGATATCATATCTTCTTTGCCATTGCTGAAAAAAATTACGATATTACTGTTAACTATTGTCCATAAGTTACATTAGTTGTAATTTTCCTATGCCACCATATTTTTAACTCTAATTTAGAACCTTTGTTTTTTCATTAGGCATTATATCTTTAGATTATTAGAGTGAGATTTCAACTAAAAAAAAAAAAAAAAGTTTGACCAAGTTTGCTTCCTTTCTAAATAGACTTTTAATAAAATGTGGACTTTGGCCACCCTTAGAAATGATTGATTCAAGTTCATGGGGGATTTGGAAGAGGATCCATAGGTCATAGCTTAAGAAACAGAACATTAATATTATCTTGATGAGAACACTTCATCCTTTGGCACCTAATGATCTAGGGAAAAGGAATCTGGCTTCTCAAAACCTTAGGAGGAAGTTACTGCGTTGACTAGAACCACAGCCACATCTCCAGCCACATGGAACTCCTGACAGTTGCCTGAACTGCTGCTGTGTCTCATGCTTGTTCCTCTGTGTGACGTGCACATTCATCTCTGCCTAACTAACTTCTCCTAGTGCTTCTGGACTCAAGTTCCCTGTTATCCCCTCCTGAAAGATTTCCCCAATGCCCCTCCTAGGGCTTACCTCTGTCACGGGCCCTTCACACCCTGATGTGTCCATTTACTTCTCTGCCTCCCTCAGTGGACTGTGAAGTGGCTCGTCTATCTCTGGTTCCCAGCACCTAGTAGAATGCTTAGCACACAGTAGGTGCTCAAAATATGTCTATTAAAAGAAATGGCACACTTTTCGTGACCCAGAGGCAGGGCCTGTGTGTGGATCTAAGCTTTCTGTTGTGGCTCCTTTTTCAAGCAAAGGATTACGACACAGTGGGGCTTTTAATATGATCCTCTGAGCAGGTTTGTCTATTTACTATAAAATAAGTGGAAAGGGAAAAAAGGGAAGAAAATGTATCAAAGTTGCTATGCAATTTGAGGTAGTGGGATTCTGGGTGATTTTTGTTTTTATGCTTTTCTATATTTTCTAAATTTGTTATGTTGTTATATACGTTCACATTTACAAACAGAAAAATAGACATTAAAAATTATTTGAAAAAAACTGGAATAAGATGGCCAATAGATATTATTCATTGTATTTTTTTTTTAAGATTTTATTTATTTATTTATTCATTTATCCCCACCTTGCTGCTTGTGCTCGCTGGGTCAGCTAACCACGCTGTGCAGGCAGGCTTGCCTTCACCAGGAGGCCCCGGGAACTGAACCCGGGGCCTCCCATATGGTAAACGGGAGCCCTACTGATTGAGCCACAGCCGCTTCCCGATATTATTCATTGTAAAAATAAAAACCTTTTAACAAGCATATTAGCCTGTTTTAAACGTCTAAATAAAATACCAGTAGCTAGGAAATAAAAATAACATTTTAATTTTATAAAAGCTATTTAACGATGTTGAAACATTAAAATGGTTGAAATGAATATCTGGTATTATGAGCTTTTGCTTAGCCCTTGGTTAACTCAAGGGTGAGATTCTATATTCAGCTTGCTTTTTTCTGATTAAACCCTAAGAACACAGATGGACAGTTTTTGAGACTTGTCCTCATTGACAGGTCCTCTGTATGCTACGGAAGGAATGCAAATGAAAAGGTTTCCAGAAGCGGAAAGGGAGAGCGTCATTGTCACATAGACTCAGGGAAGGCATTGGAGGCACACTGTAGCATCTGCAGGCCCAGCAATCAGCTAGACGGCTCTTGAATAAAGAGGACGCTGTGCAACAGACAAAGTGTTTGTTAGTCAAGTGTTAAATTTACCTACAGGCTAACTTAAGACAAAAGACTCAAATGCAATGCCTTGTTGTTAAGTGCTTAAATGTAGCAGAGTTGAGGAAAATCCTAAAAGGGAAAGCGGGGGCGATTCTGATCACCACTCCCAGCATTGAGAGAGGCCAGGTGTGCTGCGTAAAGCTGTAGCCGCAAGGCTGCAGGTGCCCACTGAGACGGTTTGGTGTGCCCACCCAGGGGGCTATGCTTATTATGTATGCAATGACGAATTCATCCAGAAAATCCCTCATCAGAGCACTTACACAATAGCAATTTTGTTAATGTTTTGTGTTGACCCCAGAAAAAATTTCAGTCATGCACAAGTTTATAATACTGTCATATGCAGACTTCGGTATGTATCCAGGCCTCAGTTCCCACACCATGAAGGTTCCAGGTAGAGATTTAAGAAATTTTATTTGCTCACACATGTTAATTCATGAATAAGCACGTCTGAAAGCATGGAATCAAAATAAGCCCACATCAGAATTTCACCAGGTACACATAGATTAATGCTATGTCAAAGATTGGAGCGGAAGTATATTATTTCATTTCCCATTATTCAAATTTAAGGACTAAATTTTAAATGTGTTGGGAAGGTCATTGAGTTCACTAATAATGTCTCTCATATTAGAAATAATGCAATTCATAATTCTAAGATCAAATAAAATAATCCTTTTTATACCTGACCAAAAAATACATCCTAGCATTCATGTGCTCTTTATAATAATTATCATCTCTAGGTGACTCTGACCCTTGGAGCATTTGTCACTGTGGTATGGATATTGTTATTAAGAAATTAAAGCTAGAGTCGAGGGGAGTATTTCAGGCAGTGTACTTCAAAAACAAGTATGGAGAAATCAGTTTTTAAATAAACTGGGTTGCTGAAAACTCCTGCCTCCTTTATCTCCAATCTCAGCACTTAGGCTGGGTGAAGTGCCAACAACCCGTCCAGTTGACATTAACCTTAGTCCCATTTCTCAGCCTTTCTGAGACTACACAAATTTAATATTTTCTCCTGTAAAATCCTAACAAAAGATAGGATATTTTTTATGGATATGTGATTGTTTCTCCTCAGAAAAATCCTACTTTATTTATTTATTTATTTATTTATTTTTTAAAGATTTTTTTATTTATTTATTCATTTATCCCCCCCCCTTGCTGCTTGTGCTCGCTGGGTCAGCCAGCCACGCCGTGCGGGCGGGCCTGCCCCCACCAGGAGGCCCCGGGAACCGAACCCGGGCCTCCCACATGGTAAACGGGAGCCCCACTGATTGAGCCACAGCCGCTTCCCAAAATCCTACTTTAAAAAATCTAAACATCCTTGTTTAAAAATAAAAAATCTAAACACTTTTACATATCAAAGGAAAGCATAGGTGGAGTGGGTATAGCTCAGTGGTTGAGTGCCTGCTTCACATGTACAAGGTCCTGGGTTCAATCACCAGAACCTCCTAAAAAAAAAATAGAAAGAAAGCACGGATGGCCTCTACTGTAGAATTCACCTCTGAGTCTTGTGTAACTTGTTGAATAACTGCATTTGTCTTTTGGAAGTTTTCTGCATCATCACTTGCGCTGCTTGAAGCTGCAAAACTACCCTGCTTGTTAGTATTCTAAGCCCTTCGCATCTGCAAAACGCTTACTCTTCACAATACCCTGGAAGATAGCTCCTTATTATCATTTTCCAGATGAGAAAACTAAAACTTGAAAGGATTAAGTAACTTCCCCAGATTAAGACAGAGTCTGCCTGCAGCAGGGAGTGGAGAATGAAGCAGCAAATGTGCTCAGAACAGACCACAGAGCTGGCTGATTCCCGGCGTTGCCCATTTCATCCCTCCCAGCCTTCTTAAATCCCTTTCCCCACCTGCTTTCCTCACTAAGTCCTCTTCCATGAATTATCTGGCAATCAACTCAACCCACCCCTTTCCAACATTTTACTTTACTTGTCTGAATGGAGACTTTGCGAACTGGGAACTGTGGATAAATCTATGCTGGACCCTGTATAGTTTATAATCCTTGGTCAGTAGCGTTTTGGGAATAAGTCAGCCAGTCTCAGGTCCCAGCACTGGCTGGTGGTGGTATCCAGCAGGGAAGTCCCTCAGCCAAGCTGCTTCTATCTGCTCAGGGCTTCTTGACTCATCAGAGTAATGCCAATAAGATAGCTTTGGGGTGACTGTCCCTCACTGGGCATCATTGTGCCCGTTCCTCTGTGGGCACCATTCATTCATTCATTAATTCCTTCACTCAGCAAATACCATGTGCTGGACGCTGTTGCAGGCACCAGTGATATAACTGCTAACAAGATTAATAACTACTCTGCTCATGGAGCACATTTTAGAGGGAGAGGAGAACAGTAACCAAAGAAACAAATAAATAAACAAGGTAATTTTACCTCAGGACATGTAATGAGAGAACTAAATGGTAGACTTGACACAATATCCCAGGAAGGTAGTTTTTTAAATAGGGGCTGTCTGCGAAAACCACTCTAAGGGGTTGTATTAGTTAGCTAACGGGGTGCTGATGCAAAGTACCAGAAATCTGCTGGGTTTTATAAAGGGTATTTATTTGGGGTAGAAGCTTACAGTTACCAGGCCATAAAGTGTAAGTTACTTCCCTCACCAAAGTCTTGCCACATGTTGGAGCAAGATGGCTACCCATGTCTGCAAGTGTTCAGCCTCCTTCTTCCTCTTAAGGCTCTGTGGTCTCAGCTTCTTCCAATCTCAGCTGTAGGCTGGGATAAGTCTTGTCTCTCTCCCGGGGCTCATTCCTTTCTGGGCTCAGCTGCTCTGTTCTCTCCACAGGGTCAGCTGTAGACTATCAGGCTCTCTCGCTTCCCGGGGCCTCTGCCGTGTTTATGGAGCTACCTCTATTCCTCTGTGTTCTTCTTCTGTCTGTTTACGTCCCAGGATTCCAGCATCAAAAACTCTCGCGTCCCTTCTCTGCGGTGTGGTTTCTCTGTGAGTCCCTGTCCACCAAGGGGGCGGGGACTCAACGTCCTACTGACATGGCCCAATCAAAGCCTTAATCAGTATTTAATCAAGTAAAAGCGAAACATCTGAATCCAATATAATCTAATATGCCCAGAGGAAGAGACCAGTTCACAAACATAATCCAATATCTATTTTTGGAATTCATAAGCAACATCAAACTGGCACAGGGGTTGACATTTGAACTGACACCTGACAGAAGGGAAGGGTGCAACCACCCCAGGAGCTGGAGCAAGCCCATCCCAGGTGGTGTGACAGGGAAAATGCTCTGAGGTGGGCAAAGCTTGACTTATCGGAGAGATTGGGAAGGGGGCAATGTCTCTGTAGCTGGAGTGAGGGCAGCGTGGTAAGCACGCAGGCACAGTGGGACCTTGTCAGGCAAGGAATGCTCTAGTTCAGTCACCCTGGTTGTTTACAGCGAGCGTCCATTCTAAACCATCAGTGCCCTGGGTTAGATTTCTCCACTCTCACCCCAATCACAGGTTATGGCAAGGACGATTGTACCATAAAAGCATTTATTTCATGATTTCCTGTTAAGCTTCCCAGGAGAGTTGGCAAGAGTTGAGTAGCTTGGCCCCCAGAGAGGCCATCACCTCAGCCCCTGAGAACATTGGCTGGAATGGAGCACAGGTTGCTCCTGTTCCTGTTCTAACCTTCCTGTTTATCCACAATCATTCTGAGACACGTGCATTTCCTTTGGCAGCTCACACAGCACTTACCCTTCACCATGCAAATTAGTATCACTCTATCAAGGATTCTAGGCCAGTCTGTTTTTGTCCCCATTAACCTCTGGCTAGCCCTACACTTCTCCAATAAAAAGAACTCCATTTCCTAATCAATGGTCACTTCCCGATGGGAATCGTAATTATGGTTCTGCAGCATTTGGTTAGCATACACAGCTTTTATGAAGGTGATTGATAGAAATGAGGCAATGGAACCAAGTGGGTTGCATGCCCAGTTGTTTTGCTCATCTCATTTTCTGGGTTATGTAGGGAGACCATATATTTTATTGTCCAAACCAGGGCACTTTTAAGAGTGAAAGGGTACTCTATTAATAATTAAACCAGGAAAAATTGATGTAAACTGGCATGGCTGGTTGTCCTTGGTTTTCGTTATTTGGATTCTGGACATTATTATTATATATTCTAGGTTTTGCCATATGATGAAGGGTATTCACTTTCTCTTGCCCCTTATATAACAGCCTCGGTGTGTTAATTCCATCCATTTCAGGGGTCTGAAGGTAAAGTCACAGAATGACCTTCCCAACAGACTGTTTTTTATTTACTTTTGGTGTATGCCTGGGATAAGGAGGAAAGAGCTCAGCCAAAGTTTGTGACCTCACTACTTCCCTGAGGGCTCTTGATGGTTAGGAAAGTGGCAGAAATGCCATAAAGCTGTTTGCTTCTCTTGCTCCATATCCACCTCCCTGCATGAAGGAAGCCCCTCTGCAAGGGCAGAGGTGGAGGTGGGATGGAGATAATTTGCCTGATGATCTCTGGTCAGACCACCTGCAGGTTACAGTGAAGGTGGAAAAGGAGTTATTTTCAAGACAGCAAATTATTTGCCACAGTGAGAACAGATCATACGTGCTAATAAGAAATGGATTGTCTCACGGGAAAAGAATCAAAGGGGTGAACCCTATTTATTACTATTGGCATTATAGGAGAGAGAAATATCCTCAGTTGGCAAGAATAATTTTTTTTTTAAATAAAAATAAATCTTTAATATATTAGAAAACCTTTAAAAGGAGAAAGGCTTGGCTGACTGCTTATTTGCTTAAATAGTACAAAACCTTTGGATAGACTTAACAGTCTGCCCTGTTCTCTGGTCCCAACCCCTAGTTAAGCCAGATTCTAACAGATGAGTTAAGGATGTTCTTCAGATACTGAGTCCTGATGAATCTGTCAATACAAGATTCTTTCGATTGGGATGACGTTCTTGGTGATGCAAATTAATGCTAAACGTGACCTGATGGTTCATTTTTTTCTGAGGACAATTTGTCTTCTTTAATATGAGAAACTGACACAGCCCTGCTGTGAAGAGAATATTTAGTTAGATGATTTAGACTAACATAGTATCTTATACCACAGTTTCCCACTAGGGTTTTAGTAAGCCGTGTCAACACGCTGAGAAGTTGTTGACATTTACGGGGAAGCTCACCTAATCCTCCAATGACCCCTCTCCTTCTCTTCTCCTGCCCACTGTTTTTCCTACCCTTTTTCACTGCTGTTCTTTATGCCTGCAAAAAATGGGCCTTCTCCTTTATTGGGACAGCTGTCTCCTCAACCCCCAGTCTGTGCGTTCAGTCCACCTCAACTCATCTTTAGAAACAGTGCGTATAATTTTAGGAAACAATGGGAGTTCAATGAATAAAGAAAAAAGGGATGGGGTTGTGGTTTGAATCTATGGAAAAAACAAATTACCCATTGTGAATGCTGTGGATATAGGTTTACAAATATTCTAGGTTTTACCACCTAGATTAGGGCTGTCTGTTAAAAATGTGAGCCACATATGTAATTTGAAGTTTTCTATTAGCACATTAAAAACAGGTGAAATTAATTTTAATAATTTATTTAACCCGATATATGCAAAATATTATCTCAACATGTGATCAATATAAAAATATTAATGGGATAGTTTAAATTATTTTTTCAGAGTAAGCCTTTGAAATCCAGAGTATATTTTACACTTATGGCATATCTCAATGCAGACTAGACACATTTCAAGTACTCAGTGGCCACACATGGGTGATGGCTACTTCATTGGATGTGTAGATTTTGACCACTGCCACTCAGAGTGTGGTCTGTGAACACATGTCACTCCTCGAGTTGTTTGGTACAGGGCCAACATGAGATAAGCTCAGAAATTGAGAAGAAATATTTAAAAGCTTTTACGGCAATTTGATATTGCTATGACATCCCAGCATGTGCTCATCTTTCTAATAATGTGTTCTTATTCTATTTTACAGTCTGCAGTGGATTGGAATGGGGCGGTGACCTGATTCTATCACAGATAATTTGAGAAGCTCTCCTCTAGACTTCTTGTCCCTCCTGTCTTGCACTTCTCATCTTCAGGTATGTCCAGTCATGTGTAGAAATGGATCTCTTGAACATTACTGTACATCACCTGGTTCTCACCCTCCTCACTGTATCACAATATTTAATTATTGACCACCTCTTTTTTCTTAAAACTTTCTCTTCCTGTGATTACAGGTTCTCTAAGCTAGTATCTTCATCTTTCTCCCATTTCCTAAATCCAAGTTCTCCAAGGGAATGACATGGTTGGAAGTGAGTTTTAGGAAGAGTAATTTGTCCATGGAGTGTAGGAAGTGAGAGCTGGAACCTGGGAGACAGGTTGGCCAGGGAGAGGAACAGCACATATGGAATTCAGAGAGAGGATAGAGCCAGAATAAAGGGGGTTGAGAGGAGAGAAAAGGATCAAGTTGAGAGATAACTTAGGAGAGAGAAAATGAAAGGATGAGGGATCTGAAAGAGAGGGAGCTATTGGTAATGGGAATCCAGGGAGGGTCAAATCCACCTGGATGCCACCCCAGCACCTCGAAGTCAAAGTCAAAGCCAACATGTCCAAAGTCAAACTTTCTTCCTCCTCTCCCATTGCTTCTCCTCTTCTCTCTCCCAGCTCCTTCTCTTTACTGCTATTCTTCCAATCATGTAGGCTCAAAACCTGGAGTTACTTTGCCTTCCTTCTCCTTCTGTGTCCCATCTCTTGCAGAATCCTGTAGAGGCTACTTCCCCAGCCTCTCTCTTCTCCAGCCTCCAAATTTCCTTCATATTCCTTTGCTACCAGCTCTGTGAAGGCTCTTGCAATAGTCTCCTAACATGCCATCCTACTACCATTCTCTCTTTGCTCCAAACCACCTTGCATGTCACTGCCAAGTAATATTAAGAAACAGCTTCAATCCTGTCTTCCCTGCCCCAAATTTTCAAGGTCTACCCATTGCCTACTAGTTATGTCTAATCTCCATCTGGAATTCAAGGTCTTGGTAGATTGAATCATGTCCCATGCAAAGACATGTTCAAGTCCTAACCTCCGATCCTATGTGTGTGAACTCACCTGTGAATGAGTCTTCAAGTCCTAACCCTCAGTCTCGTGAGTGTGAACTCATTTGTAAATGAAGATCCTATAAGAACAAACTAAACTTAAACAGGATGGGCCTTAATCTGGTATGACTGGAGCCCTTATAAGCAAAGGAAATGTGGACACTGAATAGAAGCTACATGAGGAGACAGAAAGAGCTCACCATGGAACAGTGGCAGATTGGCAGCAAGCTGTCAGCAGAATGCAGCAGACTTCAGAGAAGGCAGGGCCTGCTGATTCCTTGATTTTGACTTTTAGTCTCCAAAGCTGTGAGATAAAACATTCCTGTTGTTGAAGCCAACCAATGTGTGGTGTTCGTCATAGTAGCTCTGCCAAATGAAGACAAAGGACCTCCGTGATCAAACTCTGGCCGACATTTTAAGGCTCATCTTCTACTCCATGTTACTGAGCTCTCTGAATGACAGGCCCTGCGCTGGGTCCGAGGGTACAGCCCAGACCACATGAAGGTCCATGGCGGGAAAGGCAGGGTTCACAGGGAGCACAGGTAAGGGGCTTTAACCTGATTCAGGGAAAACCGTGGGAGGGCTTTAAGCAGGGACATGAAATGATCAGATTTTCTTTAAAAAAATTTCACTCTAACCGTTATATAGGCTTCAACTATTGGTTACCTCTTTTTTTTTTTTTTTCTAAAATTTTCTCTAAGATTTTTATACCCATGTTAATTTTTATCCCCATGTGATCTGTGAATTCTGAAACTCATTTTTCAAAGAAGCTATTTTATATAGCATCTCTCCTCTATGCCTTGTGCTCCTTGGAGCACAATTTGGGAAATATCGAATTAAATAATTTCCTCTGCCTAGAATGCCTCCTTGCCCATTTTCCTGTTGAAATTCAATTCATTTTTCCAGTCCTGGCTGGATCCCATTGTCAACCTTCATTAGAATCAGCTTTCTTCACCCTTTAAGCCAAGGGTGTGTTCAGATCTCTTAAAAGGCTACGATTCCAAGATAGCAGAGACCTTACTCTTTTCTAACCTCCTTATAGTACATTGTTGATGTATCTCTTCGGGAACTCATCAGTCTACCTTGTATTAAAGCAAGATGTGTGGATCTTAATTCCCCCTTGAAGGTAGGGATTGGGAATTTTATTTCTCTGTATTTCTCTTGTACTCCCACTCTCTTCTCCTGGTGTTAGGAAAGTGCTTTGTCCTGAGGAGGAGCTTGCTTGATGCTGAACTAATTCTAATCCCTTGAAAAGCCACCCTCCCATTGTTCTATTCCACATATAAATACAGCTCCTTGTGCCTCAGGAAGAATTGAATCCTCCTAACCTTGTGTAGGTGTCTGTCAGTGCACCTGTGCTTGCAGGCAGGCTGGAGGGAAGACGTGGCAGCCGGGGGAGGGGAGGGCTCCCCCATGCTCGGTCCATTGGAATCCTCAAGGCCCTGGCAAACTCCTCTCTCCCACCGCTACACTTTTCTCCCTCATATCGAGGATGTGGAATGCTTCCCACGGACATCTGGAAAGCACAGGCCAAGATGGCACATGAAGGGCACATTATCTCGACACTTAGTACTTTCTCAGTTTCTCAGTTCATGTACCAGGGAAGAGAGGGTCTGTTTCCTGCTGTGTCTTTGGGTGTTTCCTCAGCCTGTGCCTAAGAACTTAGTTTCTTTGGTCTAAACAGTATCACAACTGCTTTCTCCCTTTTTTGATAGCACGTGTGTGGTGAAGCCAAGTGGGGAATGATGGCTTTTGTCAAGGAGTCTGTCCTCCCCCATGTCAGTGTCAACTCCCCTCTGGGGCTTGTTTCCCCTCACTTCTTGTGGGAAGGGCTGTCAAAGGATGTCAGGATAAATTCTCTGCTCCTACTTGCTCCTTTTCTTTCTTTCTTTCTCTCTCCCCCTCCTCTCTTTTGATTCTGTCTTGATGTCATCTCTTCAAAGTATACTACCTGTAAAATATTGATTCACAGCAGGCTGCATCTGCCAGGATCAGATTTCTCTTCTGCTGGCAGCAGTAATAAACTACCACAGACACCGCAGACCTGGTACCTGCTTCATTGCCGCTTCACACACACATCAGTCTGTCCTTTTGCTCTATGCTACATAATGAAACAGCGTCCAGAGACATTTCAGAAGTAGAGAAACTAAGTAACAACCAGTGGGGACATAAAAGATGGAGGAGAAACTGTAAATGCAGGAAGAAACAGGTATTACCCCAAGCAGCAGATGAATGGGAAGCTCCCTGGCTTCCTGACATCAAGCTGCAAAAATAGCAAAGGAAAACAAAACTGCCCAGTTAACTGCCAGCAGGTGCATAATTGCAATGGCCCTAGTTCTCCTCCTTTGGTCCTTCCTCCTTTCCCCCAATACCCTTGGACCAATTTGCAGAATTGTTCCTTGAAACCCTGACAAATTATTAGTCCTGCTGGGCATAGTGGAAGACATGGTTTTGTTTGCATAGGAATAAGAGAATTCCTAGAGAGGCATCATGGCAGAGTGATAAAGAGCATAGGCTCTGGGGCCAGAAGGCCTGGCTTTGGTGCCTGGCTCTGTCACTTACCATCTGTGTGATTTGGGACAAGTTATTAAATTTACCTATGTCCCAGTTTTCCTGTCTGTATAATGGGACAGTTATTATAATCAAATGAATTAATAGTTATAAGGCATCTAGAATAGTGCCTGGCCCATAGCACTATTAAAATGTTTATTAAATCTGTGCATGTAATTTCCCTGATGGGGAGTCAAAAGTCCTGGTTCATGGGATCAGTCCAATTTGAGCATCCCTTTTGGGGATGTTATCTATCCTCCCAGAAGCCATCTGGAGCAGTAGTGCCAGGTAGGCAGCTGGGGGATGGGCAAATGACCGGAAGAGCTGAACACCTTCAGGTTTCCTTGTTTGCAAATGTGCACTTGTTTGAAGGTGTCCCACTCTCTGAGAAGGTGACTCTTAATTCAGAAGCACAGCAGTTGTGGGGAGAGTTGTCTGAACTTCAGTGGCATGTGTCACTGTAATTTGCATCCTGGCTGGGGGGAGGAAAGTATTAAAAAGAGAAGCAGCCATCCAAAGTCAGTAAATCCGTCACCAGAGATGACAGTGATGGGTTTGCATTCTTGTTTTACTGCGACTTTGAGCAAGTTAGTGAAGGTGGCCATGGCATCCAGCTCTGGCCTGTGAAGAGTTATGATTTTCTACTGTATTAAGCTACTGAAGAGACCCTACCACTTAGCACCCTCCAGGGAATCTTTTCTTTTGCAGTACAGGGAAATTTACCCCTTGTGACCAACTGTTAAGCTTCCTTTGAAGCCTCTTTTAATTCAGATTTGGTTCAGCTCATGATGTCTTCAGAGTCATTGGGGAAAACATTTATGATATGGCAAACTAGTAACCTATATTTTTTATGTAGTGTTAGAGAAATCATGGGTCTTTTATACTTCCAATCTTTTGCTTTTTTGGGGAAGAGCTGTCCTTTGAGACCCCTAAATTCCTTACTTTATATTCTTTCTCCTCTTCAAGGCTTAAAGTCTCTCTGCATAGTAGTAGGCTTCCCTGTGATGAGGCAAGCTGGAGAAAGTTTTATCTGAAGCCTACCTGAGTCAATGGTTTGTGTTAGAAAGGGAGACTGCCAGCCTTCCCACCACTGGGAGGTTAGTTCCTTCAAAATTAGGCTGCCATTTTCCAATCCCCAAATGTCTTGAAGGGCATGCCAACCTCATGGGCTTCATGAGGACACAAGGTGCCTATCCTTGGCATGCCCCACCAAACTGTTTTGTGCCAGATCCCTTTTCAGATGTAGAGTGGTAGTTTAGCACAGTGCCAAGCATCCTGGGATGTTTGAAGGTGGGAGACATCAGAATATCTGCACACAAAGAGTGGTGAGGTATCAGCAGGAAGAAATGAGGACTAAATCTTGACTCTGAGCCAGGCTTTGCTAAATGTATTATGCTGAGAGGGACTTTTCACTATTAAAAAAGGGGAAAAGAAGGTGGGGCTATTTGGAAGCCATACATAGGGGTACAGTGCACAATTAACTACCTGGGCTTAGAGTTCAGCTCTGTAGTTATATGGCCTTAGGTCAAATGACTTCACCTCCCTGTGCTTCTGGTTCCTCATCTTCAAAATTTGTTGAAGGTGACAAAGTTCTAGTTTCTGGTGGCAGGAATTAACCAAAGAAGGCAAGGATGTTGTGTAGGACATTTTGCTCATAGTTTCTGTTCCTGAAGGGAGAGTAAACTTTATTTTATACTAACATATATGTCAAAAAAAAGGAAAATGCCAAGAGTTTAAACAGAAAATCAGTAGCTCCCTTTTATTAATAATATTGAGATGGGACACATGGTGCCTGCCATATTACTTAGGAAATAGATTGGATAACAGAGGTCTTTTTACTTCATAAGTCAACACAGACAAGGGTATATGAGTCACAGAGAAGCTAGTTCAGGAAAGGCCTGGCATGCACAATCATGAAAAGAAATGATGAAGGGTTAGAAAGCAAAGGGAAAAGTCAGTTGAAGAAGAGGAAGAATCAATAACATTAGCTAGAATGTTTGCTTATCTGTAAAATGAGGGGTTTGGGCTGGATGGAATCCAAGGTTCTTGCCAGCTTTGGCACATCATGGACTGTGGATCCAAAAACAAATAGACAGCCAGTAAAGGGAACTTCTGGCTTATTAATTAAAATTTATTATGCTTTTCTTTTCAAGAATTCAAGGTGCCATAAAACAATGCTCAAAACCATGGCATTTAAAGAAAGAAATGAAAATATAGCAAAATACTGACAAAAAGAACAGAAAACATCAAAGAAGTGTCACATAATCAAACCAAGCTTCAATGTACATGCTATTTTCTCTGGTAGTGAAATATTTTGGAAAGTTCATTAAATCTTTGAGACTTTGAATAACATTTAGTAAACCATTTCTTTGATGACCTAAAAGGTATCCCCAAAGCCTCAAAGAGTGGAGAACTTAAGAAATGTTAAAAACTTCATGGTTTAGGTTTGGTATTGAGAGAATCTGCTTCAAAATGAAAAATGGCCCCAAAATGCCTCATGTTACACCTATTCTTCCCTCTCTCTCCCCTCAGAATCTCTGGTGACCACTATCTTTATATCAATGTTACAAGTTTTCCATTATTAGAATAATAATGTCTACTTTAGTCCATAGTTGTATTCCCCCCTTATGTCTGATCATTCCTCAATCTTGAGGATTTGGGGATGGTGATTCCCACTCTGTTTCTGATTGAGAAGGGGCTTAGATCCCATGGGGTAGATGGGTGGAACCGTCTTGCTTGCAGTTGTAGATATTTTCTGCTTTTTGGGATGGGCATTGTCAATCATCATCCTTTTGTTTGTTGTCCTGGGTTAGTCCAATGAATTGGAGAGTAGGTGTTGGCTGCAAATCTGCTGAGATTCAGGGCTCAACCAGCATAGGAACAGCCAGAATATTTAAGTCTCTGGAACACAAACTTAACAGGTATAGTGCTAATTATAGGTTCAAATAAAAGGGACATAAGAACCATGTGTAGGAAAATTATAAATGAGTTCAACTCTGATACATTGGGGAGATAGATTATCATATATTCCAAGGTCAGTGAATGTCATGGATTCGCGAACATTTCTATTTAGAGTTGAACACTTTTGTAGAATTAGATGTTCACCAAAATCTATGCTCTCTAGCCCCAGAGTTGTTACTGGAAAGTGGCTACCCAATCATGGACTTCATTGTATCTCAGTAGGCCCATGTGACTATTCTTGCCAGTAGACTCTAAGCGGAAATGATTTACATCACTTCTTGGCCCAACATGTTAAAAATAGAGCGTGCATTCATTGCAGTCTCTGTTTTGTCCTTATGATTGGATGTAGAAGACTCCAAGGCCCTAGGGAATGGCAGAACCCCAGGATGGAAGGAGCCCAGATTCCTGACTCATTGCCTGGAGGAGATCTGCCAGTCTACTAGAAACCCTACATAGTACTGTTATATGAATAAGAAGTAAACTTGTATATAAATTTCAGAATTTATTTGTTATAGCTATTACTTGATTGATCCAGGCACCAAATTTCTTGGCCTTGGATGGTCTGGTAAATTAGTTTATTAGAGAGAAGCACACTCTGATTTACGAATGATGGCTCCTATCCGAAATCCTTACATATCCTGTGGCCTGAAGCTATGTAGAAAGAGGCATCAGTAATCCTCCTTGTGTTGTTAAGCCCTTGTAAAGCAACTGGAGTGTTACATCTCTTCTTGTCTAAGTCAAAGTAGGGCATCTTGATTCAGCCATTCAGAAACATCAAGAAGTTGCTTTTTGATCATTGCCAGTATATTCCAGAAAGAAACAAATTTTTCTGACTTTTTTTATCTTATACTTGATGAAAGGGGATGAGTATGATTGGTATATAATGGGGAAAATAACCCAAAGAACAAACAAAAACAATGAAGACTTTTTGGAAAGAGTGAAAAATGCTATTCATTTTAATACTTTCTCCATAAACCTGAAAATGAGCCATAGAAGCTTCAGCAATCAGTAGTCACATTACATTTTCTGCTATTGCTAGTGTACAGAACCACAATGGACCAAATAACATGTGCAACAGACATACTTGCTGGTCAAAGGAATTTCCCATTAAGATCCCTTTTGATTGGTATTCACTACCCTCTGCAGTTGCTTTATAGTTGTTCTTTGTAGTGGTCAGTACACTATTTAAGCACTGAGCAACAGTAAACCCAGAGTTAAACAATCTCAGGTAGTCTTAAAGGCAGAACTCTGTTTTACTGTAAAAATTGATTAAAAATTTACCACAACTAAATCCGGACATGGGAAAAGTAATTAACATATAAAAATTCTGGGTGGTAAACAGTTTAATTAGTATAGATGAAAAGATGAAGGGAGAAAGGCAATTGCCATCAGGATTGTTATAGCCATTTCAATATTTTAAATACCCACTCGCTAGTTTGGGCAAAACTAAGAACCTCTCTCCTAGGGGAGAGATGAATGCTTCCAGATACATTCATGTTCTGAACACCTCAAAAAGTTCTGCTCCCTCTCTGAGTTGACCTATTTTGTGTGTGTAATTCACAGAAAGGGTTTATCAGTCAAGGCTTGCTTCACTCAACTCCCCATATGGGTGAAAAAGATTAAATATTAAATCATTGTTCTTTGAAAGTCTCCAAAAGCAACTCAGTACATATTTTAGAAGACTCTTGAGAAAAATTATTTTCATTTTCTTTTTCTTTTTCTAAGATTGGGGATTAGTTAAAATACAAGTTCTACCAGGCCAGGACTAGAGTAGGACCAGAGTGGTGGCCAGGGTACAAAAGTTAAGGAGCATGTATTTGTCAGCCAAAGGGTATTTTCTGCAAAATTCCAGAAATCTGTTGGTGTTTATAAAGGGTATTCATGGGGTAGAAGCTTACAGTTACCAGGCCATAAAGCATAAGTTACTTCCCTCACCAAAGTCTGTTGCCACAAGTCAGAGCAAGATGTCTGCCAATGTCTGCAAGGGTTCAGGCTCCCTCTCTTGGCACCATTGTCCCAGCTTCTTCCAATATCAGCTATAGGCTGGGATAAGTCTCTTCTCTCTCTGGGGGCCCATTACTCTCCAGGCTTAGCTGCTCTGTTCTCTCCACAAGATCAGCTGTAGACTATCAGGCATACAGCTCATCTTTCTTCCCAGGGCCTCTGCTGTGTCTAATGTATCTGCTTCTCTGTGTGCTTACTTCCCGGGGCTCCAATTCAAAACTCCTGTGCCTTGTTTTCTCTGTGAGTCCTCACCCACCAAGGGGGCAGGGACTCAACATCCTACTGACATGGCCCAATCAAAGCTTTAATCATTATTTAATCAAGTAAAAGTGAAACCTCTGAATCCAATACAATCTAATATACCCAGAAGGATAGGCCAGTTTACAAACATAACCCAATATCTATTTTTGGAATTAATAAACAATACCAAACTGCTACAGAGGGGCTCACCCTCACTCCACATTTGCACTGAGAGTGAGTCCTTCCTTATATTTTGTACCTTAGCCACCTCACTCACCTCATCCTAGTTCCGTCCCTGAGTTCCACAGATGGTCTAGTTAGAAAAGCATGAAGAGCAACCTGGGTCTGCTCGGATATAGTTTCTGTCTGAGTTTTGGGTATCTGGTAGTAATTCTTAATGAGAAATGCAGGGAAATCAGATCCAATGTCAAGGTGAATTCCTGCTGAGCAAATCACACCAGGGAAGAAAAGCTCCTCTTCTGGGCTATGCTTGAATAATAATAATAATAAAGATGGATAATTGGATTTCCTTAAAGATTAGAAGAACTAACATCTTTATAACTTTTTTCAGATTTAAAGGTAGTCCTCTAGACTTCTATTAACTTTGCAGCGTACACTTTTTAGAAAGTAAAATTATGTAGTTTCTGAAGGAAACCAGGAACAATGAAATGAGCAATATTTGCATTCACGAAGTTATTCTGTGTTGGCAGATTGTCATCTTTTGTAGAAATATCACAATCTTTCAAAAGGACCATTTGAAGAAAAAGAATTATATTTAATCATTTTTTTTTTTTTTTTGTTAATAAAAAAGTCATTCTGAATGCTCACTTTGACCATCAAAGATCTCGTTGCCCTTTGCTTGGCATAGCCCACTCGAGGTAACCACATTGCAATCAAGGACACATCTGCTCTCATCTTCAACTCTGGGAGAACAATAGCCCACGTTCATATGCCAGTTAAATTTCTGAAGCATTCCTTTTAGCAGAGGATCAAGGGCCTGGTTATCTAGGAAATTTTAGTAGTCGACCCCTAAGGAAATGACAGCTAACAGCTATGGTAGAAAAAAGTAGCTAGCAACTTTCATGAACTGGAATACTGTATTTTTAAAGTACTATCTTAACTTAAAATCCTAAGCCTTGATTACCTCTTCCAAGAGAAAGAGCATCGGATACACTTGGGTCATTGATGAGAAATACAAGATCTGAGAAAAGTCAAAAGGCACATCTTCCCTTATTACTTATAGAAGTTTCAAGGAATCAAGATTGGTAGATAGATCCTTCTTTCTTAGAGAGTTGCAGATTTTCACATCATGTGGAAGATGATGGCAGTTTTCAGATATATGCAACTAGACATAGCAATGTCACAGTCAAGGCTTAGAAAGTAACCATAAATGTAACCACTATGTTGAGTACATGGCTTCTAGGACGTGATAAAATGCTGCTCTGTGTTTTCCCCTACTGCTCCTTTAAAATTTAGGCAGGGGGAGAATATTCCCCTGGTGCTGGAAGTTCCCATAACTTATGCTTGTTCTTGGGTAAAAGATAAGTATATGATCACTTTAAGTTAAAAACAAAGTCTCAATCCAGTCTCTAATTATTGCTTTAATCCTTCTTTAAATATAAAATTTCTTCCTTGAACCCCCACCCCATGCTAAGACCTATAGATGACTTATTTCCTCTCCCTCTTGCTAGCTGCTTTTCATCAATACCATGGTCAAAACTAGGGGAGGGAAAAGAGGTGAAGGCATAGGGTTCTTTTTTAAGGGTACTTACATTGTTCTTTGGAGACTCCCATCACTCTCTCCTTTCCAACCTAGGTGGAAACGTCCCTGTTCCAGGTAGTTTTATACAGCTTCTTACTAGGCTCCTAGGTAATGGTCAAACCCCTCCAGCCTCCTGCTAGAGTATTGGTCTCAGGATTATCTCACTCCTTCATGTCCTCCTGATTCAGGTTGGTGCAGGCTGACTCCAGGAGCTGCTTGTCTCCCTGCCATGTTTTCAGGTGTACCAGGAGCTGGTCCTCAGAGCCTCCATTGCAGAGAATACTCTTCCCTAGGCTTCAAGTGTAGGAGTAGGACCACCATTGAGGTCTCGTTACTGTAGGTAACAGATAATAGCTCCTTCCAAATAAATCTCTTCACATAGTCCTTTCCCCCTTCTTTCCAGCCCTGGCCCTTTTTTCACCCTTTGTCCTACTTTGCCAGGGCTGCTATGACAAACACCACATACTGAGTTGGCTTAAGCAACAGGAATTTGTCATCTCATGGTTTTGGAGGGAGAAGCCCAAAACCAAGGTCTCAACAGGCCATGCTTTTTCCCAGAGTCTGTACCCACTAGCTGATGGGCATTTGCCCAAACCAGCCGGTGTTGGCTCGCTGCCATCCTCGGGGTTCCTTGGCTTGTATCTCTGCCTCTGTCACATGGAGATCTTCTCATTCTGTGGCTTCTCCTGACCTTCTGGCTTCTTATGGATTCTGGCTTCTACTGATTGAGTGTGCAGATTCCTCTCTTTATAAGGTCTCCAGTCATTTGGATTAAGGCCCACCCTGATTCAAGTTGGCCTTATCTTAAAAGGATCCTATTCGCATATGGGTCTACATCTTAATCCTCAAGGATCTTATTTCCAAATGGGTTCACACCCACAGGAACCTGGATTAAGACCTGAACATTTCTCTTGTAGGATACATGATTCAATGCCCAGTGCCCTTGTGTATGGCGACTTGTCTCACCTTCACTTTGGGCTTATTGAGTTATTAATGCCAAGGTCAAAACCGAGGCTGGGGGAACCCCATTGTGCTACATATATAAAACTGAATCATTAATGATTTGCTATTAAACAAACTTCATTTAATAATATGTAATGATTTAATGTTTTTTATTCACTTAATATGATCTCCTTTGTATAAATCCTCTGTTCTGCCCCGGTGACCACACAGCTCACACTCAATAGCTTCTCTGGAGCATGTCAATCCTCACTAACATGGTTTTACCCAAATACCTACCCACCTAGCCTCTCAGGAGCAGTTACATGCTCCCTTCTCAGCCAGGACATGGGTATTCCCTACCTGTCACCTCTGGCTGATTTTAGATAAGTACATGGAGGAGCTTTCTAAATGTCTATTTCTTTTAAAGGGCAATAAACACCCTTTTCCAGTTGTATATTATATTAAATCTGTAATTCAAAAGAAATAATTTCATAACCTGTTGGCTCAACACCCACTTCCCTTGAGGCCCATCCAAACCTGGTCCCTCCCTTCACCTCACTCTTCCTGTCCCCATCCTACCCTTACACATATATGCCCAACTGAGCCTCCTCAGAAAGGAATCTTGTCAAGCATCAGGTTCATAAATACAATGGCTAGAGCACCAAAGCTGCCTTACAAATGTTTAGAAACCTCAACTTGATTCCACCTTGTTATTCTGAGGGAAGGGGCTGCAGGCTTTCCTCTCTTTTGGTGGTTCTGAGTCACACTGATGTTTGAGAACCCAGGACCTCCAGAAGGAACTCAGGTATGTGGAAACCTGCAGGGGCCACATGACTCCAAGGCTTTTGCCTCTATACTCCTGTAGCCTCCTTTTTTTGTCCTTGTTAGTTTGGAAGCAGTATGTTGGAAGGTATGACTGAGGGAATGTGTTGGGGCTGAGAGAAGAAGCTGGAAGGTACCTGTTTTAGGAGTGCTCCTGGCCAGAGGCTTTCAGAAGGAAATTGGTGATTCTTACTAAGTTGTTCTCTTCTTCTCACCAGAAAGGAAAGTTGACAGGACCTGTGAAAATACGGGAGAAGAGGGACTCTAAGGATAGCATAAAATTTTAAACAAAATTGTAATTCACCATATAAGTATTCAAACCACATGTATTCTGTGCATGAAAATTTTAATTAGGGCAAAAAGTCCTACCTATACAAAATATTTGCTTTGAAAGAAAAGTATGAACAACCCAAGTGAAACAATCCCTATATTTTTCTATTCTTTTCAATTCAATACATTTTACTGAATACCTTCTCTATGCTGGGTACTTCTATTAGTCAGGTTCTCCAGAGAAACAGAACCAACAGGATATATATATATATATAATTTATTATAGGAATTGGCTCACATGACTGTGGGGATTGGCAAGTTTGAAATCCATAGGGCAAGCTACAAGTTGGGAATTCCGATGCACATTTCAATGAATTCTCCCAGAGAAACTGGCTCACTGAGATAGAGATAGAAATTCTTCTATCTGACCCTGAAATCATCATTTCTCCCTTTAAGGTCTTCAGCTGATTGGCTGAGACTTCTCTCACTGCTGAAGGCAATATCCTTTATTGATTGCAGATGTAATCGGCTGTAGATGCAATCAACTGCCTAATGATTTAAATCCATGAAATACCCTCACAGTAACAATCAGGCCAGTGCTTGCTTGACCAAACCAGAACCTAGCCAAGTTGACACATGGACTTAACTGTCACGGCACTGAAAATATAGATTTAAGTAGCATGCAGTCTCTGCCTGCAAGGAGCTTACAGTAAAGGAGATATTAATTGGTATTTGATTGCTTTAAAATAAAATTGATTTTCAGAGCTAGGTCAAACAATGCACAGTAGAACTAAAACTACTAGTTTTCTACTATGTGATGACCATAACAAAGGAATATATTTCTTAATGTTATTAATTTCTCCTCCCCAAGAACCCAGGGGATGTTAACAGCACGGTGGCATCTGAAACCGAAAGCCATGTAATCTATTCTTTTATTCATGAGAAAGGGCTGAAAATTTACCTGAGAATACACGTGTTCCCTCTTGCCAGGCACTCTTTTCTATTGCTATCTTCTAATTGTAACAGGACACTTTGCGTCTCTGTGATTTAAGCAAAAAGTTCTTCTTAAATCTCATCTTCAGGGCTTCTTTTTTCATTGACTCTGTGAACCTGGTTCCATGGCCTATCATGAGACCCCATTATCCATTCTATAACTGAGCATATCATTTTACTCTCAAGCTTATCAATCTTATATATTTGGTGTACAGTAAATTCATGACTTTTTTCAAGCATCAAGTGTTTTAGAATGAACTAGCATCTTATGTTCCAGTTATTTCCAATAATATTGCCTAATGTTTTCCTATCTCTTGCTTTTTTCTCTCTTCTGTCTCCTCTCTCCATTACCATCTCTATTTACCTAAATCCTTCTTTTCCTTTATGTGTAATGCAAATGCTACCTTTCCTGGTTACCCCATCAAGTTCCCCTGATCTCTCAACCAAAAGCTAAGTTTATTGTTGTGAATGCCCATTATGTCAGTCATTGGTGCTGTTCACTGTACTTGGTCCTCTCTCTCATTTTGGGCATGTGGTAAGATTGTTCTTCCCTGTCCCCAAGCATGGTCATGGCACTTGCTTTAGCCAATAAGATATGTGTAGAAGTGACATATGTCACCTCCATGAGGAAGCTTTAAGATTAAGTATGTGCTTTGCCATGTTCTCTTCCCTCTGTCATGGCACACAATGGTATTCTGGATAGTGGCTGTTCCATCAGCCTGGATCACAGGGTGAGAATGTTGATGATGTGCAATTGAGCCCCCAGTCAATCTGCAATAGACATATGGTATGAACAGGAAATAAACTTTTGTTGTTTAAACCATTGAGATTGTGAAGCTGTTTGTTATTGCAGCAAAACCTAGTTTATCCTGACTGACACACCCAAACATATTACTGATGTCTTTTTTTTTGGCAATCCCTTGCAAGAGGGACTCCAAAGAAGAACTAAGATGGAAAGCAGAGTACTTTTGGTCACCTGCTTTCTCAGTGGCCATGGGAATTCTTTTCAAAGTCGTCTTGTATATATAATAAATGCTTGCAAGTTAGAAGCAAATAAGACAAATCTCTCCTGACTGGTGTTCCCAAGTGTCTGCCTTTGGCCCCTCCTTTTCTCTGTGTATTTCCCCTAAAAAATCTCATCCTTCACCATGATTTCAACCACAAACTACATGTTAATGGCTCTCATATCTGTATTTCTAGCCCTAGGAAGAATTGGCTAGCTGAGCCCTTCCTGATTTTATGGCTTACAATATCATGAGCAAAATAAATGATTATTTGGTGTCACTAAGTTTTGGAGCAATTTGTTATGAGCAGTAGTAACTGGAAGAGTGAGTTCCCTTCGTTGCTCTGCTTGCTGCTACCCTCACTAGTGCTGATCTTGCAGCCTAGCAGATGGCAGCCTCACTTGCCCTCATCCCACAGCCCCCTCTTCCAGGGACCCCATCCTGACCTTGAAGACAGAGACCTCACAGTTGCTGAGGTGTTGATTCAGAATAGTCTGGATGGCCTCTCACATGTGGATGACTGTAACCAGTCTGTTGTATTCCCAAGGCTGTTCACAGTAGTGACTATTGCTTTCTTTTCCAGGGTATTATTATGAAAAGAGGAGGGCTATTGGCATAGGGAAGATCGTATATATTCTTTGCCTGATTTTCCATTGATTCCAATGGCAAAAAGTTTTATAAAGATCTCTAAAACTACATGTACTTGTTTCAGATTTAGGAACATGGCAGCATACCATTGCTGTGGTTAGATTAGTTTGAGATGACAGTGTATCCATGCTGGGGAATAGTGGGAAATGAGGATGTCAGCGCAGGCTGGCACCAGGATGTGAAAGACCTAGAATGACAGGCTAACACATTGCAACTTCATCTTGCAGGTTGTGGGGAGACATCAAGGACATAGGAAGTCTTGATTAAAAGAAAGCAGATCCTGGAGTCAGTGTGCAAGGTTGAGGTAGATTCTAAGGAATCTACCAAGACTGGAGTTAGGGCACTATTTTAATAGTCCAGGTATCAAGGTGTCAAGACAAGGGCTAAAGAAATCTGCACTAAGACCCTGGCAACAGGATGGAGAGGGAGGGACAGAAGTGAGAAGCACTGAGAAGGAAGACTGAAAGGACCTGGTGGCCATTTGCATTAATATATGGGGGAGATGATAGTGGAGAAGGAGCCCAGAATATATCGCCATTCCTAAACCTAGGTACTTGTGCAGTGTATAGTATATGTTAAGAATTTTATATAGATACTTTTATTCATTCTCATAATAACCCTGAAGGCAGGTCTTTCAACACCCCCATTTTTTCATAAGAAATAATTGAGACACAGAGATTAATTCCCAAAGCTATATAGTTAATAAGTGGTGGAACCAGGATTTGAACCCAGGCAATTCGCCTCCAAAGTGGATGCTCTTCACCATTATTCTTTATCTCCTCTATTTATTTTTCAGAACTCCCTGTCTTCTTTCTTTAAGTCTGATCACACTTCTAGGGCTTAATAAAATGTTATTTGATGCTGCACCTCATTTTTCAATTGCTAATAAATGACCACCCTTCCCTGACCGAAGAAATAAATCAATTATATTCTAGGACTATGGAAGCATTTTCTGAAATAGGGTCTGTGCGGGTCAGCCAAGAACATATTAAGTGGTATAACAATATCATTATCAACTCTTTCACCACTCAGATTCTGTATTGGTAGATATTTGCAACAATAATTGCTCTATAAATCCGTATGTGAAATTTGCTTAAAAAGGGGGGGGGGGGAACAAAAAAAAATGTGACTAACATAGAGTCCTTTATAAGTAGTGTATGTATTTCAAGGTGACCTGCCTCAGTAATAGAAATATCATTCATGGAAAAGATGATCAAAAGGCTAATATAGACAGAAAGCAACCTGAAAGCTACATGGTTAAATATAATATACTGAAACACATTTCCACCATTCCCTACAATTTATGAGATGCAATCCAATAAACAAAATCATCTTAATGATTAAAATGTATGTTTTGTTTGGAGGTAGAAACAGATAAGAAGTGAATTTTGTAAATGACTATAACTGCTTTAAATATGCATGCTGCTTTTGCCTCAAGGACCTTCACATACTTCAAGAATGACTTATCAAATATGTATTAATCCCCCCAACATCTGCAGAGAATATGTGAGAAGTAAACAGTGTTTATCAATAAGTTTTGTTCTACTGCAAAAAAAGAAACCCAGGCTTGGCAACTGAAAGGTGATAGAAGTTGCTCTGACGATCTCTGTGAGTTCATTGACTGGACACATTTGTAACATCTGGTCTGAATCTGCCTAGATGGACATTTGAATGAAACAGAGGAGGTGCCTCATACTTTCCTCTCCTCCCTCCTTCCCTCCCCCCCTCCACATTTTCTGAAATTTCATGTTTAGTTCTTACTATTTCTCTCTTTTCTTCCTTTGTATTTAATATGAAAATACAATTTTATCATAGTAGTTCCTGATTCACATTTCCGCTCCATTGGTGGATTTTCCCTGTAGTGTTCAGCAACATCTCACTTCTAATGACTATTTATAGCCTCACAGGGTTTCTGTGGCCTTAAGTATCCCCATTGAATTTATCAGTGTTCTTGCCTATCCTGATTGCCTAGGCGCACCTGCTGTGGGATTTATAGCCTTGAAAATAAGTACCAAACACCTAGTGGCTTCTAAACTTTTTTTTTAAATCAGTCTTTCGAGTTAGGTTGCTTCCCACCCTTTCCTCCCTTAGGAGGTCCACAGTGGCTGTTTCTACATGATGTTGAATCATCCAGATGAGAAGTAAAAATTCTGTCAATCTTTTGTTCTCAGCTGTAGTTTAATGTAAGAGGCATTTGTGTAGTTGTTGCAATGAAAACAAAGTTGGGAGGAAGGGAAGGAGCTAGATCTCTGCCTCCCAGACACTCACGTCTGTCTCTCATCCTGAATTACAGGTTCCCTTTTGTCTGCCGCCATCAGTTTGAGACTGAAGAAGGCAAAGTCTGTTTCCAAGACCAAAGTCTGGGTGCCAACGTCTTCTGTCCCCAAATCTGCTCCTCCACATCCTGCTCCATGCACTGAGTCCAGCCACATACTCATCTCTATCCTTTACACAAAGGGTGAATATTTGTTACATGAACTTACTCCTTTTCTTTGTTTTTTAAACTTTTTTCTTTATTTTTAAAGGAGCTTTAGATTACATAAATGTTACATTGAAAATGTAGGGGTTTCCCATATACCCCACTCCTCCCCCTCCCATACTTTTCCCATTAACAATCTCTTTCATTAGTGTGGTATATTTGTTACAATTGATGAACACATATTGAAGCATTGTTACTAAGCATGGTCTATAGTTTACATTATGTTTTACACTTTGCCTTGCACAATTTTATAGGTATTGGCAAAATGTATGACAGCTTGTATCTGTCAATGCAATATCATGCAGAACAATTCCAATGTCCCCAAAATGCCCAATGTTATACCAATTCTTCCCTCTCCCTCCTCTCAGAACCTCTGGTGACCACTACCTTAATATCAATATTACAAGTTGTTCCATTACTAGAATAATAATAAGTCTACGTTACTCCATAGTTGCATACCCTCCTTATGTTTGTTTATTCCTCAATCTTAAGGATTTTGGGGTGGTGATGCCCACTCTGCTTCTGATTGAGAGGGAGCTAAGATCCCATGGGACAGATGACTGAAAGTGTCATACTTTCAATTGTAGATATTTTCTGTTTATTGGAGGATGGGAATTGTCCATCATCATCATTTTGTTAGTTGTCCTGGGTGAATCTCATGAACCTGGAGAGTAGATGTTGGCTGCAGCACTGCTGAGATTCAGGGCTCAACCAACATATGAACAACCAGAAGATTTAAATCTCTGGGACAAAAATTTAATGGACACAGTGCTAATTATAGGTTCAAATAAAAGAGGCAGAAGAACTATGTGTAAGAAAATTATAAATGAGTCCCACTTTGAAACACTGGAGGTATAGGTTATTATATATTCCAAGATAAGGCCCACCGACAGTGTGCCGAATTCTTGGGGTTGTCTGCCCTGCCTATTGTGTCCAGATGTCTCTAGAGCCCTCAGGAGCCCCCCTCCTTGAGGCACTGTTAACTGCAGCAGTCAGTGAGAGCCTCCTAAGACGTAAATAAGGGTGACCTCTAGAATGACCTCCGAGCTCACTTTGAAATCTCTTAGCCATAAAAAATCATTTGTATTTAATATTTCCCCCTTTTAGTCAAGGTATTTTTCCAATTTCATTGCTGGTTGGAGCTTGATAATAATACCTTGGTGCCAGGGTACGTCATCCCTGGGAGTCATGTCCCATGCTGGGGGGAAGGTAGTGAGTTTATATGCTGAGTTTGGCTTAGAGAGAGTCCATATTTGTGCAACGAGGAGGCTTTCAGGTGGTAACTCTTAGGCAATATATAATACTAGGCTAAGTTTCAATTTCTCAAGAACAAAGTTCTTAAGTACAAGTATCATTATTTAGGGCCTGGTATATTAGTCTGCCCCCTTCACTAGGCACTGCCCATGTACTCTAGGGATTTTTGCCACTCTGTTAGAGAATGTAGTGGGACTTCTGAGGATGAGAATTCAATATTCCATCGGTTATTGTGTGGGTCTCCACCCACCGAGACAATGACCCATGACTACTTGAACACATTCATATTCCATAGAGGCATGCCCCCAGGTGCACCCCTCCCCAAACATTCCCCCACCACCGACACCCTGCACCAGTAATCCTACCCTGCCACAGTTGCGACCCTTCTGCAATCCAAAACCTCTCCAAAAACAGCCAAAAAATAAATAAAAATAAAAATAAAATAAAAAATTTTGCATTGTGTCTTTTATCCTCATAAGATGATATCTTTTATATAAGCAACAATTTTCTCTGTGTGTTACCCCAGTGTCTTATTTTTTTCAATTTATCTTCAAAGAAGCTTTAAGTTACAGAAAAGTCACACAGAAAATAAAGGGGATTCCCATATACCCACCCCCTCCCCCTCTCCCATTTTCCCCTATTAATAACATCTTACATGAGCATGGTACATTTGTTACAATTGATGAACAAGTATTGAGGCATTGCCACTAACCATGGTCAATGGTTTACATTATGGTCCACATTCTGTACCATACACTTTTATAGTTTCTAACAAAATGCAAAATGGCCTATATCTGTCATTACAAGATCATGCAGAACAATTCCAATGCCCTAAAATGTCCCAAGCTCCATTCATTCTTCCCTCTCCCTCCCTCCAGAACCCATGGTAACCACTAAGTTACAATTTTTGAAGAAATAAAGTTCATAGTTACATGCATTACTATTGAGGACTTGACATATTGGTCTGTCTTCTTTTATTAGGCACTGCCCATGTTCTCGAGAGACTCTTTTATTTTATGTTCTCTGTTTGAGAACATAGCAGGACTCCCCAGTAATTGAGCTTTTCTATAGTACTCTCTGTAACCTATATCTGATTTTTGCTACCTGTATTAGTCAGCCAAAGGGGTGCTGATGCAGAATACCAGAAATCTGTTGGCTTTTATAAAAGGTATTTATTTGGGGTAGAAACTTACAGTTACCAGGCCATAAATTGTAAGTTACTTCCCCAACCAAAGTCTGTTACAATGTGTTGCCAAAAATCTGTTGGCTTTTATAAAGGGTATTTATTTGAGGTAGAAGCTTACAGTTACCAGGCCATAAAGTGTAAGTTACTTCCCTCACTAAAGTCTGTTGCCATGTGTTGGAGCAAGATGGCTGCTGACGTCTGCATCGGAAGGGTTCAGACTTCCTCTTCCTCTTAAGGTCCCAGCTTCTTCCAATATCAGCTGTAGGCTGGGATAAGTCTCGTCTCTCTCCCAGGGCTTGTTTCTCTCTGGGCTCAGCTGCTCTGCTCTCTCCACAAGGCCAGCTGTAAGCTATCAGGCGAATGGCTCACCTCTCTTCCCAGGACCTCTGCTGTGCCTAATGGAGCCCTCTCTTTTTCCTCATGTATCTGTTTCTCTGTGTATTTACTTCCCATGGCTCCAGCATTAAAACTCCAGCATCAAAACTCCAACTAACTCCTCTGCATTTAGTTTTCTCTGTGAGTCCCCACCTACCAAGGGGTCGGGGACTCAACATCCTACTGACATGGCCCAATCAAAGCCTTAATCATAATTTAATCAAGTAAAATTGAAACCTCTGAATCCAATACAATATAATATGCCCAGAGGAACAGACCAGTTCACAAACAATCCAATATCTATTTTTGGAATTCATAAACAATATCAAACTGCCACACTACCCAAGCTACTCTTTTCACCCACCCCAGTCTCCCACCCTAAACTCTTACACTCCACTTTGCTCTGCCTGGGCAGCCCTGACATATTGATAACCTTGTTCTGCATATGAACCCTCTTTTCCCATTTCTGGATTCCACATACTCTGACACTGGTGTACTCTTTGCCCACATCC
Organism: Tolypeutes matacus; assembly: GCA_026826555.1. Taxonomy (NCBI): domain Eukaryota; kingdom Metazoa; phylum Chordata; class Mammalia; order Cingulata; family Chlamyphoridae; genus Tolypeutes; species Tolypeutes matacus. The sequence continues at coordinate 9,239,452 of JAKSZT010053791.1, forward strand.
AGAAACCTCCATAGAATCTGTATCATTTGTTAATCATCATCAGCAAAGGAATGCCCCTTTGCATGCAAGCATAATTAGCATGTGGAGAATGTTTGTTTCTTCTCAAATCCTGTAAAATACGTTAGTGCCTAAGCAACTACTGAACCATCATACCAGTGGAAAACATTTGGCAAGTGGGCTGGTGGGTGCTTTTATTTTTGGTATTTCAGCTGCAAATTTGGTGCTTTAAAGTCATAAACACAGTAAATAAGAGCCTACCCAAAGCTGCCTGCCTGGTTTGCTTTAGCCTGTGAGCTAGACAGCAACAGTCAAATAACACTGCTGAGAAGGAAATGCTGTGCTTTAGGCTCATAAAAAGTTATTTGCAGTGATTTCGTGTCTTGTTTTTGTCCTAATTACCATAATATTTCTGAAATGACTGATATCTGTAGTTTAGTTTTGTAGATTGCAAACTCCTCCACTCTGACTTTGTCTCTCCCATCTTTCACACTTTTCCTGAAAGATACAAGATGCAAAAGTAAGCAGTCGTCAAAAGCATCCTCCTCATTGAGGAAGGGTTTGTGAAGCTGACATGAAGGGATTTCTGTATTCTGGCTGATTTCTTCGCCATTTCTGCTGCCATTTCCAGCCAGGGTAGAGGCTGGTTGTGTAGACCCCAACATGTAGTCTTGAAGTTGGTCTCTTCAGGAAATGGGAATTGCAAGGGGACATCCTCTTTCCATGGGCCACTGTGCACTATGAATGCTCTCCCTATCTTCTGCTGCTTTCTTTTCCCCTCAGGCCCACTGAGGTGAATGGGACAACTGAAGAGCCTTGTCAGTGCCTCTAACTGGTGTATCAAGAGAAAAGTACCACACTTGCCAAGCTTTGGCATGGTTATATATTCAAATTGGGTAAAATACATATTGGGAGAAGTTGGGGGTGCTGTAAGAAAAAACAGTCTGGCAGTTTAACTAGATATTCCAAGTGAATATGTACACATTTCTGTTTCTTCTGCCTGAAAAGAGCTTTCCACTCTGTCCTACTCTCAGCTCACTGTCACTTTCTCAATCAAATCCTCTGATTTCAGGCTCCCAGGATACTACATACCTCTTCTTAGCAGTACTAGTCATAGTTGCAATTTTATATTTGTTTGTGTGTTTCTTTGCTTAATGCTTCTCTTCCCCAGTAGACTGTAAGCTTCATGAGGCCAGAAACTATGCGGTCTGGACTGCCATAGCATCCCTAGCCCCTCTAGCACATTGCCTGGCACATGGTAGGCACTCAATACATATTTGTTGTTTGAGTTAATGCAATTGGGTTGGATACATCTTACTCAAAGAAATTGGAATTAAAATCCTTTTGCTGGACTTTTGTTGGGAACGTCATTAAGAAGCAAAATGTACAGACTATACTGGGGTCAAGGACTGGCTCCAGGCAAGACCAAATGATCTCTCTGTGGATCTGTGTAGGCCACGTGCAACTCATCTGACCAGTTCACTGAAACTGCAAATTTGGGTGATTTGATTGGCCATTGAGTAAATTGACTAATGATTTTGGCTCCACATAATGTTAGTAAACCTTAACCAGTTTAATGTACCAATTAATATATTGTACAACATTTAATCCCCTGATTTTCTAGTTTTCCAGTAAAGATAGTGGAAGTCCTTGACACCCTAAGAATGCTTTGCACCTCCTGGGATATTTCAACGGAATGATTAGGCTATTTGGAATTAATCTCCCACCCTTCATTTCTATTTTGTTTTATCAAGTCAGGCAGATGGGAATGTTGGGTTTATTTATTTTTTTAATCTATGTAGAAAAGGGGTAACATGACACTTTGAACTTTTTTTGCTCTTTCCAGCAGTTCATTCTTTCTGCTATTTCTCCCTTTATTAAGCCTTTCTGCCAAACACGTCATACCTCACTTTTGCAATGCCTGATTCCTGCTCTGTCCTTGAAAGCATCCATTGATCCTTCTTCTTTTTGTCAGCATTTTATTTTGGTAGAGTTTCTCAATGAATTACCATATAACTAGTCTTATCTGAGTCTGAAATTATATCCCTGGAGATCTTTGTAGTTTTCTCATTTCAATGAATATTCATGTACTTGACCAAGAAGTTTCTTTCCTACTGCTGAGCAGTTTACATTTTTGCCATATATAATTCAATTCCAGTCACACACACACAGTGAGAACACTGTTCAGCTGTTAGCTATTTGCTTTATTCCCTCATTGACAGAATCTTAATTCATATATTCATATTCCAATTTAGTGGATTGGCTACTATAAAAGATGATGGCAGCACCATATTCATTCAAAAGATATGTATTGAGTACCCCATATGTGTCAGGGATGTGTAGTTACTGGGGGTATAATGTTGATCAGACATGATCAATGTCCACATAATATAATAGGAGAAATAGACTTTAATTCAATAATTACACTGATAAATATAAAAGTATACCAATGACAAGGGGTAGAAAGTGGATTTCAGGTATTGTACCCTGAAAGCCTGTATCTATCCAGGGATATAAGAGAAGGTTTCTCTGCAGAAAGACGGTTGAGCTATTATCTGAAGGATGGTTATTAAATAGGTGGAGGGGGTGGGAGTGTGTTGTAAGTGGGGAGAACATCACGTGCAAAGGCTTGAGATTGGGAGGGACATGGCACATTTGAAGACCTGAAGGACTAGATAAAAGAAAAGAAAAAGAGTTGAATGCATCAGAAAGCAGTCAGGAAAGCTGGTATTTCCTTGTCAAACATCCATGAGAGAAGGAAATCATACTCAAATGAGACTCACTTTTGCATACACTTTTTACCATCAGGCATTTGCTGAGTCAAGACATGGAGAAAAGAGGCTGAGCTTGCAACAGTTTCACTGGACTGGGAAGATAAAAGTTGGGGTTTGGAGTTGCCAAGACAGCCAAGACTTGAGGGTCCATGAGAGGAGGCAAATACAGAGGAGTGTTTCAGAAATTCTCCACACATATTTCTTTCAGGCATTTGATGAATTCTAAGTTGTACAGAGGTAAAGGAAGATGCCAAGAAACCATACACAAAGCAGCATCTTTGGAGTTAAAATATGCTGGGCAGAGATATAGGCAATCTCCTGGGTCTGGGGAAGCAGAGAGTAGGGTTGGGAGTTCACCAAGATGGAGGAAAACTGTTAAATAAACCAAGCTGTCAACTGAGACCCCAGTGGGACTATGCCTTAACGGTATGGGTTGTATTCTAAGAGCAAGACCAAACCAGAAATATATCAACCCTAACAAAGTTTGAAACTCCACTTTGGATGAAGGTGGTCTGTCCACACTCTATTGCCTGTCATAAGAAAATTAAACCTTCTCTGGGAAAGAAGATATCATCTAGAACCTCCATGATTTAAAAACCATAATGTTCAGGTTTCAAGAAAAGATTACTAGGCATGCCAAGAAATTTGACCAAATGTCCAAAAACAAAGGGAGAAAAGATGACAATGTAGAGAGACCCCCAGGTGATATAGATATTGGGATTATCAGATAGGGACTTTAAACTAACTATGATTAACATGCTCAAAAAGATAGAGGAAGAGATGGAGATTTTCAGAAGAGAACTAAAATATGTAAAAAAAAAAAAAATCAAATGGAAATTTACAACTGAAAAATAAAAAAAAATCAAGAACTTACATGGGTACGTTAGTTCAGTTCCACCACAAAGCTGACACCATGACAGTAATAGTGGGGCAAGAGATTTATTGGGAAAAACACCAGTGCAAGATGAAGGGGAAGGGAATAGGAGAAGGTGGGGAGAGACTTCAAATTGCAATGCAGGTCTGACTGCTATGGAAGGAGGGACAAGGAATGGTTTAGATAGAATTCAGAATGCAGTACAGTTTCAAAAAAGGTTAGGCCAGGCAAATGTGTTATCTTCAAACAAAAATTGCACTCCAAAGAGTCTTCCATTTTATTGGAAGGGGCCTGTTTTAGCATCCTCACTATGCTCAGCATTGGCTAGGATCTGCCCACAGGAGGCTTGGCTTCTGTATGACTATAGTGGTGAGTCCAGAAGGGCAGCAGTTGGGGCTATCAGTCAATTATGTTCCCCACTACAGGAGATCTGAGTAGCATATTTTCTTGTCCATTGCATTCCAACCCTTGTGCCTTGTAGATCTACTGCTCCACGTGGGTTTGGGAGCAGTTTCTCCATGGTCCCATGGTCCTCCTTTTCTGAGGAGAAACTAAAAAGGAATTTTAACTGCAAACCTCATTGTAGTTGGTCTTGCGGTGCAACTGGTAGTCATCCTAACCCTTCCCATTGTCCAGTCTAAATTACCCTCACCCTCAGCTATCATCTTGGCAGTTCCTGGTGGCTTAAATTGTGTTGTGTCCCAAATCTTGGATCTGAGCCCTTGAAACTTGTGTCCTTCTCAGGCTGAGATTGCTATACATGTCTATTTAGAGTTACAATGGGGCAAGGGTTTAATAGTAGGTGCCCAGGTAGATCACCTGGGTTCCACATATACTTTTCCCTACCCTAGTGTGTAACAGCAGCCCTACCTCCTCCTAATAATCAGGGTTCATTACCCCTTCCATAATGGTGGTCTCTTGATTCAAGAAGTCTAAAGTTAGGGGGGCCGGCTGTGGCTCAACTGGTTGGGCGTCCGTCTCCCATATGGAGGGACCCGGGTTCTATCCCTGGGACCTCCCGGTAAAAAAAAAAAAAAAAAAAAAAAAAGAAGTCCAAAGTGCTCTGATGAAAGCTGTAGTTTTCAGTTCATTAGGACCCTTGCAACCATTGCTGTGTTCCCTGGCAAGAATGTGCCCTCTTTAAGGGCTAGGACCTCCAGTCTTTCAGAGAGTTGTAGGAGTGAAAAGCAAAACATCCCCCACTCAGCCATTGAGAGTAATTGTAACTAATATCACATCTATTCTATCCCTTTGTTTTTTTTTTAAGGCATGTAACGTCATACAGAAGTCTCTGAATTGATGTACAGTCTACATCCTGAAAAATGGCACCTAATCCTTTTAGAGATTGTCTCTAAACTGCTGCTTCTGCTGTGCCTTAAGAAAGACATTTCAGTGTCCTATGAGGCTGGATGGTTCTGGATGATTTGATATGTGATATATTCAGTGGATCCCATTGTAAGAGGCCCATGACCATACTTCCACACTGTAAAGTGCTCCCTTGTTCAGATTCTGTGCTGTGTGGGATTCCATTCCTGTGGATCAGGTATTCCATAAGTTCCTGATAATAGTGCTGGCAGAGGCTTTGCAGGAAGGAAAGGTAAACCCATATCTGAAATACGTATCTCTCCCTCTGAGGGCTAACTTATAGCCCTTGTAGGGTGGATGGATCCATCCCATAAAGTTGACTGCCAAGTAGTGGTTGGTATCTTTAAAGAACAATCCAAAGCAGGGATTCAGTGTTGGTCTCTGTGGCTGACAGTTTGGACATTTACAGGAAACAGTATCTAGACTGGCTTTGATAATTAGGATTCCATGTTGTTAAGCACATATGTAGCTTCCATCTCTGCCATTTAGGCAACTTCATTCATATGCCCATCATGCTGGTTTTGGGTTAGCCAGTAGAGAAGGCTGGCTAGTGTCATTTTTTCTTTTTCTATGGCAATAAGTTTTTATTTTTCATACAGAGTGACACTGCATATTACCATTCATAGAACACACTGCTGTTTTCAGATATACAGAACTGGACAAAAGCATTTTAGCATGCTGCCTTACTGTACATAGAAAACTGGTGAACATCTTCAGACTAGGAATTGAAATGGATTAACTCCATTTATTGAAGTTGTTCAGTGTCTCTTGTGTGGTGGATGTTTTCTGGTGGGCATTAAATAAAACTTTCACACTTCATATTCATAATCACATGCCTCTATCCCAGAGCTCCTTGTCCTCAAACTTCCAGTCATTTTCCTTCCAGGTCCCTGGCCAGACAACCAGACCACTAGCTACTGCACAGGAATATATACATATTCTCACCTCAGGCCACTTCTTCTGTACAGTGGATGACCATATGCACTGACCACATCTCCTTCCATTAGGAAGATTTCCCTCTCAACTGTCTTTCAAGGCCACCTCTGAATGTGGCTGTAATGCAGCTTTTATAATTTTCAGCTTGTATACACACATACCAACCCTAACAGTCCATAAACCATCCTCCTCCTACAGCTGATTATTCAGGAATTCCCATATGTGTGTGAGCTGGGGGACACATGCTAGGGCAACTGTGGTGGGTGACATGCAGATATGAGCTACTTGCTCATGAAGTTTACTTGAGTGTCCCAAACTCAATCCTGAATGTTCCATTTCCATCTTATGATGACTGCTGCTGGCCCTATCCAAATTTATGACTTGTTGGGTCTGACAGAACCCAGCCCATAATTGGTAGTTTGTGCACATGGTCATTTGGTGCCTCATGGTTAAGCATTCTATCTCTACTACGGTCTGGTAACATGCCAAGAGTTGTATTTCTATTAGTAGAATGCATTGCCATCAGAACCCAGAAATACCTACAAAATATTGTGCTTGTTTCTTTGTGCTAGGGAATGTAAGATTCACCTATTTGTCTTTTATTTTGTAGCTTTCCCTTGGACCCCTAATGTCACTGATATGACAGTTCCATGACTCTTCATAGAGTTTACACTCTGACTCTGTAGAGTGCAGGAAACTTACCAAGGCCTCCAGCATAGTAGCCACTTCTTGCTCATCCTGTCTAATCAGCATGATGTCATTTATATAATGGATTAATGTGATATTCTATGGAATGTCCAAGCAGTTCAGATTTCTTCAGAATATATTATGACAGAGGGCAGAAGAATTAACATAGCCTTGAGGTAAAACTGTAAACAAATATTGTTGTCCATCCAAAGGGAATGTGAATTTTTTCTGATTTTCTTTTCTAATTGGAATGCTAGCACAAGAAATCAGGGAAATACTTAGTTGGGCTGGTGGTAGTCTATAGTCATTCTCCTGGATGCATTTGGTTTCTGCATTGGCCAGACTTGTGAGTTAAGGGGACATACCATTTAATGACCAGCTCTGCATTTTTTAGATCTTTAATGGTGAAACTAATCTGCCATCCGTTCCAAGATATGATATTGTTTTTGACTTTTACTATCTTGGCTGAGGTGGGTGGCAGTTTCAGAGGTTTCCATTTGGCCTTCCTCAGTATGTGATAGCTCTCACCCCACAGGCAAGGAACCCAATGTGGAGGTTACTTCAACCAAAAAGTATAGCAATTCCAAGTATGCACTTGGGAACTGGGAAATGACCATGGGTGGGTCTGCTGACCCAGTGGGCCCTCTGGGAGCTGGAGTTTAGCTATGAATTCCTTTATTATCTGGTCCCTATTATTCCCTAAACTAACAGCAAAGCCATGATGACATTTTGGATCTCCAGGTATCAGTGCCAACTATGACTAATAAACCTTAAAATGTCTAGGCTCATCATAGATAAACTGTTGAGTACCAAAGACAAAGGCACCCTAACAGCAGTCAGAGAACAAAGACACATCTCTTTCAAAAGAGCACTGCTTTATTGACAGCTAACTTTTTAACAGGAACAATGGAAACAAGAAATAAATGGAATGACACCTTTTAAAGTGGTGAAAGAAAATTGCTGCCAACCTGGAACTCAATATCCAGTGAAGGGAGTAGTTTAGGCAGAAGGATGTGGCTCCTTTTTGAAGAACTATAATAAAGGAAGGAACAAAGAACATTAGAAAGAATAAATATGTGGGTAAATCTAAGTGCACAAAGATTGGTTAAAAAATAAAGATATCATTGGGGGTTTCAAATATAGAGAGAATTAAAATATGCTAAAATATGTTATAATAATATCATTTAGATTATCTAATACTTTAGTAAAAAATAAAAGCCCACCTAATTAGAGAGGAAATAGCAATTGCTTCAAATTACCCTGTGCTTTAACAAATCATTATCAGACTAACAAGGTGTAACTTACCTTATTTAGTAATTAAGCAGTTAGTGCTAGTATTTCAATGAGTTTCAAAAGTGAAAAAAGATCAATAAATGTGATAAAAAGTTCAGGTCATTGTTAACTTGAGATGACCCTCAGCTTAAAAGTGTTTTGCCAGGAGGCACAGGGATATTGGCACATTTTATACATTTGTTAACCTTGAGTGAAAGCTCTTTTCAGTCATAAAAGTCTTCATTTGAGTACAATGGGAAAGGGCCTTGTACTTCAATGCCAGAACTTCATTCACAAAGAGAAACACAATTAAGTCAGAAATTGGGCTTTGACACCAGTGCATTAGAATTTATTAATTAGATGAGACCACATTTATAAAAAGGCTAAGAGTATAGGTTCAGACCGCCTTGCTTCGAATCCCTGTACTCCTACTTGCTGTGCGGTCTTGGGCAAATTCATGAATCTTTCTATGCCTTAGTTTCCTCATTTGTAAAACAGGGTGATAATAGCAACCAATAAAAGTTTCCCTCATCATGTAACTGAAGGTTAAGAATTAACAAATAATTATGACTGCTGAAACATTATATAGATGTTTTTTAAATTAGCCAAAAGGGTTAATATCCAAAATTACTGAAACTGACTTCACCCTTTGT
>JAKSZT010053791.1:9248019-9276155 GCA_026826555.1 Tolypeutes matacus
ATTATATTATATTATATTATATTATATTATATTATATTATATTATATATTAGTATCCAGAAACCATTAATTCACAGCAAAAATACACATGGTCAAAGGATATCCACATCTGATGTCTTCTTACTTTCAAACTACCAATTTGAGGACAGATTTATTCCAATAGTGTACTAAACTATTTACTACAAATCTATGGAAGGCTCTACTGGGGAAAACTCAATTTCTCTAGGAAACTCAAGAATCTATATATACAAATGTAACCTTTCATTTTAACTCTTCACGTCGGTTAAAGCTTCTCTGTGTTGGAGAAAGAAAACTAAGTGAATTATGCTCATTTCAAAGTGTAAGCCATAAGCTGTTTGCTCTAAAAAAAAATCTCTGTATAGTTAAAGGGGAAAAAGAGTTGTTCTCAAGCACACATAACAAGAATTATATAAGTACCTGCTTCCATTTTCTATTAAGAGTTTACTAAAGGCACTTTCCAAAGCCTCCCATTATTCCTTAATAGGTGACCATTTGAAAAGGGCTTTTGCTATAGAGATTCCACTACAGTGACTAAAATACAACCTCTCTCCCCAGTTAATAGGACAATAGTACATTTTATTAAGCTATTCTTTTGATGTTCCCTTGGAGAATCGTTCTATTCAATTTGATCTCCAACTCTTGGTGATGCACTAGTGCAAAAAGAAAAAAGGCTACCCAATTCTTTGAGTAATTAAGATTTTATTTAAAAAATTAAATAAATAATGCATCTCTTGCAGTATACCTATGTGGAAAAGAGGACTTTCCCTGTAGAAAATGAAACTGGCCTGATAGAGACAGATAGAGCCCTCTTCACTTAAACAAAACAAAATGTGTGGTTAGCCACAGGCAGAGTTCTGAGGGAAGTCTCCCATGTCTGCATTTCTCTGTCCACCTGACCCATTTTCATGACACCAGTGCTGTGAGCACTTTCTCCAGTAGTGCCCAGGTCACAGTCTTGGACTGGGATTTTCAAAAACATCCTTCTCCAAACATTTCAGTTCTCCCTCTTCAGGGTGCAGCTCAGTGCCTGGCTGATTTATGTGAGGAATCAATTCAAACAAATATATTAATGACTGTCTTTTTTCTTTCTTAGATGATGTTGCATTGTTGCAGGCTTTTGGTAACAGTGTAGGAGGCAGGATAGGATAGTGGTGGAGAACTGGAGCTCTGGATTAAGTTCAAATCCTTACCATAGGTATAAACTTGAATAAGTCATTAAGCCTCTCTTAACTTCTGGTTCCTCAACTGTAAAATGGGCATAGTAATTGCGATGGTTATGTTGCCAGGTTTATTCTAGGTTCTTGGCTAAGCTACAAGAAATGAATTTCAAGATCAAGCCAGGCTAGTTAGGTCAGTAATTTACTAAGAAAAGGAGGGAAGAGAAATGGGAGAAAATAACAGATCATGGGTCCCAGGTAGAGGGGAAGGGGATGAAAAGTGACAAAGGGGGCTGATTTACAGACTAATCCCCCACTACAGATTACAAATGCCCAGGTTTTACTTGCATGTTGTTCCAGGCAGGGGGCTAAGAAGGCCAGAGCAAGGGCAAAAAAAGGCCAGAGCAAGGGCAAAAAAGGCAAGGCCAGGGCCAGTTCAGCCTTTGTGCTTGCTTTTTGAACCATTAATTATTCCGCCCCTTTGCTAATGACAGGGGAGGAGTCCCAGTTGTTTGCTGTTTTGCTTGATTACCACACCCATCAATCCCCCGGGAGGGCCCAACGATAAGGCCCCTGGAGAATATCTAGGGCTTCTCCTTGATTCCAAAGGAAATCTCATTCCGAATGGGATTTCTTGCAAGGGTCTTCCAGCAGCCATCTTGTGTGTACCAATGTCCACATGGGCTGCCAGATTCCAGATCCTACTATTGATTCCCTATTTCACTAGCTTGCTTCAGTTAGGCTAACGTGTCAACTTGACCAGGTAATTGGGCCCATTTGTTTGGTCAAGTAAACACTGGGCTAATTGTACATAAGGACATTTATGGACTTTAGTCATCAGTGAATTTACTGCAAAGATGGCTAATAACATCTATGATTAACCAGGGAGATTGCCATCAGCAATGAGTAACTTTTTTTGTTTTTTTTTTGTTTTTTTTTTAAAGATACTTAGATTATACAAATGTCACATAAAAAATATAGGGGATTCCCATATGCCCCACACCCCACACATCCCACATTTTCCCACATTAACAACATCCTTCATTAGTGAGGTACATTCATTGCAATTGATGAACACATTTTGGAGCATTGCCACTAAGCATGGATTAAAGTTTACATTGTAGTTTATACTCTCTCCTACCTTATTCTGTAGGTTATGGCAAGATATGTAATGGCCTGTATCTGTCATTGCAAGGTCATTCAGGACAATCCCAAGTCCCAAAAATGCCCCTGTATTACACCTGTTTTCCCCCTCCCTGCCCCCAGAACCTTGAGTGATGCTTTATCCAATCAGTTGAATGCCTTAAAAGGGGAAGTGATTTCAGCATTCAGGGAGAATTACCCAGCTCATCTTTGGACAGCCAACATCTCCCAGAAACTCATCAAGGACCTTCATTGGACTTTCATTGGAGCCCCTGGTTTGTAGCCTGCCTGTGGGATCTGGACTTGTGCTTCCACATGGTCATGTGAGAGAAGTTTATAAAACCTCATACTATTTACAAATATTTCCTGTTGATTCTGTTTCCCTAGAGAACCCTGACTAATAAAACTTGGTACCAGGAGTGGTTCTTGAAGAAAAGAATCTTAAACATGGTTTGTCTGAGTGGTTCTGGGAGTTTTGCAATTGGCTCCACTCTAATTGGACTCAAGGCTACTAATGACTCCCTTTCCAATAAGGAAGAGGCCACTAACAGTCCATGGCGTGAGTTGGCAATGGAGATACGCAAAATAGCATCATTGGATTCCCCTACTTCCACGTTTATAAGAAGCAAGGATCTGGGTGAGAGTGTTTTCAACACCTTAACAGAGTTTTGTGTAGTCAAAAGGCATAATGATGTTGGCTGGCTCCTCCTAGATACTCTGGATAGAGTTTAAAAAAAAAAGAAAGAGATGAGCTAAAGGCTTCAAATTTGCAACTTAAATGCCACATGAATGATGTGAAAGTTTCTATGGGTGCTCTGAAAGAAAATCTTGTTTCCTGCAGTCATAGGCTTGAGATATCTGAAAACCAGACTCAGACTCTCATTGTACAAGTAGCAGAGTTACAAAGGAAACTAAAATCTCAGCGTCCCAAGGTATCTGTGGTTAAAGTAAAGGCATTGATTGGAAAGAATGGGAACCCTGGGGATTGGGATGGAGACATATGGGATGATGACAATATCTGTAGGGACATTGGAACCCTAAATTCTGCTAAGACTGTATCAGATAAACCTGTGGTAGCCTGCCCTGTAGAAACCATACTTTGTCAGCCTTGTATCACCTAGCCTCCAGCTTGTCCCAGGAAGTTCCGACCTCCTCCCAGCCCCGCGGTGGGTACCAGCCAAACTCCAGCATGCACTGCCCAACCTCCACCCTGCCCTGAGGAATCTGCCTTCCAACCCCTGCCTGAAGAGATTCTTCCTGTTTTACCAGATGAAAATGCAAAGGAATGTCCCGAGGTCAGTAGTTTGCAAGGCATTTCTAATCCTCCTTACCCACCCCTACCACCTCTCTTCTCTTCCAGACCTACGACTAGACTGAAATCACAACAAGCCTCCAAAGGTGAAATACAAAGTGTGACCCATGAGGAAGTCCGCTATACTCTGAAAGAACTGCATGAGTTTTCCAGTTTATATAGACAGAAATATGTGTGGGAATGGATACTAAGGGAATGGGATAATAGTGGAAGGAATATAAAGTTGGATCAGGCTGAATTTATTGATATGGGCCCACTAAGCAGAAATTCTGGATTCAATGCTGTCGCTCGAGGGTTTGAAAGGGCTCTGTTTGTTTGGGTGGCTGACTGAAGCATGGACCAAACGATGGCCTAGCATGTCTGAGGCTGAGATGCCCGATTTGCCCTGGTATACTGTAGAAGAGGGACACTATTTACAGATATCTCCTGTTGATTCTGTTTCCCTAGAGAACCCTGACTAATGCAGTAATATCACCCCAAAGTGAGATAATCTATGTAGAGCACTTAGCCATGATTACCATTATCAGGAGAAAATATGTGAGTTTCAGGGACCAGCAGGAGAAGATATTTTGGAACTATGAAACAGTCCAGACTGCCTAAATCATGTCATGTAGGTGGTTACCTGGTTGCCCCAGTTAATGCTGGCCTCAAAAATACTATAATATACTATTTACCACCTGGTTCCCCATTGTGATTACACTAGAGAGGAAAGTGTCTGGCATTCATTCATGAACATTTATTTAGTACTTACTGTGTGCCAAGCATTTTGTAAGGTACTAATTAGAGATATAAAAAAAGGAATAAGACAAGGAATAATTTACAATTCACTGTGATTAATGCTTTGGGATCCTAGTTCCTCCCTTCCTGCTTAACAAGCTTTCATTACTAAGAGAGTCGCCTGGAACAATTTATTTGGTCTAATGTAGACATTTTTCTGTAATTCCTTTAGGGCTGACTTTACCTGAAAACAAAACAAAATAAAAAACTAGATACATTTCTTTTCATCTTTCCAAAGTGGCAAAAGCTTTTTAAAATGTATTTTTTAGTCTATTCCCAGGTTGCAGTCAGGATATGACCACTCTCTGCCTCGCAGACCCCTGATGAGGTCTGAATCAGCCATGTTTCATTCCAATGACGAACAGGACTCATTGCCCCTCAGTGGCCTCCAGATATATTCACAGGTTCCTGGGGATGTCTCCAGCAAATAAATCCCCTGGCCTGCTCTAGGATCCTTTTCTCCCAGTGAGGTCCTTCCTTGGTTTCTTGTGTCTCCTTAGTTGGGCTGTTTTAGCTTCAACCAATCTCAAATCCCAAATACCCTCAGACTTCCAGAAGTATGTCAGCACCAGCCAGATTTCTAGATGTTTTGGTCGGCAGTAGGCAGAACCGCTACCTCATGAGTGTCCCCTCCGAACACTGGCGTATCCTCTATCTATGATGGCATTATTGTTTGTTAACCTGCAATAACAGGTTCACTCCTTGCGTGGGCTTTATTTGCTTTAATTTATACCCAATTGCATCACACTGTGGTCTCCATACGTGCAATAGGATGGGCTGAACACTCTTGGCCCCTTTGAGGACACGGCTGGTCAGTTCTGACCCTGAGCTGCTGTTCTGCTCTAGACATAGTTTTGGGTTGGATGTAAAATGGGAGAAAAGCTGACGATGCAACCGTGGCTAGGCTGATGAATGGCTTTCTCCTTGCCTCTGATGGTCTCCGTAGTTCTGTGAAGATCTCCTGATGCCAAATTCTGCCATTACTACTGCAAGGCCCTTTGCAAGTAGGTATTTTAAGCTGTTTACTTGGGAAGAACTTTTTGTATTCAGAGCAAAAGCCTATTGAACTAACTGGAGGTACCCCAAAGAAATTACATCAGGTTGATTGTTAAGTTAGTTGTTCCGGGATGTATCATCCCACGCTCCCTTACAGATCATCTAAGACTGAATTTTGGCTTTTAGTACAGTAGGAGCAAAGAAATGCCCATCAGATGTTTTCTCTAATCGCTCTAGACAGTTCAAGTTTCTGTAATGCCCCAGTGCTTCAATTTAACATTTACTGTTTTGTGCGTTGTGTGAATAGGTGCATTTGAAATTAAGCCTGTTATAAAGGGGGGGAGGAGGGGGGCTGACAATGTACAGAAGGGGGAAGAAGATTTCTACCAAAATTTTAGGTGACCAAATGCCAGCTCCATATTTTGCATCATCCTTCTGGGTAACACCAGGGCATCAATTTCCATTCATTTCCTTCTGCTCCAAGCCTAGAAGCCCATGTTAGCAGTGACTACAGACTGGATATTATCTAAACTCTCAAAGAATCACAGCTGACAGTGCTGCTATTTCTAAGCCACAGAATCACTCTTTGAACAAAATGCAAGTGCTGTGTCTTTTCAACCTGTTCTTCAACAGCGGAAGCAGCGGGATTCCTGCACTGTATAATAACTGTCAGAAACAATTTCTGCTCTGTAAGTGAGGTGAAGCAAAATGTCAAAATATTTGAATACATTTCATTGAGGATATCTTCTTTTAAATTAGTAAAGGCTAGAGAAGAAGAATCCCATTCTCTCACATAATAAATATGCATAGAACTGAGAGGCCACGTGCATTCTAATAAAGCTGAGTCTGGATTGTTAATGCATTATAGGTCCACAACAATAAAACACAATAATTACTAGTTAAAGAGATGCCAGTGTTGGCCTTTTACCAACATTTCTGAACATATAATTCATAATAAATTTAGTAAAGCTGAAGCCGGCCTGTTAATTAACCTATTTTCTGCCATCGCTGGGATGGAAGAAGCAATCAGGTGGTCCAAAAAGGCCTCCTCCCAAATGCACATATCTCATTATTGGTTGCACTCTGTGATTTGGACTCATGAGCCTCACCACAGCATCCTTGCTTGTATTCAGACAGGTGAGAAAGTTTGGGGAGAATGATAAGGGAATAGCTTACTGTCCAACTACCGTATTTTAAAAATATAAACTGCACGACAGTGTCCACACTGTCTGGTGGGGTTAGGGGATTTTTAAAACCAAGAGCTGAGGAGAGGGGCTAAGAGTCCTAGGGGATTGGATCAAGATGATGGACAATGCACATAGATCCTCTCTCCATTTTTGTTCAAAATCCATGAAAATGTCTGGAAAGATATATTTCTTCAAATAAAAATATGTCAGTGTTGGTTGGTAAACAGGAAAAGGAATCATTTTCTGCCAGAAACTGAGAGATTTCTGGATTTTAGAAAGCAGAAGGGATAGGAGGATTGGCAAGAGCAGAGAGAGCCGTATCTTAAACAAACTACTCTGAACTTACATTTCCTTGAATCTGCTCTTACCACCTAGCAAACTGACAGGAAGAGGAGAAAGAGGTCCTGAGGCAATAATAAGGATAAATTAAAAGGGAAAAAAACCTATTGTCAGAACACTTAGGCTGTCCTTTCTCTTCCTCACTCCCTCACACTGCACAACAGGTGGTGGGGAGTGCTTGTCACCAGTCTAGAAGTTAACAACTAGACTCTAAGGAAAGTAAAGGAGGGCTCAAAGGTGGGTGTGGGACCCAAGGGAACAATAAGTCTCCATGATGGATGAAAGGCTGGAGACAATACAATAACATCCTTAAATAAGTAACATACATTTCATTTTACCAATGGAAAGGAGGGGTCTAAATTCTATGGGCATAAAGCAAGCAGGTTGATTGGGGACCTCGCTGTCCCTTCCAGGCAGGGAAGAGGCATAATGGAGACACTGAGGAAACCTACTTCAGTTCTGTACATTAATCAACCTTGTTTGTTATTCATAAAATGAATGGACAACTAATTATCACTAGACATTGGATAAAAACTAACAGTATGAAAGAGAAAAACCAAGTGAACTCTGTTGGGAACAGAGACAATTCAGAAAACTTAAGAAAACTTAAAATTTGTCCTAATTAGTATCCTCAATGAGATTCAAAAGACTATTGCAGTATGAGGTTCTGGGTTCAATCCCTGGTACCACCTAAAAAACAAAACAAAACAAAACAACAAAACAAAACATTGCATCCAGAAAAGTAGAACACACTACGCTGCTATGAAAAAGGAGCAATCAGAAAACAATTTTTCAAAATTAAAGTTTTGCTCACTGAAATTTAAAAATTAACAAGGGGCTAAATGATAAAATTGATGTAAATAAAAGTATATTAATGATAAAGTTGAGAAATCTCTTACAAAGAGAGACAATAAAATGTAAGAACTGTATTTAGACATCTGGAGGATCAATATATCATGTCCAACATCCATCTAATTGGAGTGGTAGTAGGAGAGAAATAGAGAGATGTGAAGAGATAATAGAAAGTATAGAAGAAAATTTGCCCAATAATGCATAAAGTTTGAGAATGACAGGGTCAATTGAATGGTAAGCAAAATGAATGGAAAAAAGGCCCATTAATTATATCTTAATGAAATATCTGAGCAAGAATGTTTAAACATTAAGATATTAGCTATGAAATTTACTAGTTTAGTAGTTCTGAAGAGAAAAGTTATGTTAATAGAGTCAGAATAATATTTTTGCACACACTCATCATTACTATTCAACAATATATTGGGTGAATAAGACAAGAAAAGCAATTATTAGATACAAACATTTTTAAATAAACTTAAAAAGAAGGATTCAACCTTACTGTTAATAAGAAAAAGCCACTTAAAATTTAACAACAATACAATTTGAATTTGTGCTCTTCAGATGAACATTTAAAAGCTTGAGAATGAGAAAATGGGAATTCTCACACACACTGCTGGGTATGTAAAATGGAACAGCTTTTACAAAGGGGAACATAGTGTATTTATCCAAACTTAAAAATTCATGATAAAGTGTCCTAGGTATCTATTGCAGAGAAGTACTTGCATGTGTCCATGAAACTCCATGTAGAGGAATGTTCATTGCTGTATTACTTATAGTAGCAAAAAAAAAAAAAAAAAAAAGAGTGATAACACACATATTGAAAATGGAAAAACAGTTAAAAGAAATGATGATGTATTCCTGTAAAATATTAGGTAGATGTGAAAAAAATTGAAATGCAATGTTTTGAAATTCTCAGAAACAAAACCAATATGATATTTGAAAATAAGGCAGAGAAGCACTGGGTGGGGGTGCCTGATGGCTACTAAATTTGCTTATTGTTCATGCAATGGGACCTCAGAGTCACATTGCCATGACAAGCCAGTGCCACACATTATTACATCATAGCCTGCTTGTCTCTCTAAAGGCCAGCTGTAGGCAGAGGCCCCATACCATTTGTAACAAGGCTTTTTTTCTGATGCAATTAATCCTTTAATCTACTCTCCTGCTAAACCACAAGTATGGGGAAAGAAGCATCCTCGTTTCCCCCACCCTTGCCAAATTCCAGTTTCTCAGATAGAGAAACTAAAGCTAATAAAATTGAGATTCACTGAAATTTTCTTAAAAATCTACAGTGCAAGGATTTATATTATAAATGAATTTAGTACCTTAATGTCTTTTAGGAACATGAGTGCTAGGAGTCAAGTGTGAGTATAACAGATATGATTTGGGCAGCTGCAAAAAAAAAAAAAAAGGCTGTATAAGAATAAAATTCTCTGTGTTTTGCCAGCAAAACTTAAACTTCCTTTATATGCTTCTTTTTCTGCTTGGTCTCAGAAAACTTAATCCTGATACAGCAGGACACTTTGGATTAAAGCTTAGTATCTTTTGAATAAATGTTCAGTCTGGTCCAGAAAATATTTCTATTCTAGTACAAGTATTATTTCAGTCACTGTCCATTTCAATGTTTAACTTCTGAATTTCCTCTCCCTTAGAGATCCAGTGAGTCTGGAGTCTGAGCCCCCACCCCAAAGAGTAGCATGGGGTAGAGAAGGAGGGTGGGTGCAATGAAGGGGAGTAACCTGCTTGCCCAGGCTTGTTTGGTTCTGGGAAGTGGCTGCTTCCTGTAGGGCAGTGGTGACCAGGGCTGTGACTGACATTGGCCAACTGTGTCCTTCAGGGCCCCTGCCCAGCTTCCTAAAACAGGTGACCTCAGGGAGGCCCAGCCACTTCTCACTGCCTCTCCCAGCTAGGTCCACTCAGACCTTTTGCTGATAGGGTCTCCATGTCCCTGCTGGGCCATTTTTGGGTGGCACTTGGCAGACTGCTTGAGTTCCAGGCTAATTTCTATCTGTTTGGGAGAATTCAGAAACAGTTATTGCCCAGTTCCTCCAAGCTAGGTCACTCCAGGTTCCTGCTGTCCTGCCCCTAACCTGGCACCATTAGACCTGTTGTAGGTTTTTCCAGAGAGCTAACACCAAATGTGATGCAGAACTCTTTTTTAGAAGGGTGAGTGAAAAGAATTTTAGGTATTACAATGGTTTATGATTCACTAAAGCTAAACCTTATTCAACGAGATCTTATTCCTTATTTTACCCTTCTCATTAAGGAGAACTTATAATTAATTAACTAAAATAAATTTATTTGAATTAATAATTAAATTAAAAATTTTCTACTTAGAGGAATGATAATGGAAAAAAGGTTGAGAATCACCCAACATAACCTGACTGAGGCTAAGACTCTCTTTTACCCAATATTGCAAAACAAACAAACAAACAAAACACAAAATAGCAAAGCAAAGCGAATTTTTCCCCTCAAAGTTCCTAAATTTCTCTCATAATATACAAAACAGTGAAAATAACATTCTATGAATCCAGCCCATTCTTAGAGGAGCAAGAAGTAATTTATCTTATAATCCTAACAGAGAAAGAGAACTATGAATTATTTTATACCTAATAATCAATGAACCATCTTGCAGAGATTTCTGTTACCCAAACATTGATCTCTACTCCTCTTTTTGCACCTGAAATAATTATAGAAGAGCAAGCTGATATAACAAAAATTAAATTTGGCTATAAAAATAATGAGTCAATCATATAATGTTTTACAGCTTTTTTTTGGTGGTGGGGGGGGGCGAGGGGCAGATAGGAAAACGATATTCTTACTCCTAATATTGATAAAGCTGTTGAAAAAGGAACTCATTTCTCTCTGTTACCATGATTTTTCCATGTCAACTTTCTCTGAATTATCTGCAGGTCAGGAGTTTCCATTAATGTGTGTGCTGATTCAAGCTAAAATAGCCTTTTATGAAACCAAACCAAACATCTACTACCTAAAAAAAGAGAGAAAAGAGAATTCAGACAGTTGGAAAACTCTCCCCTATACATTCAGTATTACCCAGGAGAATCATTTGAATTGGAGAACAGACCAGGTAATGAAAGCATTCTTCTGCCTCATTAAAAGTCCCACCACTTGGAGGAATGCTTGATTCTGCCCACTTCCGCCATTTTATTGTTGTATCATTAGAACTGTTACCTTCTTAATCACTTCAATAGCTGTAGAACCTCTTTAATGATACAAATGAGGCACTACTTATGCCTCAAATATGTGTGGGCAATTTTAATCCCAAAGCATTCTGTCTTCTCTTGGCTAATTGATCAAGAGGCTCTTTTCCCTTTCATTCATCTCTTTTAAAATTACCTTGGGTTCTGAAAGCAGTGTAAATGATCACTTTCAAACTTCCTTGCTCATTCCTTGTGAAATAAACTGTTACTACTTACACAAAAAATCCTGGAATATGGGATATTTTTAATTTTATAGGACACACTAAGTAAGAGCACTAACAGTGAGTAGAGTTTCATTCATTGGCTAACCCCATTTATCCAAAATAAAAATAGTGGACTAACTTTTCTATAAAACTTCTAATTCATCATAGGATCAAATCTGAGTCCTCTGTGTGTACTCCACAGTATTAGGTAACATAATTGTCACAGATATTTATTATTAAATCACTAGGAAATATTGTTGCTCTATTAGAGAATGTAGCAGGACTTTACAGGATGGGGAAAAAAAAAGGCTAGGGGTTCAAGTTAGGTCAAGGAGGAACTGGAGATTGCTATAGGTCCAGGTAGACATGGTTCACCATTCTTATTGCCACAGAGTAGAACCAGAAGAAGAAGTCAACTCACAGAGGAGAGGAGAGTCCAGCCGAGAGATAAAGAGAAATTTCTACCTCTTAACATTGTCCGGTGCTACCTGAAAGTCAGTTCTATCTCTGGGCTTTACATAGCCAATAAATTCTCCTCATACTTAAGGGTTTTCTGTCACTTGCCACTGAAAGAGACCTTTTTCAGTCAGATGGGTATAAGTGTGATCTCCATCATTATCTTGTTACTGAGAAAGGAATCTTATTGTGAACCAAAATAGTACCCACTTATGGCATAAGTGATCAGTAATAATTGTAGTTGTTGATCTGCAACAACAGCAAAAAAATCTAAATATTCTGCACGGGGTGGTATATGGGAATCTCCTATATTTTTGACATGACATTTATATAATCCAAAGCTTCTTTAAAAATAATTTTTTTAAAAAACCAATGGGATATCTGTATATAAAATATTGCCTTCTTTGGTGATGGTAAAAATGCCTTGTATTATTGCTGCTGCTTAGAGAAGTAAGGACAAAACATACAAGAGAATTGCAAGTCACATATTAATAAATTATTCTGTCATCCACATAGCTGGTAATTTAATGGCATTTATAATATTTAAAGGAAATTTCTTTCTATTGATAACCCCAAAGCAAAAACCCAAAATAAAATAAGCAAAAATGTTTGTAAATGGTCAAAACTCACCTGGAAAGTATGTTGACTTCAGGGGTCAACACAACAACAAAAGTGTGTTGACTTCAGTGGTCAAAAGCAAATTAATATTTTCACAAGAACATTGTACATGTAGAATGGAGGAAAGTTGGTCAGGCTCTAGGCTGTGACAGGACAAATCAGATAGAAAGTTATTGGAATATTGGCAAAAACAATAGCGCTATATGCCTGGATTTAAAAAATATTTAGGACAAAAATTATCCAATATGTATCTAACAATTGAAAATATGAAACACTATTTCATTATCAGACATTTATCTTAAGGATGTTTTTTTAAAGTACACAAAGGCATATGCATCAAGATGTTCATGGCATCTCTAAATGACTAGCCCTAGAGATATCCTTCTAACCCCTACACCCTCAGAATATGAATGTGAAGGGGATATGAGAATTCACAGGATGACATTTACCAATGACATAGCTCCTATGGGCTAAGAATGTCCCTTACAATTTTCTATTACCTAATAATACAATTAAAATAATATTCTTTCATTCTTCCATCAATTGCAATAAATGTAAATGATATAATAAGTATATATAATAATATTCTCTCATCAATTGTAATGCATGTTATTAATGGATAGGGGTATATGGAAACTATTTTCTGCATGATTTTTCTGTAAAACTATGTCTCTAATAAAAAAATTCCCATTATTGACCAAAAAATATATATGTGCTCAATCTGTCCACTTTTCCCTATTTCCACCACCGCTACCCTGATCCAAGCAATCTGCGTTTCTTGCTTGGATCACAATAATACCCTCCTAATCAGTTTCCCTAAAATGCTTTTTCAACATAGCAGTGAGAGTTATCTTTATAAAAAATAAAATAATTAGGTCATATTTATCCCTTGCTGAAAGCCCTTGCTTCCCATTTCACTTGGACTGAATTCCCCACTCCTTTCCTGGCGTATAGATTTCAACATGATCTATGCCGTGATCATCTCCACCACGTTCAGCACCAACCTCACTGTATCTCCACCTGCACTGGCTTTCTGTTTCCTAAACACACTAAGCTCACTTCCCCTCAACATTCCCCTTCCTGCAAATCACAGGCACCTTCACACTTGCTGTTGCTCTTCTGGGATGCTCTGACCCCCAATCTTCATGTCTTCAGAAAGCTCTCCCTGTCCAGCCAGCCTAAATTAGCCACCAGCCCCCCACCCCGACCCCTATTCCTGGCTCTAACATAACTGTTCTATTTCCTTTATTATGCTTCTCACCATCTGAAAACATATTCTTTTTTTTATTATTCTTTTTTTATTTTTTACTTTTAAAGATACTTAGATTACATAAATGATACATAAAAAGTGTGGGGGATTCCCATATACCTCACTCCCTCCCCCTCCCACACTTTCCCACATTAACAACATCCTTCATTAGTGTGGTACATTTGTTACAATTGATGAACACATATTGGAACATTGCCACTAAGTGTGGATCACAGTTTGTATTATAGTTTAAGCTCTCTCTTGCACAATTCTGTGGCTATGACAAGATATATAATCTCCTGTATCTGTCATTGCAGCATCATTCAGGACAATTCCAATGTCCTGAGGATGCCCCCATATCACACCTATTCCCCCCCCCCTCCATTCCTTCAGAACCTCCGGTGGCCACTGCCTCCACATCAACGATAAAGTTCTTCCATCTATTCATTTTTCTGTTTCCTCCCCACCCCTCTACTAGAATATACCCCAAACTAGAATATAAGCCTCCATCAGTGCAGGATCTTATCTGCCTTATTCTTCCCTATTTTCCTAGCACTTAGAACCCTATCTGGAGCATAGTAGCTCAATAAATCATTACTGTTGAGAGTGTTTTTAAAGACGAGTCTGGCCTTGAACAAGAAGAAAGAAAGTATTTATATATGTCTTGATCAAATGACTTATGTGGCCACAGGCAATCAATTATTTCCCTTTTTTATTTGGTTCCTTACTCTACAAAATGCTAGTAAAACTATTGCCTATATATTTGCCAACAGGAAAAGCTGAAACATGTCTTAGAAGACAAAGTATTTTTGTAGCATAAATATATGGTAAATATACAGGTGGCAGGGACAACAACTATTAAAACATGATTATTTACACCCCCACCCCCTGCTCCTAAGAAGCCCAGTCTTAGCATGGTCCCACAAATCAGAGTAAGAAATGTGGAGGAAATTGAAGAGGAAAGCAGGTCAACACATTTACACTGCAGATGGAGAAGATTACTCATCAAAGACGGGGAAAAAAGGCCAGAAGAACAAAAAGGAGTCCAAAGAAAACTATGAGCTAGAAAGAGTGATCTGGCTAGATTGGAGGGTGAGTTTTGGAGAGCTCAGAGTAAAAGAAGGTCGTTGGGTACAGCTAAGATACGAGAAGCTATGTTTGCAAAGGCGGGCACAGGGGTGTGGATAGATTTTCCACAAAGATTTTCTGTGGTTTAGGAATCCTTTTTTGCCTTTCCAGGAGAGGATAGTAAAGACTTAATCTGTTTTGGAATCAGTTTTTGGCTGCTAGGTTGATTGTTTTCTTTATTGCAAACCCACAGCCCCTTTCTGGGGTGTCACCAGCCAGCATCTGACCATCTTCTATACTACATTTTCTATGGACTTAAATGAGAAATTGTGCCTCAAATGCAACAAAATGCTTCCTGAAAGAATGTGAAGACAGTGACAAAGAACTCAATTAAATGTAGTTCATTGTAGGAGGCACTGGACTAGGATCTTGTAGAAGTTGATTAACTTGTCAAGGTCATATGGCCAAGCCAGAATTTGTACTGGGATCTTTTTGGCTGAAGAAAAGCCTTATGGCACCATGCCTTCTGGTGCTGATGAAGTAAAAGAACTTTGGACTTGGCAATAGAAAGCTGAGTGATAGATCTAGCTTTGGCTCTTACCAGCCATGAGACTTTGGGAACATCACAGAACCACAGTCTCACTTCTAAAATGAAAGGTTGAACCATATTAGTGGCTTCCAGACAACAGTATAAGAACCAGTGTCAGTTTGTGAGAAAATTAAAAATAAAAGAATGTTACATCTAACATCATTATATATTTGTTACTAGAAGATTGCTATGCAGCCTTTCTTGGAAATGGCTATTACTATTTTTATTGTAAAAATAACTTTTATTTTATGGTATCATGGTAATGCAGATAGTAGTTACTTTTGAAGAAAAAAAAGTGTCTTGGCTTATCAATACATAAAGTTCACAACCCTTTGGAATGTCCACTAACATCTGTGAATTCATTGAATTAGATTTTTTTCTCATGTCCCTTTTAGCTTTGACAATTCTGATGAGAGAAGAGAAATGGAGACTCAAATTCTTGAAGGGTCTAATCAAGTATTTAAATATTTAATAAGATTTGGGATAGGACAAAGGTGCTAAGCAGTTTGTAACAATCCAACTGTAACCTTTACTAGTTGCCCTGCCTTTAAAAAAAAAACAACACTGCTTGTCACAAACAAAATATCAAAATAAAGGTGTCAGTGGGCATATGTAGCTACTGGCCACCACTTTGCAAACAATGCTCAAATAATTTCTAACAGTTTTCTTCCGGTTCTAATGATCTGAGTCTCTATTTTGAATGCCCCACCAAAATATTAAGCACATAATTTTAAAAATAATTTCATTCAGTGGTCAGCATGGTAATAAAATCATGTTATATTGTGGTGTATAAATCCTTCTCATCATTATGGGTCATGTCTTTATATGCTATCAAAATGCAAGCTTTTTGTTGGGGTAAAAGATATGCGGTCTGGGCCTGTTAAGTATTTTAAGAAACATATGCTGGACTTAGATATTTGTGTCACAGCATACAGATGAACAGCAGAAATTCTACTATATCTCATTCTTTAAGTTTTTATTTTATTATTTCTTCTGGAATATGGTACTAGCATTCTCACAAACTTAATGAAATAAGTAATTAGGTTATCAGCTGCATTATAAAATCTAAAATGCAAGACTTGAAGCTACTGAAACAGTGTTCTAGTTTCAGGAATAGAACTGAAGGATTTTTTTCCTATCACTTTCTAAAAGTTCTAGTTTTTTGAAATTTCAATGTTATGAAATATTGGAAAGTATCCTTTTTCTGAATTGTAACTTTAATCCATCTTCCTTTCTCAGGGGAAAGAAAAGAATCAACCACAAAAGAAACGATCTCCTGGAGATACGTAGAATGAGAACGAACACCATCAATCTACCTAAATCTTTGTCTTGATATATGATTTTAGACAGGAGTACAAAGGGGAACTTCTCTACCTGATGAGTATCCAGACCACTTTGGTGTTGGTTCCCACAAAAGCAAAATGGGGAAAAATGTATGAATGGTTTGAGTATGATTTGAAGCAACTGAGAGAATCAGAACAGAAGGCACTCTGAGAGATAAAGACCCCCACTCCCTTGTTTAGAAGTGAGACCCTCATTGAATAAAGGACAGTCAGAGTCCCACAGCTAGCTAGTGGCAGAGCCAATACTGGAACTAATATCTGCTGACAAGTTAGTACTCTTTCTACTATTCTAGATTAATGACTAGATAACATTTGTCTTGGCCATTTTTGCAAGCCTCAGCCTCTTCTAGTCCTTAGTCTCCATTGTGACATTATCTTTAAAATTTTATCCTTACAAGGGCTGATTGACCGAGATGGCGGTATAAGATGCTCCAGGGTGCTGTTCCACCACAGAATCTTTGAAAAGCTAGCAAAAAAACTGGCACGATTATCTTCCTCAGAACTCCAGAAAACAGATAAAGGGTTGCAGTAACTGGGTAAGTGCCAAATCAAGAAAACACAGCTTTAAAAATAGAGAAACGTGTGGCACCATTGCTGGCCCCTCACCTCTAAACCATGGGTGTGGAGCTAAACTGCATTCCCGTTGTAGGTCCAAGGGACTGTTTCAACAGGAGCATAATAGCTCCTATGTACATACTAGGGTGCCAGTATATCAGTGCCAATATATTGGGTTGCAGCTTGAAAGACTGAGCAGGAATAACACCTTCCCAGAGCTTGCCCTACAGGCAGGAGCAGCTTGTGGGCAGCTAAAGCTCAATAAGAATCAATTAAGTCAAAGTGGACTGGGGCAAAGGATTACCTGCTTTAAGGCATAATGGAGCAGCTGGGGAAGAGAAGAAAGTCTATTTCATAGAGAATAGAAGGTGTATTTGAATTCCTGCAATTGGGAGAATTACTAAGACCATGAGCAAGCACAAGCCTAGGAAAATAATTAGGCTCAGAAAAGATGGAGAGGACCCTGCCCTTCACTTTCTCTTCAGACTGATTTTCTTAACAGGGTCGTTAAAGTCTGAAGGAGCCAAAACAGAATTATTTTAAAAAGACTGTGAAGGGTGCTTTTTTGTGCTGGTTTGTTTGGTTTTGTTAGCTCCTGGAACTCACAGAAATTTCTGTCATATTGCTAGCTGGATACAAACTTAAGAAATAGATGGCCCACTAAATCCCAAAGATAACACTTTTAAATATTAAAACGAACAGTGTACCACAAAGGATTACAAGACAAACAAAGAAATAGAAAATGGTGACCCACCAAAAAGAACAGTATAAAAACCCAGAAATCATCAACAAAGAAGGCCAGATGTTGGATATATCCAGTAAAGACTTTTAAAAAATGATCCTCAATATGCTCAAGGAGATGAAGGAAAATACAGAGAAAGAACTAAAGGATATCAGGAACGTGATGAATGGACAATATAAGAATCTGAATAAAGAGAGAGAAATATTAAAAAGGAAACAAATATAAATACTGGAGTTGAAAAATCACAATAACTGAAATGAAAAATTCCCTAGAAGGTTTCAATGGCAATATGGAACTGGCAGAAGAAAGATTCAGTAAACTCAAACACAAAAAGGTCGAAATGATTCAGGCTGAGGAGCAGTAATAAAAAAGAATGAAAGCGAAAAGAGAACAGAGTTTAAGGGCCCTGTGGGACAGCTTCAAGCATACCAATATAAGCACTATGGGAGTCTCAAAAGGTTAAGAAAGTGAGAAAAGGGCAGAAGGAATAATTCAAAGAATATGGCAGGAATACTGGCAGAAAACTTCCAAACTTGAAAGACATGCATATGCACATTTACAAATTCCAATGAACCCCGGTGTGAACATGAAGAAAACTATGTCCAGACACATAGTAGTCAAACTTTCAGATGCCAAAGATAAAGAAAGAGTTCTGAAAGCTGCAAGAGAAAAGCAGTGTGTTATGTACAAGGGCATTCCAATAAGATTAAGTGATGATTTTTCATCATAAACCAGGGAGGCAAGAAGGCAGTAGCATGAAATATTTAATGTGTTGAAAGAAAAGAATTGCCAGTCAAGAATTCTGTATATGATGAGGCTTTCTTTCAAAAACGAGGGAGAGATTGTCATTTCCAGATAAACACAAGCTGAGGGAGTTTGTCACCATTAGACCTGCCCCACAAGTAATGCTAAATAGAGTTCTTCAGATTGAAAGGAAAGGACTAGACAGTGTATCAAAGTGATATAAACAAATAAAGACCTCTGGTAAAGGTAACAATATAGATAATTTAAAATGCCAGTACAACTGTATTTTTTGATATGTACTCCACTTTTTACTTCTTACAGTTTCTGAAATACAAATGAATAAATAGTAAAGATAAATCTATGGTTTTAGACAAACAATGAATAAAGATATAATGTGTAACAAGTACAACAAATAGGTGGGGGGACAGAGGGGCATAAGAACAGTGTATGTAATTGCTATTGAAGTTAACTTGGTTTCAATTGAAATGTGATTCTTACAGATTTAGAATGTTAAACTTAACCACTACAAAGTATCTGAAAATATATATATATAAAGAAATCAAATGGGATGCAAAATGGTACACTATAAACAATCAAATAAATATAAAAGAATGCATTAATGAAATAGAGGGGCAAAAAAGGTATGACTTAAAAGCAAATAGCAAAATGGCAGGTGGAAGTACTGTATTATCAATAGTTATTTGTATGTAAATGGATTTAACTCTCCAGTCAAAAGGCAGAGGTTGAAAGAATGGATAAAAAAAAATATGACTCAACTACATGCTGTTTACAAGATACTTACTCACTTTAAATTCAAAGACAGAAGTAGGTTGAAAGTGAAGCAATGGAAAGCCATAGCCCATGCAAAATGTAAAGAAAAGAGATTTGGGATAACTTTACTAATATCAGATGAAATAGACTTTAAGTCAAACTGTCATGAGGGACAGAGAAGGTCACTGTATAAAGGGCTAAATTCAACAAGAAGACAATTATAAGTAGAGACCCAAAATATATGAAGCAAATATTGACAACTTTGAAGGGAGAAATAAACAGTTTTACATTAATAGTAGGATACTTCAACACACACTTGCAGTAATGGAAACAAAATCTATATATAAAAGTAATAAGAAAATACAAACCTTGAGCAATACTGTGAACCCATTAGACATAACACACACATATATAGAACAAACCACAAAACAGTTACAGAATACACATTCTTCTCTAGAGCACATGCGTCATTCTCCTGGATAGACCATATGTTAGGACACAAAACAAGTTTCAATAAATTTTAAAAAATTGAAATCATACAATGTATTTTCTTAGACCACACAGAGTGAAGTTAGAAATCAATAACAGAAGGAGAACTGGAACATTCCTGAATATGTGGAAATTAAACAATACACTCTTAACCAGTGGGTCAAAGAAGAAACCACAAACGAAATTAGGAAATATTTTGAGGCAAATGAAAATGAAAACACAGCATACTAAAACTTATGAGCTACAGCAAAGGCAATGCTGAGAGAAAAGTTTATAGCTCTAAATGCTTACATTTGAAAAGAAGAAATATCTTACATCAGAGACACAACCTCACAACTGGAGAATCTGGGAAAAAAGAGCAAACAATCCCCAAAATGAGAAGAAGGAAGGAAATAATAAATATTACAGGGGAGAGAGTTGAAATAGAGAACAAAAAAACAATAGAGAGAATTAACAAATAACTAATAGCAGAAGGGAAAGGGGGAATATTACTACCAACCTGTTAAATAAAAAGGATTATAACAGGATACTTGGAACAATTGAAGAACAACAGATTATATAATCTAGATGAAATGGACAAATACCTAGAAATATACTACTTACACTGACTGAAGCAGAAATCGAAGATCTCAGCAGACCCAAAACATGTAAAAAGATCAAACCAGTAAATGAAAACCTCTCAACAAATAAAAGCCCATGACCAGATGGCTTCACTGGTGATTTTTACCAAGCATCTAAGAAGAATTAAGGCTAATCCTGCTTAAAGTCTTCCACAAAATCAAAGAGGAGGAAATACTTTCTAACTCATTCTATGAGGCCAAGGTCATCCTAATACCAAAGTCAGATATAGATACCACACACACACACAAAAAGAAAATTACAGACCAATATCCCTTGTGAACATACATACCAAAATCCTCAACAAACTACTAGCCAACAAAATCTAACAGCAGATTAAAAAGAGTTATACACCATAATCAAGTGGGATTTATCCTAGGTATGCAACGGTGGCTCAACATAAGAAAATTAATTAATGTAGTACATCACATTAATAGAACAAAGGAGAAAAACACATCATCACCTGATATAATGCAGAAATGGCATTTGACAAAATCCAGCACCCCTTCTGGATAAAAATACTTAGAAATAGAGAATAGAAGGAAACTTCCTCAACATGATAAAAGACATATACAGAAAAGTCTACAGCTAACATCATATGCAGTGATTAAAGACTGAGAACTTTCCCTCTAAGATCAGGAAGAAGAAAAGGATGCCCACTGTCGCACTGTTATTCAACAATGTACTAGACATTCTAGCTAGAGCAATTAGACAAGAAAAAGAAATATAAGGCATTGAAATTGGAAAGGAAGAAGTGAAACTTTCCCTGTTGGTGGATGACATGATTCTATATTTAGACAATCCTGAAAAATCCACAAGAAAGCTTTACGGCTAATAAACAAGTTTAGCATATTTTCAAGCAAGAAGATCAACATGCAAAAATCAGTAGTGTTTATATACACTAATAATGACCTGTCTTAAGTTGAACTCAAGAAAAAAACTCCACTTACAATAGTAACCAGAAGAATCAAATATCTAGAAATTAATTTAACTAAACATGTGAAGGACTTATACACAGAAATCTACAAAACACTGCTAAAAATAATTAAAGAGAGCGTACATGGAAGGACATTCCATGTTCATTGACTGGAAAACTAAATATTGTTAAGATGTCAATTCTACCAAAAATGATTTACAAATTCAATGCATCAGCCTATTTTTTTCAGAAATAGAAAAGTCAATTATCAAATTTACATGGAAGGGTAAGAGGCCCTGACTAGCCAAAACCATCTTTAAAAAGGAAAATGAAGTTGAAGAACAAATACTTCTTGATTTTAAAATTTATGACAAAGCCACAATAATCAAATCATCATGCTACTGGCACAAAGATAGACCAGTGGAATCAAATTGAGAGTTCAGAAATAAACCCTCACACAACTTTGGCCAATTGATTTTTGTTTTTTAAAGATTTATTTTATTTATTTATTTCTCCCCCCCCTCGTTGTTTGAGCTCACTGTTTTGTTCTCTGTGTCTGTTCATTGTGTGCTCTTTGTGTCTGCTTGTCTTCTATCTTAGGAAGCACCAGGAACTGAATCCAGGACCTCCCATGTGGGAGGGAGGTGCTCAATCATTGAGCCACATCTGCTCCCTGCTTATTGTGTCTCATTGTGTCATCTCATTGTGTCATCTTATTGCATCAGCTTGTTGCACCAGCCCATTGTGTCAGCCTGCTGTCTTGCTCATCTTCTTTAGGAGGCACTGCGAACCAACCTGGGATGTCCCAAGTGGTAGGCGGGCACCCAAATGCTTGAGCCACATCCGCTTCCCTGGCCAATTGGTGTTTGACAAGAATGCCAATCTACTCTCTGAGGAAACAATAGTCTCTTCAACAAATGGTGCTGGGAAAACTAGATATCCATATGCAAAGGAATGAAGGTGACCCCTACCTCATACCATATACAAAAATTACTTCAAAATGGACCAAAAACCTAAATATAAGGGGAAAAAACTATAAAACCCCAGAAAAAAACAAGGAGAAACATCTTCAAGGTCTTGTGTTATACAATGGTTTCTTAGATTTTACAGCAAAAGTATGAGCAAGAAAAGAAAAAAATAGATAAATGGGACTTCATCAAAATTAAAAATATTTGTGCACCAAAGGACTTTGTAATGAAAGTAAAAAGACAGTCTACAGAATGGGAGAAAATATTTGGAAACCACATATCCAATAAAGATTTAATATCCAGAATATATAAAGAAATCCTACATCTCAAAAACAAAATGATAAACAACCCAAATTTAAAAATAGGCAAGAGACTTTAACAGACATTTCTCCAGAGAAGATACACAAAGCACATGAAAAGATGCTAAAAATCACTGGCTATTAGGGAAATGCAAATCAAAACCACATTGAGGTATCATTTCACACCCACTAGAATGGCTATCTTTTTTTTTTTTTTAATTAGAAAATTACGGTGGAAATGTGGAGAAATAGAAACACTGGTTCATCATTGGTGGGAATGTAAAGTGGTGCAGTCATTGTGGAAATCAGTTTGGCGGATCATCAGAGAATTAAGTATTGAATTACTGTATGACCTGACAAACCCCACATCTAAATGCATATACCCAAAAGAATTGAAAGCAGGAACTTGAAGAGATATTTGCACACAAATGTTCATAACAGCATTATTCACAATTGCCAAAAGAAGGAAGCATTCCAACTGTTCATGAACAGATGAAGGGATAAACAAAATGTGGTAGCTACATATAATGGAACATTATTCAAGCATAAAAAAGAATGAAGTTCTGATACATGAAACAACATGGATGAACATTGAAGACATCATGTCAAGTGAAAGAAACCAGGCCAAAATGATGTACATTGAATGATCTCACTGACATGATTTATAAATCAAGAAGATTTATAGCGTCAGAAACAAAATATAGGTTACCAGGGGCTGCTGTTGATATTTGGAATGGGGAGTTAATACTTAATAGATACAGAGTTTCTATCTCGGGTGATGGAAGCATTTTGGATGTGTTGATGGTAGCACAACATTGTGGCTGTAATTAACATCATGGAATTTTATATTTGAAAGTGA
This sequence comes from Tolypeutes matacus, assembly GCA_026826555.1. Lineage (NCBI taxonomy): Eukaryota > Metazoa > Chordata > Mammalia > Cingulata > Chlamyphoridae > Tolypeutes > Tolypeutes matacus. The sequence goes on from JAKSZT010053791.1 coordinate 9,271,511, forward strand.
CCGGATGTAGCTCAGTGGTTGAGTACCTGCTTTCCATGTATGAGGTCCCGGGTTCAATACCCGGTGTCCCCTAAAAAAGAGGCGTGGGGGGATTTTATGTTGTATGTATGTTATTAGAATAAATTTAAAAAAAAAACTATAGGACTGTACAAAACAAAGGGTAAATGCAAATATAAGCTACGGACTATAGTTAATAGTATAATTATAATAATATGTTTAAACAATTGTAACTATAGTACCACATTAAAGCAAAGTAATAATAATAGGGGAAACCCTATGTGAGGGGGGTATATGGGAACTCTGTCTTTTCTGCATGATTTTTCTCTAAACCTACAACTTCTCCAATAAAAAATTAATTAAAACATTTTTCCCCTTGGCTAAACTTTGAGCTTCTCAGTCTCCCCCTTTGCATTGCCACAATTTGCAGCTGTATGCATTGATATTTTATGTTTTTGGATTTTCAGTTCTGATCTAACTTTTCTTTTGTATTCATGGGGATCCTTCTGGACTTTTCTCTGAATTTTCAGAAGTCAACAGTATTGAAACCTAGGGCCACATTTTCCAAAGTGAGGTCTATGTAAAAACAAAGTTCCATGGAATGATTCCATGAGCTTCTATTGTACATTGTGAGTGTAAAAAGAATTCAATGGTCCAATACCTCTAAGAAACACTGATGTAAATAGTTTCAGATTTTTTTCCTGCATAATTTCTCAGAGCATGAATTTCCAAGAGGGTGATATAGTAAGATTGCTGTTACCTATGTTTTGGAACCCTGTTTTTTTTCAAGGAGCATCTTGAAGGACTATGTTCTGTGGAGTTAACTTATGAAAATTCTAGTCTATGATAATGATCATCAAATAATAGTCCATAGAGAGTAACCTGGGGAGCTTAACAAACATTCCTAAGGGAAGGCCTCATCTCCACAGACACTTGGAGACCTTTGGAAGTTGACTTTTAAAAACCATCCTAGAGGGTATGGAGTCTTTCTTTTTGGAGTAATGCAATTGTTCTAAAATTTTTGTACAACATTGTGATTATGCTAAAAGCCATTGATTATACACTTTGGATAGGTCATATGGTATATGAATGTAACTCAATAACGATGCTTATTGAACAAATAAATAATTGCACAAGAATAGCCAGAAATGGCAGCTATGTACATCAGGGGAAACTGAGAGATTGAGAGGTGAAGAAATTTCTTCTTTGTCTGTTTATTATTATTATTATTATTGAAATAATGAAAATGCTCTAATGATGATAGAGGTGATGAATGTACACCTAGGTGATTGTACCAATTACTATTGATTGTACAGTTTGGATGAATTGTATGCTTTAATAACATGTATCAATAAAACTAATTTGTTTTAAAAACAAAAAGCAACCTAGAGCATCGCTTCTCAAACTTTAGATTGGATAGACAGTATCTTGGATTTTGTTAAATGCAGACTCTGGTTCCATTTGCCTGTGGGGGCCCTCAACTCTGCATTTCTAACAGCACCTGGGTGATGCTGTGGCTGGTGGTCTGAGACTCACACTTGGAGTAGCAAAGCCACAGTGATGATTTTGACTACCCAAAGTTCTCTGCTTTTGTTATTATCGCATATGTCACTGTCTCCCACAGTTTCTGTCACTTCCAATACATGAACAAGTATTGCCTTGGTTATAATTAGGTTTAGCGTAGTTATTTCCTTCATTGCTTTTCCTACCATCGGAGAGGTGGAACAGTTAACAAATATGTCAAGATTTATCAGATGCTGTTACTTGAACTTAACGTGATGTCCATATAGTTGCAGTCCACGTAATGTACTAGTCTATCACAAATTTGTTCCAGTTTTGTGATCTGTCTCAGGTACATGCCATCCTGGCCTCCAGTCTTACTGAACAGTCTACAGTCTACTCAAAATCTTCGTTTTCCAGGCAACACAATCTGGGTATTACTATTATTACATTAGTCCCAGATTAGTATTTCCTTCTTTACATCCATATGCTTTACTAGATCAGCAGCTTACTCCAAATAGCCCTGGGAATGTCTTTGGTCCTCTGTGGACCAGTCCTCTTGACAATATGATGGCTCTGCTAGACCCTTCTCCTGATCAGGGGCATTTTGGCTGAAGAGAAAAGGATGCTGCTCCTTGCCCTAAACTCTTTTTCCATGACTTTCCTTACTTCATGATGGATTTCCTAATCTTCTCAAGATTCTACATACTAATTAGGCATGTTTATTCATGGATGTTATTATTATGCTCACATACCAGTGGCCGCCCTCTCTCTGAAACTTCCATATGGCCTGTTGTGCTTCCATATGCTTTCATGTGACTGGATGTGTTACCAAGTCCACCCCAAGAAGATCATATATCTTGCTCCCTCTCTTCAATCTCCCATTGCCTTAATATCCTGGGATAAGTACACTGGCCAACTGTCCTGCTCTCTTTCTTTTTGATAGGCACATATAAATATACAGATACGCATTATTTTGGCCCTATGTCCCCAATAGGCTGTAAAATTTGGATTTAGGATGGAAAAAGAGATTCTGTTTGGCTCAACTCACATTCTCCAAGACAGTTTACCTGAGAGACTTGTCTAGCATATAGTCTACTTTGGGGTATGTTTTATGTGCACCTCAAAATCATGTGCTCTGCAGTTATTGGGTATGGAATTTTATAAATGTCAATTAGCTTAAGTTGATCAACAGTGTGGCTAAATCTCCCATATCCTTATTGAATGCTTTGTTGTCTTGTTCTATCAATTACTGGGAGATGATTGTTAAAGTCTCCAACTATAATTGTGTATTTGTCCCATTCTCCTTTCAGTTTTTCTTCCTGTTTTTGGTTTAGCTGTTATTAGGTGCATACACATTTAGAATTGTAATGTCTTCTGAATGAATTGATTCTTTTATTCAAACGAAATGTCTCACTTTATATCTGGCAATAATTCTTGTCTTGAATTATGCTTTCCCTGTTATTAATATAACCAGACCAGCATTCTCATGACTAGTGTTTACTGGTATCTCATTTTTCATCACTTTACTTTTAGGCCATTGATTTTATTTACAAGACTTGCTTTTTTATTGTTTGACAATCTCTGCCATTTTATTGGGGCTGTAGTCCATACACATGTAATGTAATTGTTGATGTAATTGGGTTTAAATTATTCATCTTGCTCTTTGTTTTCTATTTGTATCATTGGTTCTTTATTTGTTTTTACTTTCTTGCCTTTTTATAGAACTAATAAAGAATTTTAAAAATATTTCATTTTATCTTCTCTATTGGCTTTTAAACTGTACCTAAAAGTTTTATTCTTTAGTGGGGATTACAATATGCATCCCTAAATTATCACAGTCAATCACAAATTAATATTGCTTGATGTATAATGCATGTACCTTACAACAATTTACTTCCATTTATCATTTTACTTCTTTTTCTGCTATTGTTTTCATTTTTCATACCTTTAACTTCTACCTATATTATAAATCTAGTAAAACATTGCTAATGTTTTTGCTTGTAACAGTAAATAGATTTTTTAAATAAGAAAAGATAAAATAATCATTTATATGTGCTCACTTATTTACTATTTCTGGTCCTCTTCTTTCCTTTGTGTAGATTCATATTACTTCCTTTCACCCTGAAGAACTCCCTTTAGCATTTTCTGTACTTTGGATCTTCTGATAATGAATTTTATTCCTTTAATTTATCTGAAAATGCCTTTATTCCACCTTCATTTTTTCTTTTTCTTTTCTTTTTTCTTTCAGATAAATATAAATTCACAGGAAGTTGAAAAATACACAAGGGGAGGGGGCCAAGATGGCGTTAGTGTAGGAGGGCACACACTGCAAGCTCCCAGAGCAAGGCGGATTGGGGACGGGGTCCTGCCCGGGGGTCTGTGCTGTGCACGCGTGGAGTGAGAAGCTTGGGACATCTATCTGCGCGGATCGGCAGCGTGGACCGAACGGTGGAGATTCGTGAGTTTTGAGACTGCCAGTGGAGGTTGGCACAGGTGGCTGAGCCCCGCAGTTAGGGAAAAAAAAATAAAACGGCCATTTGGAGCCGTGGGCGGGGCGAAAAAGTTTTATTTTCTGGGGATCTGGCTGCCTGGTGCCCCTTGGACCTTGTGTGAACAGAGCAAACGAGCTAATCAGCACCCAGTGAACCGGAGGGGTGATTTTGGTCGGGAACGGAGCTGATTTCCCTAGCCACCCAGGGATAAGACCCTGGCCACTGTGGAGCCAGGAGGAAGGGACACTTCCCAAAAAAGGGAGGGTTCTGTTGGAAGACAGGGAAGGGTATTTTATATTTTTAGACATCGATCTGGCTGCCTGCACCGCCCCATAGATTTGGGGAGCAGATAAGCCGACCTGAAGCAGCATTACGCTGAGAGCAGACGCGAATCTGCACTCAAACTGATTTACTGAGCAGCCCGGTGACGCTGGAGCTTGGCGCCAGAAGGGGCGGAATCCGCCGTCTTTAGCACACCTCACTGACTAACATCAGAGCTTCAGCTAACCTTGGGAGTCCGGAAAGTGGGACGTGCTTGATTAATTTCCATGGGCCCAGCTAGGGTCCCTTCCGTAAGGGGCTTGGTCTAGAGGAGGAATTATTTTGGGTCCTGCATTTGACTAAAAAAAAAAAAAAAAAAAAAAAAAAAAAAA
>JAKSZT010053791.1:9287695-9327954 GCA_026826555.1 Tolypeutes matacus
CCTTCCTTCCTTCCTTCCTTCCTTCCTTCCTTCCTTCCTTCCTTCCTTCCTTCCTTCCTTCCTTCCTTCCTTCCTTCCTTCCTTCCTCCCTCCCTCCCTCCCTCCCTCCCTCCCTCCCTCCCTCCCTCCCTCCTTCCTTCCCTCCCTCCATTCTTTCCTTCCTTCCTTCCTTTCTTTGCTGTTGTTACAATGGGAACAAAGGTCTTTGCTTCCTTCATCATGCTATTTTAAATAATCACAAAACAAAAAAGAAACACATACTTCCCCACTTGTTATTTTAAATAGGTAAACCTAGGACACATTTAATTGCAAAATAAATAATTCTTACTAGCAAACTTTTAAAATAAACTCCTATTACTATGGCCCGGATGATGGTTACCATTCAATTTACCTTGATTTCTAGACAACAGTTGAAATCTTCCTGAGGCACATGAAGGGCTCTCTGGCTATACTGGGTCTTATAGGGTCACTGCTGATTTTGTGTGTGCTGTGCCAGCACTCTAGTTAGGATAGTTTCTGTGACTACCTTCTTAACAGCTTTGCAAGGAAAGCATTCCCTCAGGTTTTGCTTCCCTTTTATGACTCTTCCTTTGCTTTTTCTTTATAAAAGAGAAAAATGCCTGCACTGAAGACAGAACCTCACCCTGACCCTACAGCATGACCATCAGAAGCCTTTAATTTCTCTTTGACTTTTGGAGAAAGAGACAAACATCTCTTTTTTCATAACTTTCCTACCTGGAAATGAGTAGCTTTAGTGTCATTAAAACTCATTTATAATTGCTCTCTTGGCAGCTCTTTAGTAATGATGATAGTCCCAAATTCAAAACTTCCATGTCTGATTTTTTAAAGAATTTGCTACCCTGTTAAAGTATACACTGAATGAAATTTAAACCTAGTTTTTAAAGTTAATTTATAATGGCTTCATGACTTTGCTGTTTAAATTATATTCATCATTGTTATCCTACTTTTAAATTGACTATTTATGTTAATATCATTACATTTTCTTCATAATTGGAAAAGGAATTTAAAATGGAAATCAAACCCAGAGATATATATTAAAAACAGTTGCTGAAAACATTAAACTCCATGAGTTCTCTCTGGCCATGAGGAGGAGATTGGGGCTCTTCTTCCTTTCCCTCTATCTTGAGCCCTCTTCTGATTGTTGAATAATGCTTGCAGTCATTGCCACTTAGATTTTTCTACAGTCTAGTTTCATTGTGGACTAAGGAAGAAGCAAAAAGAGGGGATTCTAGACAGAGTGGAACAAGGGTTTTTGTCTACCTGGTATTTGGAATCAGAGGATAAGAGCCAATTGGAAAGATTCTATCCATCTCTTTTATTTTCTCCTCCATACTTCCCCCCCAAATTACTTTTTCTCCTTGTCTTTTTCATATCCATTGCCTTCTAAGAAATATTCATACATTTATACAAGATCAATGTAGTCCTGAAATAACCTCCAAGTTTATCTCTTTGACATTCATGTCAATGTTTGTCTTGGTTATAACCAAACCATCAGCTTCTGACGCTTCTAGAAAGCATTAAAAGGGTTTGAGTTACTCAAAATGTAGCCATAATTGCCAGTTTTCAAGGAGAATATCAAACAGATGAAAAAAATCTATGATTTTCAGTAGATGACAGGTTAGGGTACTACTTGAACACAAGGTTATTGGAATTGCTATACAAATCAATATATTTCTTTCCAAAATGATTGATTATATATACATAGATTATATGAATTTTATATGGTTTTCTTCTTTGACAGGGTCACTTTTTTTGTCTATTATGAGTTTGTAATATATTGAGGCCAAATCACAGTAGGACAGGAATAATAAAAAAGTTTCTTTTAGCACTAGTGGACATCCCCCTGTATCAGTTAGGAATGGCATTAAGAAAATAATAACCGATAAATGTAAAACTATTAAAAGAACCATTTTAAAAAGTGGCTTTAGTAAAACAGATATTTACTTCTTTCATACCTAGAAGAAGTCTGAAAGTAGGCAGCTAAGCATTGGGATGTTAAGTCCATGGTCATTAGATGCCAAGGCTCCTCTTACCTTTCTATTTTGTCACCCTAGGGTATGGCTTCCAACCTAGAGATCACCTCATGGCCCAATAGGGTTGCTGAGGTCATGGCAATTATGTATTGGAAGTAAGAAAGGGAAAGAACAAAAGGGATGTTCTGCCAACAGAGTCAACAACCATTAAAATGTAAGTTCCACAGAATACTCTCCATTATATTTCATTAACCATAATGTAGATATATTCCCACTACTAGCCACAAAGAGGGTTGGGAAATATAATCTTCTATCTAGGCATAATGCTGTCTTCTACTACTAAAGAAGAAAGTGGAAATGGATAGTGAAGAACAACTGGCAATCTCTGCCACATTAACCCAAGCCTAAAAGTAGATGATGGGTCTTTGGATCATCATGAGCATCTGTTGAAATTATGGAGCACCTCTATAAAACTTTACCTTCCACTTAAGAATGTCTAAAGACAGAAGAAACTACCAGAGAATGTCCAGAGAAGGATGAATAGGAGGTAGTGAATGTAGAAAGCATATCTTTTGAATAATAGTAATTATTAGTTGTTATCAAGTATATAAAAAGGTATAGCTTTAAAAGAGGAATTAGACTTATTCTATGAGAACCAGGAATTGCTTTTATTTCATTGGAGCTGTCCAGTAATGGGTACTACTTGAACACAAGGTTATTGGAATTGCTATACAAATCAAGATATTTCTTTCCAAAATGATTGATTATATATACATAGATTATATGAATTTTATATGGTTTTCTTCTTTGACAGGGTCACTTTTTTTGTCTATTATGAGTTTGTAATATATTGAGGCCAAATCACAGTAGGACAGGAATAATAAAAAAGTTATTATTTCCCATCCCTATAAAAAATTTTCCATCCCTATAAAATTCAAAAAGTTGAGCTCTAGAAATTATTTTGAAGAAATTGCTAGAAAATTTTGTAAAGTTAATAATAATTCCAATGTTTAAAATGTCAGAAAATGTGAAATAACTTATTTACCCAACAATAAAGGACTGGTTGAATAAGTTATGGTAGAGCCACACAATTTGCAGGCTTTAAAATGACTGTATAAATACTTATTTACTGACAGAGAAAGAAGTTCATGATATACAATAGAATAAACTTACAGAACAAACATTATAGTATGATTTTATATGTGTCTGTAGACTGATAGCTATACACCAAAGGTTAATCTGATGGTGAGATTGTGGAGATATTTTTTCTTCTTTGGGGAAGTATTATATTTTAAAAATCATTATCTAGGGGGTGGATGTGGCTCAAATGGTTGGGTGTCCGTCTGCCATATGGGGGACCTGGGTTCGATCCCTGGGACCTCCCGGTAAAATAAAAAATATATATATAGAAGGTGCATGGGCTGCCAGGCTCTGTGTGCCAGTGAGCCGCCAGGCCCCGGGAGCCATGCAGCAAGATGATGATGTAACAGGAGAGAAAAGCAGGGGAGAGACAAGACAAGATGCTCCGAAAGCTCGAAAACCAGGAACCGAGGTGGTGCAGGTGGCAGAATCCCTCTCTCCTACAGAGGAGGTCTCCAGGATCGAATCCTGGTGAAGACTGGAGGAGGAGGATGAGAGGAGATGGCAGGAAACAGACACAGGATTGCCCAGCAAATGGACACAAAACAAATAGCAAATGGGGAAGGGAGGGTTTAAAATGGATAAAGTAAATAAATAGATCCTAAAAAAAAAAAAAATCAGTATCTAAATGTTTAGAAATGAACATGGATAGTAATATATTTAAGGAGAAAACAAGCTGAAGAATAATTTGTCAGGGACAAGGCAGAAGGGATTGGATAGAAGGTTAAAACTGATTTCCCCAACTCTAAGATTACATGATGCCAAAATTCATGTTCATGATCCAAGTGCATAAGCCCAGAAGCCTCATGGTCATGGGAAAAAGAAGATGATATGGTTAAAATATTGTCTCTTTGGATGGTTTCCAACATGAATAATCTCCACACTCTTAGGTGATCAAGGAAAGATCCTGTGAGTTTTGTTGGCCGAGCTCAAAAGGGCTCAGTACCTGATTTGTGAGCCTTCATAGCCTGGGATCTCAGTGATGTGCCTTTCTACAGTCTCTCTTTATCCTCACACTGGATTCTTCAACACAATGCTGGACAACTGACAGTTGTGGCTTTCTAAGAACAAACTACTTAAACCTGTTTTATTTGTGCCTTGTTACCTTTTCTTCCTTAAAATCTACAGCCCTGCAACTAAAAACATACCAGTCAGAAACTGAGATCTTAAAATAGCTCTTATCCCCAGCTGAAAGAAGATATGGCTATCCAAAGTCATGCTACTCTGAGAGGTAGCAAAGCAACAACAACAAACAAACAGACCAAAAACCCTGTAGAACTTTTGGAGGATGAAGCAAAAGGAAGATTTTGGAAAATACAATACTCTCTTTAGAAAATTTTGTAGCTTGTGTTGATAAAGAATGGATTATTTATTTTCTCAAAATTGTGAATGAGTAAATGTGTCCATGTTTGTGCATCCCAAGGTTCTTTTCCCAGGAGTACTGGTAGATTTCCACCAATCAGTCCAGCCATATACTCACCTCGTTCTGCACCTGACACATGAGCAAAATGATTAATTGGGCTTACATACACATACAGTTCATAGTTATGGAAATGATTCATATTAATTCCATGTCAGGATCTCACACACAATCTAGGCTAATAAAAGAGAATGGATTCTTGATAGCAAATATGATTGTGCTTTTGGACCAACACATACACAATCATACAAATTAAAAATATATATCTAAGAAAACATAGGGAAAGGCTAATAAGAATCTTTTAGCAAAAATTATTTTACATGTAAGTTGACTCGCCTAAGTGACTCCAATGTCAAAACATAGCTATCACATAGGACTATTGAGAGTTGGGTACAATTGTTATGTCATTGAGGAATTTTAATGAATAGTGAGCCCATTTGTTATTTATTTTCTTCCAAATGTTAATAAACAGCTCCAGTAATAATTGCTGATTTTCTGTATTTATGGAAACCTGGCATTTCATAAATATCAAATTGTGATATCATCTACTTGTATGCTGGTTTTCTATGAATATATAAATTTGGTAATTACCTCTAGAAGTGTGAGTTAATTTTTTTGTGTGGATAAATCAAGAAGGTGAATGACAAGCCTGCTAAAATGGTACAATTGTAAACATTCCTTCCATTGTCCTTTTAAAAGAATTTATCTAAAATTATGACATGGAGTGGCAGAAAAAAATCCAGGATACAAAATTTTCTATTAAAGCCATCGAGATGTTCATCAAAACTAAGTCAACATGCAGGCATTTGACAGGGACAGTGCATAGAGCTTTCTCAAAAGACCAAAAAGGTTAAGAAGACTTTCTAGGTTCCAAATAATCAATGTTTAAAGGAAAACAATTGGGTAGAGGTTATATCAATTCAAACTAGTAAAGGATTTCTTCTTAGAAGCAAGTTTTGGCTTATTTTAATTCCAAGGAAAAGAAATTCTCACTTGATATGTTTACTATTAAAATGTATTCTCTTGGATGGTACTGGCAGAAACTCCCCATTAATATTTATTTTTAGAGCTCTGCTCCATTTCATGGCTCAATAGAGAATTAATAGTTAGCAAATGTATGATCAGCTTATTTTTTGTTTTGTGGCTCAAATTCACTCAAGCTCTTTATATGCAGGATTTTAAATTTATATGTTTTATAATGAGTGTGTATTTTACTCCACATTGTGGTAAAACTCCTTTATTATGGACTGTTGACAGCAACCTTTCTTTCAAAGTTTTCATGTTAAAAATGGAGTGAACTCATTCTGTGTTCATGAATTGGAAGACTAAATAGCAGTAAGATTTCAATCCTACTCAAAGGGAAAAAAATGGAGTGAACTTTTAGTGGCAAAGGGGAAAAGATGAGTCGTTGGCTAGAAGAAACTTGATCTCCTTCATATGGGTTCGATGTCCTAAAATACACAAGACTGACCAAACATTGCTAATCCCAAATTATAACACAAACTAAAAAGAAAGCTTAAAAAGCCATTTATAATAGCAATGAAAAAAAATCAAATATTTAGGAATAAACTTAACCAAGGATATAAACTATTTAGAAAACTATAAAACATTGCTAAAAGAAACCAAAGAAGACTTAAATATATGGAAGGACATTCTGTGTTCATGGACTGGAAGGCTAAATATCGTTATGATGTTAATTCAATCCAAACTGATTTACAGATTCAATGCGATCTCAATACAATCCCAACAGTCTTTTCTGTAGAAATGGAAAAACCAATTTATCAAATTTATTTGGCCAATTATCAAATTTCTGGCTCCAAACAGCCAAAAATGTATTATAAAAGAAACATAAAGTTGGAGGACTCTCACTTCCTGACTTTAAAGCATATTACTTAGTTACAATGGTAAAAACACCATGGTACTGGCATAAAGATAGATTGACCAATAAAACTGAAGTGAGAACTCAGAAATAGACCCTCAAATCTATGATCAAGTGGCTTTTGACAAGGCTGTTAAGACTACCCAGTTTGTCCAGAACAGTCTATTCAACAAATGTTGCTGGGAGAACTGGATATCCATTCCAAAAGAAAGAAAGAGGACCCCTATCTCACACTTTATGCAAAAATTAACTCAAAATGGATCAAGGACCTAAATATAAAAGCTACAACCATAAAACTTCTAAAATAAAATATAGGAAAACATCTTCAAGATCTTGTGGTAGGTGGTAGTTTCTTAAACCTTACATCCAAAGCACGAGCAACAAAAGAAAAAATAGATAAACAGACCTCCTCAAAATTAAACACTTTTGTTCTTCAAAAGACTTTATCAAGAAAGCAAAAAGGCAGCCTACTCAATGGGAGAAAATATTTGGAAACCACATATCCAATAAAGATTTGATAACCATATTATAAGGAGAGATCTTACAACTCAATGATAAAAAGACAAGCAACCCAATATAAAAATGGGCAAAAGACCTGAATAGATATTTCTCCAAAGAGGATATACAAATGGCCAAAAAGCACATGAAAAAATGTTCAACATCACTAGTTATAAAGGAAATGCTGGTCAAAACTACAATGAGATACCATTTCACACCTTATAGAATGGCCATTATTTAAAAATCAGAAAACTACAAGTTCTGGAAAGGATGTGGAGGTAGAAGAACATTCTTTCACTGTTGGTAGGAATGTAGAATGGTGCATCCTCTGTGGAAGACAGTTTGGCAGTACCTCAAGAAGCTGAATATAGAACTGCCATATGATCCAACAATCCCGTTACTAGGACTATATTCAGAAGAACTGAAAGCAAGGACAGGAACTGACATTTGCTTAACGGTGTTCAGAGCAGCATCATTCATATTTGCTAAATATGGAACCAGTCCAAGCGTCCATCAACCGATAAATGGATAAACAAAATATTGTATATATGCACAATGGAACACTGTTCAGCTGTAGAAGAAGTGAAATTGGGATGCATATGACAACATGGATGAAACTAGAGAATATTATAGTGAGTGAAATAAGCCAGACACAAAAGGACAAATATTGTATGGTCTCATTAATATGAACGAAATACGATGAGTAAACTCACGGAGTAAGCTCTAGAGCAGGGGTTCTTAATCTTTTTTGTTCCACAGACCCCTTTGACAGGCAGGTGAAAACCACAGACCCCTTCTCAGAATGTAGCGGCAGATAGTTTTATGACACTCAACTAGTGCTGGGTCTAACAACTACCGTAATTTTGAATGGATGAGCATAAGCAATTTTTCAAGATAGGCAACAACTGTAATGTGATATGAAATGAATACTGATGTAATTTATTGTATACGTTCATAAGTGAAGGAAATGCTAGATTTCAGTTAGAGGTCAGAGAAAAAGATAATAAGTTGATTTTTTTTCAATTCAAGCTCACAGATCCCCTGAAATCTTTCCACGGACCCCTTGTTTAAGAACCCCTGTTCTAAAGTACAGGTTACTAGGAAATAGAAGGTGGGTTGAGAATGGGAGATGATTCTTAATGTATGTAGCATTATTAATAAGGTTAATTGTAAAAGTGTGGAAAGGAATAGAGTTAAGAGTAACACATTATAATGAGTATAACTAACTGCAGATTTATAAATGTGATTGTGGCTGAAAGGGATAGTATGTAGAAGTAAATGTCAATTGAAAGGAAACTAAAGAATAATCTAGGGCATGTACAGCATAGTGATTTCGGTGGTAGATGAAGATTGTGGTTAATAGCATAAATATAAGAATGCTCTTCTTTTACAAAGTGCTAAGAATATGGTGATACATGGGAAAATAACAACTAATGTAACTTATGGATGATAATTAACAGTAATACTGTAAAAATTTTGCAGCAATGGCAAATAAGATACTATATCAATTCTAAGGGTCAACAATAGGGGAAAATAAGGGGAGATGGGATTTTTCCTTTTGGAATAATAAAAACATTCTAAAATTGACTGAGGTGGTGACAACACAATTCTGTGATGAAAATGAGAGCCACTGAGTGGCTGAGTACACTTTGAATGGGTTGTACAAAGCAAAGGACTGTATAAACAGGAAATCCAGAGGTGGATAAGGGACTGTGGGTAACAGGACAAACATGAGAACATTTTTTCTTGAATGATAAAAATATATAATGCTATAATAATATAGGGTGTTAATAATTGGGTGGGTTGGGGAAAAATACACCAAATGTAAGATATTGGCTATAGTTGGTAGTAATGTTTTGACTATGCTCTTTCATAGTTTGTAACAACTATTACACAACAATGCAAGGTGATGGTGTTGGGGAGATGTATGGGAGCCTTGTATGATGATATGCATGTTTGTTTTGTAAATTCACAAATTTTACTATACATTTATTCTTTATGTATATACATATATGAATGATATACTTCAATGAAATTTTATTTTTAAAAGGCTTAAATGGAAATGGGTGGCAAGATAGCAGCGGAGTAAGGAGCTCCAAGGGTCAGCTCCTCCTATAGGATAGTTAGTTATCACCCAGAACTATCTAAAGCACCTGTTTGGGGGCCCCAGGAGACCAGAAGAGCATCCTGCAACATCCTTGAAAGTGTGGAAGGAGGAGACTGTCCATCTGCAGGGAAGATTTGTGAGTAGAGCACTCTACACTGCTGAAGCCGGCGGTGCAAGCTGCCTTGGGAGCTATTCCATGACTGGAGTTGGAAGCCCCATTTCCCAAAAACGGGGGAGGAAGAGACTGTTGGGCACTGACTTTGCTAATGATTAGTGAATTCAGCGGCCTAAAGAATAATCCTAAGAACCGCTAAAGTTTAAACCTGTCCAAGTTGGAAAGAGGTCAGTAGTCACCATTTTAACTCCAACCCCAGCATGAGGAGAAGTGGGGCTGACTGAAAATCACAGTGAAGTTAGGGACTGGCTTCACTCCACCAAGATCAGATTGCAGTCCTATCCTAGGCTCCAGCCCCACCTCCAGCAGGAAGAAGGTTGGAGGGGTGTGCACCAGCCTCTTCGGATAATTGCAGGTACACAGACTGAATAGTCCGGCACAGGGGCTCCGTCCTCCACCCCAATAGGATAGGAGAGGAGCTTTGTTTCCTAAGCCTCTAAGGGCAACTGCAGGCGCTTTTGGTCTACACAAACTCAACTGTTGGGTACCTGTGGCTCCACTCCCAACCCCTATAGGACAAAAGAGGGACTGTGTTTCCCCAGCCTCCCTTGGTAACTGCAGGTGCTTTTGGCCCACACAGACTGAATAGTCAGACACGTGTGGCTCCACCCCCCCCCAATAGGATAGAAAGGGAGCTGAGTTTCCTCAGCCTTTCTGTGCAATGGCAGGCACTTTAGTCCTGTTTAGCCTGGACTGGTGGGTACTTGTGGATCCACCCTCACCCACTAATAGGAAAGAAGGGGGCTGCTGTTTCCTCAGACTCTCTGGGCAATGGCAGGTACTTTCGACCTGTGTGGACTAGACTGTTGGGTGCCTGTGGTCCACCCCCATGCCCTAATAGGATAGGAGGAGATGGGAGTTTCCTCAGCCTCTCCAGGCAACAGCAGATACTCTTGGCCTACAGAAACTGAACTGATGGGTGCTCATGGAACCACCCCCACCCCCCAATAGGATAGAAGGGGGCTGGTGTTTCCTCAGCCTCTCTGGGCATCAGGAGGCACTTTTGGCCTACATGGACTGAACAGCTGGGCATCGGTGGTTCAGTTCCCACCCCCTGGGCAGAAAGGACAGGACTCCCTCAGCCTCTCAGGGCAACTGCAGGTGTATTCAGCCCACGCGGATTAGATTGTTGGGCACTCCAGAGGGTCCATCCCCACTTCCGGTGGGGAGGGTGGGCTGGTGTTACATCAGTCTACCTGGGCAATTGTGGTCATTTTAGACCTGCATGGCAAAGATTGCTGTCACACCTGCATTTCCATTCTCACCCCAGGCAGAGGAGGAAGGGGCATGAAGCTTCATCAAGCTCTCCAAGCAACTACAGACTGTCTTGACCTGCACAACTTGGATTATTACACATGGCTGTGGCTCTGTCCCTACCCCTAGCAGAGGAGAAAGATGGGAGAAGCTTCACCAGTTCCTGGAGTAAAGTGGACAGGTTCGGCATCCATAGCTTACAACACCAACTACCTCCTTGGCTCCTACTACACAACAAGCAAGAGAGAAAAGGCAAGAAAGCCCTAAACCAAAGAGAGAAACTGCAACCAGAATAAATACATATAGTAAGCCAGATGCCAAGACACCAACAAAAAATTACAATCCATACCAAGGAACAGGAAGATATAGTCCAGTTAAAGAAACAAGATAAGCCTCCAGATGACAAAAAGGAGGTGAGACAACTAATCATAGATATTCAAACAAATCTCCTTAGTAAATTCAATGAGATGGCTAAAGAGATTAAGCTTATTAAGAAGACACTGGGTGAGCACCAAGAATTTGAAAACATACATAGAAAAATAGCAGCTCTTATGGGAATGAAAGGTGAAATAAAGGAAATCAAAAATACAGGAGGCATATAACAGCAGATTTGAGGAGGCAGAAGAAAGGATCGGTGTATTTGAAGACATGGCCTCCAAAAGCAAACATATAAAAGAAAAGATGAAGAAAAGAATGGAAAAAATTGAACAGGTTCTCAGAGAACTAAACGACAGCAAGAGACGTGCAAACATTCACACATATATGGGTGTCCCGGAAAAAGAAAAGAAGGGAAATGGGGCAGAAGGAATATTTGAAGAAATAATGGTAGAAAAATTTCCCAACCCTATTGAAGGACATAGATTTCTGGGTCCAAGAAGCACAACATACTCCCATTTGAATAAATCTGAATAGACCAACTCTGAGATACATATTAATCAGAATGTCAAATGCCAAAGCAAAGAGAGAATTCTGAGAGCAGCAAGAGAAAAGCGATGCATAACATATGAGGGATACCCAATAAGATTAAGTGCCAATTTCTCATCAGAAACCATGGAGGCAAGATGGCAGTGGTATGCTATATTTAAGACACTGCAAGAGAAAAACGGCAGCAAAAATCTTATATCTGGCAAGATTGTCTTTCAAAAATCAGGGTGAATTTAGAATATTCACAGATAAACAGAAATAGAGAGAGTTTATAACAAAAAGACCAGCTTTGCAGGAAATACGAAAGGGAATGCTACAGCCTGAAAAGAAAAAACAGGACAGAGAGGCTTGGAAGAGAGTCTGGAAATGAAGATTATATCAGTAAAAGTAACTAAAAGTGTCAAAAGAATGATAAAAATAAAATATGACAGATAAAACCCAAAGGTCAAAATGAGTGAAATAAGAACTAACTTTATGGTAATAACATTGAATGTTAATGAATTAAACTCCCCAATCTAAAGACACAGACTGGTGAAATGGATAAGAAAATATGAGCCATCTATATACTGTCTGCAAGAGACTCACCTTAGACCCAAGGATACCAACAGGTTGAAAGTGAAAGGTTGGAAAAAGTATTACACACGTGCAATAACCAAAAAACAAAACAAAACAAAAAACTAGAGTAGCTATAGTTTTATTGGATGAAATAGACTTTAAAAGCAAAACTGTTATTAGAGACAAGAAAATACACTATATATTAATAAAAGGGGCAGTTCACCAAGAAGAAATAACAATCATAAATATATATGCACCTGACCAAGATGCTCCAAGACACATAAGGCAAACACCAGCAAAACTGAAGAGAGAAATAGACATCTCCAGAATAATATTTGGACATTTCAATACATCACTTTCATCATTGGATAGAACATCTGGGCAGAGGATCAATAAAGAAACAGATAGTTTGAAAAATATGACAGATGGACTAAACCTAATAGACATAAACAGAACATTTCACCCCAAAAACAGCAGTGTATTAGTCAGCCAAAGAGGTGCTGATGCAAAATACCAGAAATTGGTTGGTCTTTATAAAGGGTATTTATATGGGGTAGAAGTCCACAGTTACCAGGTCATAAAGCATAAGTTTCTTCCCTCACCAAAGTCCATTTCCACGTGTTGGAGCAAGACAGCTGCTGTCATTTGCCAGGGTTCAGGCTTCTTGAGTTCCTCTCTTCCCAGGGCTGCGTTTCTCTCCAGACTTAGCGCCTCTGTTTCCTCCACAAGGTCAGCTGTAGACTATGAGGCTCTCTAGGCTTTGCTTCTCTCCACAAGGCCAGCTGTAGACTATCAGGCAAATGGCTTGTCTCTCCTTCCTCACACCAAGCTCTCTTACTTCCCGGGGCTCCAGCTCAAGACTCCAACATCAAAAACTTCTCCAAACTGCTCTTTGCCATGCCTTTTTTTTCCCCCCACTCCCTGCCATGTCTTTTATATTTGATTCCCCACCCACCAAGGGGTGGGGCTCAATGCCCTATGGTGGCCCAGTTAATGCCCTAATCATAACTTAATCATGCCCAGATGAACAGATCAGTTTACAAGCATAACCCAATATCTATTTTTGGGATTCATAATTACATCAAACTGCCCAATGGCTATACTCCACCCTCTGAATTCCAAAAATACTTTACAACATTCAAAAAACCTTAAATCAGTAACAATTCAAGTACAAAATCATATCATAGGTGGTTTAAAGAAATACCGTTTGTCTTAGGGCAAAGTCCTGTCTGCTATAGACCTCTGAAATGTACAAAACCATTTAACTTCTTCCAATACACAAATGGAAAGACAAAGGATAAACATTTTCATCATCATAAGGAGAAATTGGGATGTTAAACATGAGTCATGGGTCCTCTACAGTTCAGTAAACCTGCAGGGCATCTTCCATTCAATTTCAAAGTCTGAGTCATTCTTAAGATGATGGTTTCTTCTCCTTGGGTCCACATGGCAACCCACCCTTTCCACAGGCTTGCCCAATGGCCATTTTCTTGGTTCCACTCTCATCAAGCATCGGGGTGTCAACTAAGCTCCAGACTTCACCCTCCAAGAGTGATGGTGTGATTGCCACACCTTACCCAATCTTTGGGTTAGAGTCTTAGCCCCCCTAGTACAGTGAGGTGAAGACAACATTCCCCCTAAACTTTGGCATACAGGTTCAATGCTCTCAGAGCAACAAGTTGACCGCCTAACCTTCCCTAACCTTTGGCATACAGGCTCAACCCTCTTAGAGCAATGGGTTGACCACCTGGCCTTCTCTAATCCATGGGGGACAGGAGCACCCCTCTCAGACCTATGGACTTAACCGCCCTAATCTTTGAGGAATGTGCTCCACCCTCCCTGTACTCTGGGGCAGCAAAACTCTTCCTGAACATCGGGTAGGAACATCCACCCTCTTCAACTGCTGGGGCAAACTCACCCTCTCTGTACACATGGGTGGGGCTCCTCTGTTGGCCCAAGGTGATGTCTTAATTCCAGATCTCTGCTTTTGTGGTTTTCCTTTTAAAGTTGTTTCCTCTTCTATCTCTCCTTTCCATGTCCTTTTTAGTCCAAGCAAACAGTGGTTTTGTTCATACCGTGCTCTCAAAAACTTTGTTGGTTTAGCATGCAGGAAGCAGGAGTCCCAGACATGAGACAGTAAGACTTTCCACAAGTCTTTCCGAGAAACTGCATCTTCAATTCTGATTTACAAGTTCCAGGTTTAGCTAAGTCTTCAAATGGGGCACTTTCATCTGAGAACTTGATTTCCAGAAACTTGGAAATTCTGGAATCAGTTTCTATTTTCTTTGTGCCCAAAAGTTCAGCCCTTAATGTATTTTGCTCAGCTAGTATTTCGCTATAAGCTGCAAGGAGAAGCCAAACCACATTCTCTGAGTTTACTTTGGAATGTTCTTCAGCTAAATTTTCAAGTTTGCCATTTTCAAATTCTGCCTTCCACAAAATACCAGGAGTTAATCTTGCTAAGTTTTCTGCAACTTTAAAACATGGATCACCTTTCCTCCAGTTTCCAATAATAGTTTCATCATTTACTTCTAAGGCATCATAAAAAGTCTCTTTAGCGTCCATATTGCTATCAACAGTTTCTTCAAAGTGATCTAGGCCTTTTCCATGAAACATTTCACAATTCCTCCAAAAAATACCCCTTACCCATTTATAAAAACATTCCAACATTTTGGTAATTGCAAAAGCACTTCCCCACTCTTCGGTACCAAATTCTCCTAGTAATGCCATGCCCTGTGATTAAAGTCAATGGAAAATTGCAAGAAGCCAATTCAAGCAGGACTAACAATGGCCTAGAATCTTTGGGAATGAAAGTTTGGTTCACCCCACCAGACAAAGAACCACAGCCAGCTGAAGTGTTTGCTGAAGGAAACAGGAACATGGAATGGGTAGTGGAAGAAGGTAGTGATAATAATGAACTTCAACCACATGATCAGTTACAGAAATGAGGACTGTAATAGTCATAAACCCTTCTTCCTTATTTCTTTGTGAATATGATTGTATATGTACACAAAATGAATTTCTTTGTTTTCTTCCCCAACCTTTTCCCCTATCATATGAAAAGTTGTATTAATTTCATGTCATAATATTTAAGGATGTCAAGTTTAAAAGTGAATATTACCCAAGGACATGCACCCTATTCTGTGGGGAATTAATGCATTTCCCATTGTACGCAGGGGAGTTGAACATTGTTAGGCAGAAATATATATGTATGCTTGTCTGTTGTTGTTTTTACTTAGAGACTAAGTATGGTTTAAAGTAATGTGTATGGTTGCCAAGTTGACAAGGGGTAGACCGTGATGGTTAAGCTAATATGTCAACTCAGCCAGGTAATTGTGTCCAGGTGTTAGGTCCAGCAAGCACTGGTCTAATTGTAATACAAGAGCACTTATGGACTTTGATCACCAGTGATTTTACTGCATGGATGGCTGATTACATCTGCATCAGTCAGGGAGGTTGCATCAGCAACTTTTACCCAATCAGTAGAATGCCTTAAAAGGGAAAGTAATTTCAACATTCAGAGAGAATTTCCCAGCTCGTCTTTGGACAGCCAACTTCTCCCAGAAGCTCATCAAAGACCTTTCATTGGACTTTCATCGGAGCCCCTGGCTTGCAGCCTGCCTGCAGAACCTGGACTTGTGCATCCTCACGGTCTCGTGAGAGACTCTTATAAAATCTCATATTATTGACAGGTATCTCCTGTTGATTCTGTTTCCCAAGAGAACCCTGACTAATACAAGCAGGATATGTATTCTTTTCATATGCTCATGGATCTTTCTCCAGATTAGACCTTATGTTGGGTCACAAAGAAGATCTCAATAAATTCAACAATATAAAAATTGTACAAAACACTTTCTCTGATCATAATGGGATAAAGTTGGAAATCAAAAAGAGGTGGAAAAAGAGAAAAGTCACAAATATGTAAAGATTAAACAACACACTCTTAAATAATCAGTGGGTCAAAGAAGAAATTTCAAGAGAAATCAATAAATATCACAAGATGAATGAAAATGAGAATACAACATATCAGAATCTGTGGAGTGTAGCAAAGGAAGTGCTGAGAGAGAAATTTATGGCCCTCAATGCTTACATTAAAAAAGAAGAAAGAGCTGAAATCAATGACCTAAATACACAGCCGGATGATCAAGAAAAGAACAGCAAACCAATCCCAAAGCAAGTAGAAGGAATAAAATAACAAAGATCAGAGCAGAAATAAATGAAATTGAGAACAAAAAAACAATAGAAAGAATAAACAAAACCAATAGTCAGTTCTTCAGGAAGAATAACAAAATCGACAAACACTTAGCTAGATTGGTAAAGAAAAAGAGAGATGCAAATAAATAAAATAAAAAAATGAAAATGAGGACATTACTACTGACCCCACAGAAATAAAAGAGATCATAAAAGGATACTATGGACAAATGTAAGCCAAAAAGAAAACAGATAGTGTACATGAAAAAGAAAAATTCCTGGGAATGTATGAACAACCTACACTGACCTTAAAAGAAAATAGAAGACCTCAACAAACCAATCATAAGTAAAGAGATTGAAACAGTCATCAAACAACTCCCCAAAATGAAAAGTCCAGGACCAGATGGTTTTACTGGTGAGTTCTACCAAGCATTCAAAGTAGATTTAATATCAGTCTTACTCAGGTTCTTCCAAAAAAATTGAACAAAAAGGAATGTTACCAAACTCATTCTATGAAGCCAATATCACCCTAATAGCAAAGCCAGATAAAGATATTACAAAAAAAGAAAATTACAGACCCATTTCCCTAATGAATACAAATGCAAAAATCCTCAACAAAATACTTGCTAATCAAATCCAGCAGCATATTAAAAGAATTATTCATCATGATCAAGTGGGTTTTATACCAGGCATGCAAGGGTGGTTCAACACAAGAAAATCAATCAGCATAATACAACACATTAATAAATCAAAGAAGAAAAATCATATGAGCTTATGGATTGATGCAGAAAAGGCATTTGACAAAACACAGCATCCTTTCTTGATAAAAATACTCCAAAACATAGGAATTGAAGGAAACTTTCTCAACATGATAAGGACCATACATGAAAAACACACCGCTAACATTGTACTCAATGTTGAAAGACTGAAAGCTGTCCCGTTGAGATCAGGAACAAAACAAGGATGTCCACTGTCACCCCTGTTGTTCAATATAGTGCTAGATGTTCCAGCTAGATCAGTCAGGCAAGAAAAAGAAATAAAAGGCATCCAGATTGGAATGGAAATAGTAAAATGTTCACCATTTGTAGATGATATGACTAGAAAGTCCCAAAAAACCTGCAACAAAGCTGCTAGAGCTAATAAACAATTTCAGTAGAGTGTCAGGATAAAAGATTAATATGCAAAAACCAGTGGTGTTTCTATACAATCGTAATGCACAATCTGAGGAGGAAGTAAGGGAAAAAAAGTCCATTTACAATAGTTAACTAAAAGAATCAAATATTTAGGAATAAACTTAACCAGGATGTAAAGCACTTGTATTCAGAGAACTACAATGCATTGTTAAAAGATATTTTAAAAGACCTAAATAATTGGAAGAACATTCCATGCTCATGGATCGGAAGACTACATATTATTAAGAAGTCAATTTTACCCAAATTGATATACAGATTCAATGCAATCCCAATAAAAATTCCACTAGCGTTTTTTCAAACAAATGGAAAACACAATGATCAAATTTATTTGGAAGGGTGAGGGACCCTCAATAGCCAGAAACATCTTAAAAAGGAAAAGTGAAGTTGGAGGACTCTCACTTCTGGACTTTAAATCATATTACCTAGCTACCGTGGTAAAAACAGCGTGGTATTGGCATAAAGATAGAGACATAGACCAGTAGAACTGAAATGATGGTTCAGAAACATACCCTCACATTTATGTTCAAGTGATTTTTGGCAAGCCTTCAAACCTACCCAGCTGGGGCAGAACAGTTTATTCAAACAATGGTGCTGGGAGAACTCATATCAAAAAGAAAGAAAGAGGATCCCTACCTCACAGCTTATACAAAAATTAACTCAAAATGGATCAAAGACCTAAATATAAAAGCAGGAACCATAAAGCTTCTAGAAGAAAATGTAGAAAAACATCTTTAAGACCTAATGGTAGGTGGTACATTCTTAAACCTTACACCGAAAGCACGAGCAATGAAAGAAAACATGGATAAATGGGACCTCCTCAAACTTAAACACTTTGTGATTCAAAGGACTTCATTAAGAAGGTGAAAAGGCAGCCCACTCAACGGGAGAAAATATTTGGAAACCATATATCCGCTAAGGGTTTGATTTCCATTCTATATAAAGAGATCATACAACTCAACAATAAAAGAGCTAGCAATCCAATTTTAAAATGGGCAAAAGATTTAAATAGACATTTCTCTAAGGAGGAAATACAAATGGCCAAAAAGCGCATGAAGGAATGTTCCATATCGGCTGGCTATTGGGGAAGTGATGATCAATGTGACAATGCGATGTCGTCTCATTCTGCATAGAATGGCCATTGTTGGAAGGTGAAGGGCAGTAGATGCTGGAAATTGTGTGGAGGGGTGGGGGCACTCTTTCACTGTTGGTGGGATTGTGGAATGGTGCAACCTCTGTGGGGGACGGTTTGGTGGTTCCTCAGGAAGCTGAATGTGTAGCTGCCATGTGATCCAGCAATTCCTCTACTGGGAGTGTATCTGGAAAGACTGGGAGCTGTGACATGGACAGACATGTGTACTTTGATGTTCATGGCGGCCATTGTTCAAGGTTGAGGGGGATGGGGATGGCCCAGGTGTTTATCAACCAATGAATGGATGGACAAGGTATGATGCATACATATGATAGAGTGCTGTGCTGCTGTGGAAAGAGGTGAAATTGGGATGCATGTGATGGCATGGACCTTCAGGACATTGTACTGAGTGGGGTAGGCCAGTCACAGAGGGACAGGTATTACATGGTCTTCTTGATATGAACTAAATATGGAACTAAATACAAAAGATGGGTGCATGGAGTTAAAACCTAAAGTGTAGGTTATTAGGAGATAAGAAGAGGGCTGAGGGGGACTGCTGGTGCTTCATTATGTGGAGGTTTTGATTGGCTTGGCTGTGGGGGTGTGGAGATGGATGGGGTTGGTGGTAACATATTATAGTGAGTAGCAGTTGGTTTGTAGGTGGGATTGTGGCTGAGGGGGTAGTCTAGGGATGTGGGTGTCAGTTGAGAGAGGGCTGGAGAATGATTTGGAGAATGACATGGTGGACCCAGAAGTGGATGAGAATTGTGGTTGATTGTGAGGATGCAGGAGTGTCCTTCTGCGGGCTGGAGCAGATGTACATTGCTATTGTGAAGTGGTGGGAATGTGGAGAAGCATGGGAAAAATGCAATTGGAGTGACCTATGGTCTTTGGTTGACAGCAATACTGTGGTGTTCTTACATCAACGCCAAAGATGTACTATATTGATGGTGCGGGTATGTGGAAGGCATGTGCCAGGTGTGTGCTGTGGACCATGGTTGGTGGTGGTGGTCTGATGATATTGTCTCATGGTCTGCGACAAGTGTTCTGCTGTGGTGTGGTGTGTTGGTGAGGGGGTGTTGTGGGGGGGTTCTGCACATGTGCATGGTTGTTTTGTGGGTTCACAGCCTCTGAGGTGGAAATATATTTTTTTAAAAATAATAATGGGGTGGTGTAGCAGTTTGGCATTATTTATGAATTCCAAAAATAGATATTGAATTATGTTTTATACTGGTCTGTTCCTCTGGGCATGATTAAATTATGATTAGGGCTTTGATTGGGCCACATCAGTAGGGTGTTGAATCCCCGCCCCTTGGTGGGTGGGGACTCAAAGATAAAAGGCATGGCAAAGGACAGAGCTGGAGATTTTTGATACTGGAGTTTTAATACTGGAGCCCAGGGAAGTAAGTACACAGAGGACCTTGGTCGTGAGGAAGGAGAGAAGGCCCCAGGAAAAGAGATGAGCTGTTTGCTTGACAGCTGGCCTTGTGGAGAGAAGCAGGTCTGAGCCCAGAGAGAGGCAAGCCTCAGGAAGATAGGAACCTAAGAAGCCTGAACCCTTGCAGATGTCGACAACCATCTTACTCCAACACGTGGCCATAGACTTTGGTGAGGGAAGTAAGTTATGCTTTTTGGCCTGGTAACTGTAAGCTTCTACCCCAAATACATACCCTTTATAAAAACCAACCGATTTCCAGTATTTTGCATCAGTACCCCTTTGGCTGACTAATACAGGTGGGTTGGGGGGGAAAAGTGCACCAAATGTAGGATTTTGACTGTAGTTAATAGTAATGTTTTGATGATGCTCTTTCATAGTTTGTAGCAGATGTTTCACAGCAAGGCAGGGTGTTGGTGGTGGGGTGATGTATAGGTCCCCTGTATGGTGTTATGCATATTTGTTTTGTAAGTTCACAACTTTTACAATGTACTTATTGTTTGTGTATGTTCATATATGAATACTATACTTCAATAAAATTTTAAAAAGAGAAAAAATGTAAATGGAACTAAATCATAATTTGAGTAGCATCAAAATTTTCTTAATAGGTAGACAGTATTTCTTAGCAGATCACAATACTAAAGCAACCTTTTCCAGGGTGTTTAAATCCAAATGGATATTGGTACCTGTGCTATGAAGGTTAGGTTTGATTGTGGTGGTGAGATATGACCTAGAGTAAATTAATTCCCTCTGTTATCACAGAGATCACCAATCTAACAAAATCCATGCAGTAATGAATCCAGGAAGCAGCTTCAAGATCAAAATTTCCCTTAATCAAAGGAGTGTGCTCTCTCTCCAAGTGGTTCATGAAATAATCTGGATGACACCTATTTATGATCCAGGTGATGATGTCAACATTACCTCCCATGAGCATCTTAATCAGCAGGTGAGAGCAAAAATGTGGTTAACAACCTCCACAGGTAGCGTTAGCACTCCTGGCCAGAACAGGAGTCCAAAGTAAACTGGTCATAATCAGAGAATGGCATGCCTTTTATTATTAGGGAATTAAAACGTAATTGCTTGTGTATTTAAAAAAAATCATGTGTGACCCAAATGAAATTTGGAATGCTGCAGAAGACAAGTTCACTGTGTCCAGTTTTCTGTAGCTAGAAACTGATCAGAACATTGGCTATGGCTTTGGTCCTTGGAATTTTTAAAAACAATTGGATTCAGTGGTTTCCTGAGATGTGTATGAAGAGAGGGGGAGCATTGATTGTACCTCTGAGAATCCCTGCATAATAGTTCGCCAGATCTGTGTTTTCAGTAGCAATCAAGTTCAACCTCCAGAATGTTTATTGAACCCAACTGAGGTAAACCTTTGACTCTCAAAGTGTGTTTGTGCTCAGGGCAGGTACAGATTTTTCCTTAAGGGGCCTCCTGTATCCTAATCCATGTGCTGCTATAGTAGGGATTTCTTCTCTTGTCTGGTGTTTCCTATTTGCATAAAATCTTTCAATAGCAACCGCTTTTAAAATTCTGTTCTTTCTTTTCTTTTCCTTCCTTCTTTCTTTCTTTCTTTCTTTCTTTCTTTCTTTCTTTCTTTCTTTCTTTCTTTCTTTCTTTCTTTCTTTCTTTCTTTCTTTCTTTCTTTCTTTCTTTCTTTCTTTTCTTTCTTCTCTCTCTCTCTTTCTTTCTTTCTTTCTTAGAACTTGCATCCTTTTATTTTATTTAAGGAAGTTTTTGAGCTTCAGAGGTACATGATTGGCAGAGGTGGCTTCTCCACCTAAAAACCTCATAAAAAGTGCAAACTCCTAAAAATTCATAGAACTATTCGTCATAATTTTATCATAGGAACTCTTTCTATAAAGAAAAATCATGGCTAGTACTTCTTGGTATGTAAAATGGTCCAATTATTATTTGAAATGTTATCTTACTCTTCTGAGTCTCTCCATAATTCCACACAAGTGGGCTAGGTTTGGTAAAAAAAAAAAAAAAATCACAGCCCATGATAAACATCTTCATTGATCATTGTCTTCATAGCCAATAAATAATTGGTAAAGATAATTGCTTTACCAGGTCCTCAGAGCACTCCTTAAGGGCCATTTTCTTAAGCTTTAGTATTACTAAAACATTAATTCCTTAGTTGGCATTCTGATGGGAAGCCACGAAATTTCTTGAAGGTAATGATGCTGGATTTTTAATCCTGAAAATTTATGGGGCTGCACGTAAGTGAAATATCAACTTTTGAACCTATATTCACATATGGATTTTTAGCTCA
The DNA here is from genome assembly GCA_026826555.1 of Tolypeutes matacus. Taxonomy (NCBI): domain Eukaryota; kingdom Metazoa; phylum Chordata; class Mammalia; order Cingulata; family Chlamyphoridae; genus Tolypeutes; species Tolypeutes matacus. The sequence continues at coordinate 9,309,868 of JAKSZT010053791.1, forward strand.
GCTTGCCCTTAAAACTGAACATTACTAGATAACCCAGACCATTGACTGAATCTAAATGACAAGTATTTCAGAAAGAGGTATAAGGCTCATTTCTCTTCATTATCTGTAAATCAATATGGGGACTATGAGTATGAAAGATTCCAAATAACAATAACAGTAATAATGGCTACTAACATTAATCGAGGACTTACGATAGATTAGATCTGCATCCTTAAACAACCAAATGAATAAGGTTATATTATTGTCCTCGTTTATAGATGAGAAAATAATACTCATGGAGGTAAAGAAATTTGTCCAAGATGAAAAAAACGAATCAGGGGCAGACTTGGCATTTAAACCCAGGCAGTCTGATCCAGAACCCCTGATCTTAACCACTCTGCCGTCTTAACCACTTCCCCTTCCTATGAAATGGATTCTGTCCAGTCTGGAGGCCCTTGAAATGCATAAAGAAGCACTGATTTTGTGGTCTTTGGTTCACTATAGGAGTGTATACTGAGTCTTTATGCAGAAAGTGGGGTCAGCAGGGTACTTCTCTTTGGGTCAGAAGGAGGGATGCGGTTTATCAAGTTTCATTTTCAAAAGCAAAAGCAGAACAGGGTATCAGTAGGGTTTCCAGCTGCCGCCTCAGTTTGGCCAGAGTCTAAGGAATTTCACCTTGGGGCCATATTTTCTGAAATTTATAAGATTTCTTAAATTCTGCTATTTTCCATGTTTGTTGTTTTTCTTATTCCCTGTTTTCCCATGGATAGTGTTAGTAAAATCCTTAAACTTAATTGGATCTGTGTATTGATATTTAGAAGCATCAGGGACCTAGGGCTTTGGGAAGAAAGTTTCTGTTTCTCAACTTGTCTTGCAGGGAGAATAACTCCAAAAATTGTGTAGGTGATGGACAGATTTAAAGAAGAACAAAGATACATATGACTACACATAGACAGATTAAAACACATAGTATTGATTGAGAAAAGCAAGATGCAGATTGATACTTATAGTGTGAGATCATTTATTCAACTATAAATCTATAAAATAACACTATACAGTATTGTGGATTCAATTACATATGGAAGGAACAAAAAATAGAATGGAAAAATATGCAATAAATTCATTATAGTGGTTACTTTTAGGTAGGCAGCAAGGGGAGTTTTAGTTATAATTGCAATATTTAATTTCTTGTAATAGAAAGAAATGTGATAGTTGTTATTTTGGGATGGTGGAATGTGAGTGTTCTTTCTTTTTTATCTTTTCCACAGTTTAAAAATTTCTCAAAATGAAACAACTTTTAAAAATAAAAAAAAATTTTTTTTAAGAGAAAGAAAGAAGACGAAGTCACTGGGAACTTCAAAAGAGAAGACATGGGGCACCTTGGTTTAGCACTTGGTCCTGGTGTGCTTTGGATTTGACTAGATTAGAATTAAATAATTGAAAAATTCCTAAGCGTGATCCAGATTATTTTAGAGGTGAAAAGAAAGTAGGACTCTTGTTTGCGTGGGGGTGCGAGGGTACTTTGGTTTTTGAAGGGGAAGCATATTTTGTGGAGGAGGGGTTTTGTCACATGTCTGGTCAGCATTACTAGTAATTCAAGTCTTTAAAAGAGTCAAAAGCAGTAGTCTAATGAATGTTTGATCTCAATACATGGATTTATGGGTATTTTTGTTTCCTTTGATTCTTTACAGCTTTATCTTCTTTAGTCAATGACACACAGCGTGTTTTCTAGGCTTTTTCTGTGTGGTGCATGACAGTAAGTTCCTTGAGAGCAAGCAGGTTCAAGAAATGCCATTACTTGTCCTGGGCGCTCAATGCCAGTTTTTTTTGCTTCAGTGGATTTTATACAATTCCTACTCTGTTTCGGTATTCATGCAACACGCTTTGCCCTTTCATTTAAATCCCAATGAAAGAGCCAGTAGAATCTAAGGAAAGGTCAAGCTGGAAAATTAGATATGGCATCAGAGAACAGTGTGATCAAACAAGCTACTTACAGAAGATGGCAGTTTTGTCCCAGCATGTGGTGGAAAGCTAGGGGGGTATTTTTATTTATTTGTTTTTCTTTCAGTAGCTCCAAAAAAGAAGTAAAGGAAGAGGAGAAAAGAGGGAGAGAGAGAGGGAGGGAGGAGGGAGGGAGGGAGGAAGGGAAGGAAAGGAGGGAGGAAAGAAGAGGAGAAGGGAGGGAGAGAGCGAGAGAGAGGGAGGAGGGAAGAAAGGAACCCCAAGATCTAATAATACGTAATGATAGCTCAATGGGAGAATATTCCTTAATAAGGAGCATGTTTTTTTTTCTGAGACAAGGGCTGCCCAGAAAGAAGGAGTTATCTCAGGCTATAGACTATGACTTTCACTCTGAATATAATAATCCAAGTGTGATATCACAAGAAAGCAGAAGGCAACATTTTCTAGCTTTTTGATGCCAACAATACTAACAATAGTGAGGCTGAGAATCCAGTTGTAATCTTGACTCTCTAGGGAAGACATAAAAGACAGCTTTGTAATGAGTTCCTCCCCCTTCCTCCCAAACTAGTCCTTTTCAGAACAAGGTTTAGCCTGTGACACCACAGTGCCAAACTAGGACCAGGTTATGACACAGCTCCCTCAGCACCCCTGTCTCGTTCTCTTTCTGGTGTAATGTGCTGTAGTCAGAGGCCTAAAGCCGGGGTCAGCAAAATAGATCCTATTGGTCAAAACTGCCCCACCACCTATTTTTGTATGGCTTGCAAGCTGAGAGTCATTTTTATATTTTTAAATGGTTGCAAAAAAAATCAAAAGATTTTTCCATGGCACATGAACATTATATAAAATTCAAATTTCAGTATCCATAAATAAAGTTTTATGGGAATACAGCCATGCCCATTTATGCTACGTATTGTCTCTGACTGCTTTCATGCTACAATGGCAGAGTCAAGTAGTTGTGACAGAGACCATATGGCCTACAAAGCCAAAAAAATTTTACTATCTGATCATTTTCAGAAAAAGTTTGCCGACCCCTAGCCTAAAGCATTATGTTGCCACTGCTCGAAAGACTGAAACAACTGCAGCCAGGCTAACCATTTTGAGAATTGTCTGGTTTGCTTTGGTCTTATAGGTACAACCCCAGTTTGCTCCAGAAACTCTCAAGCAGCATCCTGTACTGTGAATAAAAAATCTGAAGACTTACCTAGAAAGATGCGCATACCTTCTTAAATCCCCACCCCTACCCTGCCATGCATCCTGCACACTGGCAATAGGGCTGCTGTGCAAGACGGTGAATGTCACGTACTGCACAACTTCAAGGATTGCCATTCACATAGATAATTAGGAGTTGGGCAGTGAATGATTGTGTTAGTTTAGGTCTTCAGAAAAACAGGCACAAAGACAGAATTGGATGTGCAAGAGATGTATTGGAAGAAACACCTGTGAAGGATGACATTGGGAGGGAGTAGGAGTAGGTGGGGAGAACTTCGGATAACAAAGGAGGTCTGAAACCTATGAAAGGAGAAAGGGAAAGAAAGAAGTTCATGTAAGAAGAACCTCAGACTGTGGTACAGCTGAGAAAGTCTTGACCAGGCTGATTGGAATCCCCAGAGAAAAGGTGTCCTGCTAGAGGAGTGGCCCCAGTGGCAAAGAACAGGCTAGACTTAGTTTTCCTACTATGCTCAGTCATCATCTGGGAGCAGCCCAGGGAAAACATGACCTCAGCATGACCCAAGTGGTACCAGTGGTATCCAAGGGGGATTCAAGGGGTGGCAGCGGGAGGCTGTCGGCCAACTACGATCCTCTGGGCAGGTTCTCTCTTGAAGGGAGATCCGAGCGGCGTACTCCCATGGCGGCCACGGTGAGTATGCATCTGTGTGTGTGTGGATTGAGAAGAGGAGGGTTGGTTGTAGGGAAGAGATGTGAAGACACAGTGTGGAGCTACCCTGGTCCCATTAGTCTGCAAATGATTTATGCCATCAGCAGTCACTGTATAGCTTCTCCCTGTACCAGCACAGTAGCAGGTATGATGGCTGCAGTTCTTTCTAGTCAGGAGATATTAATAAGGTCAGTTATACTTCTAGGAAAATCGCTAATTATATCAATATTTTTCTGAATTTTCCAAAATATACTCCTTGATCACCCAGGTGGCATCTTTTCCCTACTCCCTTAGAGGTGACCCAGGGGTGCCTCCCTGCAGCAGGTCGAGGACCCCACCCACCCTACCCCCTTAGAGAGCATGTAGCCTTTGGGCAATTTGATGTAATTACGAATTCCAAAATATAATTGGATCATGCTTGTAAACTGGTCTGCTAATCTGGGCATGATTAAGTTATGATTAGGGCATTGACTGGGCCAAGTCAGTAGGGCATTCGGCCCCACTCCTTGGTGGGTGGGGGAATCAAATATAAAAGGCAAGGCAAAGGACAGTGGAAGTAGTTTTGATGTTGGAGTTTTGATGTTGGAGAGAAGGCCCCAGGAGAAGAGAAGCGAGCCGTTCACCTGATAGTTTACAGATGACCTTGTGGAGGAAACAGAGGAGCTGAGCCCAGAGAGAAACACAGCCTCCGGAAGAGAGGAAACCAAGAAGCCTGAACCCTGGCAAACGTCGGCAGCTGTCTTGCTCCAACACGTGGCAGTGGACTTTGGTGAGAGAAGAAACTTACGCTTTATGGCCTGGTAACTGTGGACTTCTACCCCAAATAAATACCCTTTATAAAGACCAACCCATTTCTGCTATTTCGCATTAGCACCCTTTTGGCTGACTAATACAGAGCACTACAGCTTTTTCAAAACACAGGCGTTTCTATGATTTGATTTTATCCTGAGAAATGTCAAGAGTTGAAAAGGACAGGTATTATTTTAGTCATTTTACAAATGAGAACTCTAAGGTTCAAAGTCAAGTGAATTTTTCAGAGTCTGAACTCAGGTGTTGGATTCCTGGCCCTGTGCTCGTCTCATGGGACCAAACCAGCCTCCCATCCAAATAAGCCCCTCATCAAGTGAGGAGGGCAGTGTGAAGGAGTTTTTGCTGAACTGCACACCAGGGGTCCCTAATTAGAAGATATCCCATCGTAGTGCTCTCTGCTTTTCTGAAGAAGTTTCTTTACACTGGTCTGTAAAATTGCAGCCATAGGGGGCGGATGTGGCTCAAATGGTTGGGCGTCTGTCTGCCATATGTTGGGACCTGGGTTCAATCCCCGGGACCTCCCGGTAAAAAAAAAAAAAAAAAAAAAATTGCAGCCATATGCACGTCGCTTAGAAGTTACAAAGATAGAATTCCTAGAAAAAGAATTTCATATCAATGAGGAGCATAGATGGTGTGAAAATGTGCCCCTGCCCCCAGAAATTTATCCTTCAAGGGAGAAAATAGAAGGAATAAACCCATAATGAAATGGGATAAGTGGGTAACCATTAAAAAAAAAAAAAAAAGGTTGACTCCATAAGCTGAAATATATTTTACAGGGAGGAAAGATTTAAATACGAAAAATAAAGCCATAAAACTTTATACTAAAATACAGGAGAATGATTTTATAACCGTGGACATAAGTAACCAATAAGAAAACACTGACAGAGCAAGATTCTCCATGGAACCACTGTTTCTTTGATTCTATGGTCACCAGATAAACTGATAATGATTTATCTTCTCATGTAGTAGTCATTTTATTAAATACTTACAGAGCAAATTACTGTGATAAGCATGTTATGTAAATTTCTTCATTTAATTCTTACATTAGCCTCATGAACAGTTCTCTATTTCTGCACCCACGGCACAGACTTGGACAATATAGCCAGAGAGGTTTTAATCGACCAGGATCGTGCAGTCAGTGAGTGGCAGAACTAAGATGAGAAATCGAGGCCTGCCTGAGGCCAGGCCTCCTGCTCTTCTCCACCAGCTCCTTTTTCCTACAGGATAATGTGCTGCAGAGCTGTGCTGAATTCCTGTCCACTGGGAAGTTATGCTTCTTGTGGCGAATTGATAAACTGGCATTTTCTCTATTATCGTCTTCTGAGCTCAGTCAGCAGGAGCTAAACTAAACCTGCTGACACTGGGTGCACAGACAGAACTAAGGTTCTGGGCTTGCAGAGGTGAGGCTTGGGACCTGGCATGGACAGAATCTTTGAAGGAAACGACTACAAGGCCCGAGTGGCTGTCTTGCTCTCTTGCTGACAACTTTATATCACCTTTTCTGTGACTTAACTGTAGATTAGTACTTTTAAGAGGGCAAAACACTTTCCAGATAAAACAATGTGGACAGTGGGGGATGAGGTTGCTGGTGTCCTGTAGACGGCCCTTTACGTGGAGTACACGTCTGGCTTCAGAAGGGGCCTACTAGCGGCTGAACGGTCCCCAAGCTGCTCATTTACACAGAGCATGTGCATGAAATTGGTTATTTATTATGAGAACAAATAACATGAGATTAAGTTTGAAGTCTGATGAGCCTCCAAGGAACCAACTAAAAGGCATATTTGGTGTGCCCAGATTTGGGTGTTTTGGGATGAGACTCTTTTGAGTCCCTCTCTGACTGCTATGCCTCAGTCTTTTTCACTAGCTTATTTCCCTTTCTAAATCTCCTAAATATGGCTGTCTACTGAAGTTCTATACTCAGTCCTCTTCTTTTCTCTCATGCTCTGCATCTTCAATCTCATTGTATCCGGTGGCTATGATACCACCCTCCTGAAAGTTTCCTGAGTCTGTATCTCCGACTTCTAAATTCCTGCCCCACTCTCCAGTTCCAGTGACCTGCCAGACACCTTCACCTGGATAGGCCACCTTGTTCTGTTATGTCTCCCACTTTAGCTTAACTTCCTAATTACCAAGTTAAATGTCCTATTAGTTTTATTAACATATTAACATATTAACATATTAACATGCACTTATCTCCCCAACCACTTTCCCCAACCCCTGCTTCAATGTTTTTATCAATTGTACTGTTTAAGCAGCTTATACTACCATCACGAATAACAAATGTCTGGTTCAAGTCTTTTAAAATATCACATGGGCAGATAAAGTAGCCAAACAAATGTGGAAGAAGCTAAATAAAGCCCGAGGCTGTCAATTTGCATCCTCTGATTTAGAGACTAAAGGGAGTAATTTTTGTTTTATTTAATTTTATTTCATTGTGCAGGTACTAGGCCAAACCTAATCTAATCTTTGGGCATTATACTATCCTCTGCAAAGTCTTGCCAATGCCGGAGAAGGTCCCAGAAGTTATGATTGACATGCAAGATCCCAGGACCTGGATATTTTAAGACATATTCCTTATTCGAAGACCCCTCCACTAGTTCTTCCCATTTATAGATTGTCAATTCTTTTTAGTCCTTTTACGTTATTTGCTTGATTTCCAATTATCAAATGTCTCTAGAATGACTAAAAAATATTGAGAATAAGGTATGCCTTCCAGCACTCCGGGAGGGTTGGTTATCAATGGGAGATGACATATTGACAGCTGCTCTTTTTTAGTCTAAAGTGAAACCAGGTCAGAGCAGCGCGGGGGTCTGTCACTGCCCAGGACCCCAGCTGAGGAACAACCTGGAGACTGTAGAGGCAAGGTCCTCTATTGCAGGGGAAAGCAGCAGGCTGGTGAGCTTCAGACACAGATGGGAGAGAGGTTTCTGCTTATTGTCGTTGGTACTTAAAACAGTCCTGGGTATAGTTATGATGGAGATAAACCTCCTATGTGGAAGTTTAAGTTAGGTAAACAACCACAGAAATACCATATTTCATTGAGACTAAGAAAGAAAGAAATGCTGTTAGTTAAACTAAGATATCCCATAAATTTTAAGACATCCAAATTCTAGAGATATTAACATGTTAAAAAAAAAAAAAAGGAGTCTAAGAATTGATGAAATATGGTAAAAGCATTCCATCATACAAAAAAAGAGGAAAAGACTACACCAAAGAGAAATTTCTTTTTAAACCCCTGCCACTTCAGGTGGGCAGCTAGGATGAAACAGCTCTGCAGAAAATCTATAATTCATGACAAGTGATATTCTTTGGTTGCCACTATGAGTTAACTGAATCCTTTCTTCACCTATGATTTTTAGCCAACTTCTAATCTTAAAATGTAAGATAAATTGTTTTTTTTTTCCTAGGAAGCACAAATGGAGGTATATCAGAATATAACTTTGTTCTTTTGTATTTGAAGGAATTTGGGTTTCTTTAGAAATTAAGTAAAAGCACAACAGGAGACCTTTTTGAAAATGCTGTCCCTGTCCTGTGGGGTAGCAGCAAGCTTCTCTGACCAGCTGTGACTCAACAAGAACCTCTTCCATCAGTGGGTGTAGCCTGGGAAGGGTGCTCTCTTCACACCCCCCGCCAAACCAGGAATCACACCATATGGTGATTTCCATGGTTTTGACTGATTTCGAGCCAAGGTGATAATAATTTCCCACTGGGCTGGTAGAATGAGTACTGCCACAAGTCAGGCCCATACACAAGCAGTCAATAGGCAGAGTCTGCCTCTAGATCAGAACCCTCCAAATACACAAGCGTTTTCAAAGCTGTTTTCCTGACTGATGAGTCTGCACCTGATTTCCATGGTTCTTAATTACAGCGGCTCTCAGAAAATGCTTTCCAAATGCTTCCAATGCTAAGTTGCAAATTCTCTGCTTGACTCCTGGTGTTAGCGGCCTGAGTTTAGAATGAGTGCTAAGGAGATCGAAAGCTAAGGTTCACCTGGACACTCTCGGGCACAGCACAGTCCAGGAGTCTCATTTTTGAACCCTTCCAGGTTTGAGCACTAGATTCTGTAAAAGAGTTCGGGAAATTTCTTCCCAGTTAAAAGTGAGGTGACTATTTAATAACTCATATCTTTCCTTCCAATTGCCAGCAAAATATGGAGAACCCTCGTTAGGCACAGACACATCTTCCTCTATCAAGTTTCTTACCTCACAAGGGAGAGAAGAGTAGCAAAATAGGGTGATGCTTTATTTTGACAGCATTGAAGTAAGTGAAGAAAAAGTTACTCTTTTTTTTCTTTAAGTGGCTCACATCATAAAATTATATTCTTGTTCCTCTTTTTGTTTTGGTGCTATAAACCCAAGAGAGATGCTTTCATTGAAAATGTAATTCTGGAATACTTGATATCAAATATCAGATTGAGATATTTTCCTTAATGGCATTTTGCTGAGCTGTGGCTTCTACAGTCATTTAAGTACATTTTCCCCCAGATTCTCCTGGATAAAAAAAAGGATATTACAATGCCAAATTCAATTCCATTTTTATACAAGTGTCCTTAATGTCCCTGATATGTACTATCACCATATTTATGTTTAGGGACTGAAAATACAAATGAAACTGAATTTTTAAGAAGGTGCTTTGATCAAATTTTCATACTCTAAACCAGTAGTGATAAAGCAGTAAAGAAACTGCAAGCCTGTTTCAACCTTCTGTTTACTAATAAAAGCAACATTTTTATGCAATCAAGCTTTTGTGTTCTGAGATAAACATAATATAATGATTGCATTTGCATTTTCAAGTATTGATCATGTTAGCATCTTTTGCAGCACACCTGTGAAATTTATACTTTGGAAAAATTGCTTTTCAACGTGAGGGGACTCCATTCTAGTTTAGTTGTCTAAGGGTAGCTTTATGGAGTGGTGGTTAAGAGCACAGACAGGCTTTAGGGTCAGACAGAACTAGGCTTGAGTTCCAGCTTCATCACACCAGCTGTGTGATCCTGGACACATAACTTAACCTTTCTTAACCTCAGTTTTCCCATCTGTGAAATGAGGTTAATAGTAGTGCCTACTGGGATTCCTTCCGTGTAATATTTTAGGTAATCTAAGCACCTCTTAAAATATATGTATATATATATATATATATAAATAACATTTTTGTAAGCAAATACACATATATGCATATATATTTATATATCATTTTACAAATGTTTGTATGTATTGTGAGAATTTTGATTTTTACCCATAATAAAAAAAAAAAAAAAAAATAGTAGTGCCTACTTATAAGACTGATTCATAGTTAAATGTGATAATGCATGGAAAGCACTTAGCACAGAACATGCATTCAATGTTACCTGTCATTGGTTTGTGTTATTCGTGTTGTTGATGGGATTGTCGTAAAATGACTAGTTAAAAAGTCAGATTATGGTCTCTGACTGGTGGAAGAGACAGTGTTTTAGTTTCTTTGTTGCTAAAGGAAATACGATACAATGGGTTGTCTTAGATAATGGGAATTTATTTGCTCACTGTTTTGAGGCTAGGAGAAATCCAAATCAAGTTGTCATAAAGGCAATGCTTTCTTCCCAAAGACTGTCATTCTGGGGCTGGCTGCCAGTGATCCTTTGTCCTGGACTTCAATATAACATGGCCATGCACATGGCAGCTTCTCCTGGCCTCTGCCTTCTATTCTGGACTCTGCTGACTTTATTCTGCCTGCTGCCTCTGTGGCTTTTTCTCTCAGTGACCTTTCCGGTAAGGCCTTCAGTAATAGGATTATGACCTATCCTGGATCACACCTTGCTTGAAGTAACCTCATCAAAAGGACCTATTTACAAGGGTTCACACCCACAGGAATGGATTAAGTTTAAGAACGTTTTTCTGGGGTACATACAGCTCCAGACCATTACAGAAGTGTATGGACACATAGACTCATGAAGGGAAGTGGTCTACTGTTTGGGAGAAGAGAGTCGGGAGGAGGTTCTCTGCCCATAGGACCTAGACTCATTTGTTCTGCCCCATCAGAGCAAAAGGTTTTTCTTGCAAAGGAAGAGGGATGGAAGGAAAGAATCTATTCCAGAATGATGCACTGCAAACAAGACCAAGAGAGAGGGGCCATGGGTTACAGGGTTCTCATTCTCAACACTCATCTCAGGGCTCCCCATGCAGAAGTCACCCGGGGATTGTGGTTTATTTTGACTACACCATCTTTTGCAATGTCTCACTTTTTTTTTTCAATAGGCAAACATTTTCAACAGGCAAAGTTTTTTCTTATTTTCAAAACCCACTTAAATTGTAACTCCTTCTTACTCATTTGGAGGACCAAGGTCTTTGGTGATTTTGATTCACACTTCATTTCCTCAAGTATAAAAATAAAAGGAATCAGTCATAGAAATCCTTTATTTCAGGAGTTATTAATCTTGGGAGTTTCATAGACTAGCTTGAAAATTTGTTGAAGTTTGAGTGCTTTTAATACTTGGATAACTGTGGTAATTCTAGAGGCTCCTGAGGCTCCCACTAAAGCCCACCCATGGTGGAATTGGTTCTTAAAATCCACGATTTTGATTCTGCTAGCTCTGAGAACCACTGTGGGCTTCAAAGTAAAGCAAACATCTTACACAAAGGTGGTACACCAGAACCATGATTTTGCCTGTGAGATTGAAAGGAGACTGAAGTGGAGACAGATAGCAAATAACAGATGACTAAGGTGGGTGAAGTAGAATAATAGGACCCTGGACACAGTCTAGGAAAAAGAATAGAGAGACCATAGCTTCTTCTAAGGGTGGACAGCTGATGCTCAAAGTCAAGGTTCAGTCAGATGTTTGTGTCTTGTTGAGGGGTTAAGTTTACTTTAAAGGAGAGAGATACTTCAAGGCATTGGTTGTTTTGCCTAGATAACATATAGGATTAATTGTACTACAAGAACTTATTGAAAGATATTGAAATTCTTCATAGAGAATATTAAGAAATTAACTCAAGCTGATTAAGCCACATGTCTGAGGCTATAGAAAGGAAGAGAAAAAAACAACAAAGTATTTTTATCTACTCCTTTGTAATATGTACTCCTTTAGGAAAAAGGGCTATCCTAATAATTGCTGGGTTGGTTTTTCAAGATAGGTTGCTTCATTTCTTGAGAAAGAAGGGAAATTGTTAAAGACACAGCTCTATGAGAAACAAAGAAAAGTTTCTTGAATCTGCTGATGAAGCAGCATTCCTATTCCCTGTGAAATTAGAGACACTATCTCTTAATTTACATTTTGACATTTAAAAATTATTGTTTTTCCCTTTTGTAAAATATTTCCTAATCAATTTCTCCTAGTGTACTCTTTTTAAATAGAATCACTTTATAGCTTCAGGGTTGAGGAAGGGGGAATCTGTTAACATTGTGAATACATTTTTTTTTCTCCCTAAAATTGGTCTAGACTTGCCTAAGGGGATAGGCACATGGAATTTTGCCAGAAAAGGTGAAAATATATTCTGGCTTGGCTAGAGTGTCAGGTTTACACAATAATCAGCTTTACACAGGATCTCTCGGACTTCATTTCTCTCCACGCTTCCCTGACTCACTCCGCGGCAGCTATCCTGGCCAAGCTATCCTGGCTTCCTTGTAAATGTTCTAACACACTGAGCTGGGTCCAACCTCAGGGCCTTTGCACTTGCTGTGCCCTCTGTCTGTCTACAAAGCCCGTGTCCCATTCAACTGTATTTAATTCAGTTCCCTGCTAAATATCACCTATTCAGAGAGAATTTCTCCGACTGCTGTATAGAAAATAGTGCCCCATCACTCTCCGTGCCTTTCCTAGCTCTATTCTTTTTCACTGAACTTATCACTACAAGACATTGCAGGTCTGTGCAATGTTTACTGTCTGTCCCCCAATTAGAGTGTAAGCGCCATGGGGACAGAGACCTCATGTGTTTTGTCGACTGCTGTTTTGCAGTACTAACGATGAGCTCTGGCATGTGGTTGATGTTCATAAATGTTTTTGAATGGTCAAATAAATAAATAAAGCTCTCTTTATAGTTAAACCCGAGTATATAAGAGAATAAAGTAAGGGAAGCTGTCTCCTAGCTCCCTGTTGAGGAAGACAACTGTAGCAAAACAAGTACTCATCAGGTAGCGAAGTCAGAGTGGAGGGGGAAATCTGAGGAGAAGCTAGAGCTAAATTTCAAAAAATGCTGTGGGTAGGGGAACCTCCCACAATTGTGGCCTGGAGCCATTGATATTTTCAGCATGCTAATTTGTGAGGGGATTTCATGCAATAAAGTGTTCTAGCCTCATCTGTAAAATGGGAATAATACTATCTACCACACAGGTTATTGGGAATATTAAACAGATTATATATGCATTATATATAAACATACATGATATGTTTACTATAGTATATGTTATAATATTATATATTTATATTACAATTAAAATGTACTCTTCATTGTTCCCAGACTGTGCAAATTCATGTTTCATTTTCATTTTTTATGGAATGTTTATTCACATCTTCAACCGTAACCACACTACCCTGCATTTCTTTGTCCACTGGGAAAAATTCTACTGCTACTTCAAGGCCCACTTAAAATATTGCCTTCTCTTCTTAGCTTTCCTTAAGTTCCTCCCCAGGGATTACTGTGACAGAAATCACTTGTTCCTTTGTCTGTGTTTATACTTTTATAAATATTTATAAATATTAAAATAAAGTATCTCACGGTATCATAATTACCTATGTATGTTTCTGTCTGCCCTGCCAGGCTGTGAGCTTCCTGAGGGCAAGAACTGAGTCTGCTTTGTTTTGTGGCCCCTGTGCCTTGCGTTGAACATGATCCATGACAGGCTTTAGAGAGGAGGCAGATGTGAAAATTGACAAGTTCTTCAGGCAGAAATGCATAGACAGAACCACCCGGGCAGAGGGAGCCACTCAGGCAAAGCACTGACTGTGGAAGAATGGCTTGTGTGAGCTCGTTGGTGGGAAAGAAAGTTCAGAAGGAGTGGTGTCCAATGGAGTGACTGGAGAGGTAAGTGAGTGCCTGTCATCAGGAGCCTATTTGCCACCCTGAGGTTTGAATGTTACCCCAAAAGCTGATGGCAGTGAGGAGGCGGTGGAGGGAGAAGAAACATGGCTAATACGTATTTCAGGAAGGTTAATTTCAAAATAGTGTTGAAATAAATACTTTGGTGCCATAGGCTGCACAGTACTTGAAAAAATAAATAAAAGAGTAAGAAATATTAACTTGGCATTAATAAAGGAGTTGGGGCTATAACTGTCAAGAAAAGGCAAAAGCAAGATTCCCTGGGGGTAAGCTTTGTATGGTTACCACCTGCTATATCTGAAAATTGATGATAAAGACCAAAAGAAGTGAGAAAAATCTCATTCAAACACCTGACTTCTCCCTCCTTTACCTCCCCTTCCTCCCATCACTCTTTCAGGGTGGCTGCAAGGCCCCTGGCCAACACTGTGCTCTGGCGCACACCTTCCTGCGGCCCTCTACCAGGCAGCCTGGCGGAGGCCTGAGTTCACCACACAAGAGGTCCATGCCCTCAGGGCTGGTCCTCAGCCACTCAGGGGTCTTGCTTGCCAGACTGAGGGTCTGGTTTTCTCACCTAACACCCAATTGCAGATACATGCAGGCGGTCCACAAATAGGTTTTAGTGGGATTTGTATACACCCCCACAACCATTTACTTCTCTAAAACTCTTCTTTCCAAACCGCATACCTAAACTCCACCTATGACCTCCCATAGCCCTTTCAGAGAGAGAAAAACAGCTTCTTGCTGTTTTTATTATAATACCACAGCTCACAGAACAACATCTAGAATTTCCACAGCAACCTCCAGGTAGCACTTTAGAAGGCCCTTGGGTTCCATATTTTAATTTTACCACAATGGCTTTCTTAAAATTTATTTTCTGTTTAGACCAAATAGAGGCACTCCGGTTGTTTCTGGCCCATGCTGATGTAGCAGTTTTGAAAGCTGGAGAATCCAAATGATATGGAAGACCTGGGATTCATTTCTCCCCCTTAGGGAAAAACTACATCACGGCTCCTGCCCAGGCATTGCATGACCTTTACGACTACGGAAGCAGCATCTCTTCATCATGTGTGGCCTGAAAGGGGGCAAGGGAGATGGTAGACTGAATGCCACGAAAGATACGATATTTCAGAAACATTTGTTTTATGGCGTTGTCTCCATACGAAAGCCATTTTATCCACAGGGAGAAAGAAACCATCAAAAGGAAGAGACTCTTTAAAACAAAATTATTCCCCATATACACAGGGTGACTATGCATGGGTTTAAGAAAGTTAAATTTTTTAAAAGTCTTGATAGAAAGTACAGAGAAGTCTAGCAATCAATTAAATTAAATAACAGCCTGTGTACAGAACTGCTACTTATCAAATTGGACAGACTCCTTGTCTTCTTGGCCCTTTTTAATTTTCCTCTGGCAGGGGTTCATGTGGTACTTCATACTTCAAAATATAAAGCACAGTGTTGGACTCTACTTATTTAACATTTATATTCTCTTGGCTTCACTTGGCTATCATTACAGTCACACGTGGGTGACCTTTTCTAAGCAGGCACCTACAAGGTTCACACAGTTGCAACATGACAGGCTCAGTAACAGGTCTGTACTGTGTACCTGCTGCATCTAGGAGGCCCAGGCTTCTCTTGGCCAAGGCCCTACAGAAACCCACTCAACTAGCCTATGTGCATGCACAGCCTTGAAATGCCCTGTGGGTGAACAATTAACAAGTGAAGGCCAAGGGCCAAGGTATAAATGGTGCCCTCTTCCTTCTCTGGACAGCTGATTCTGGGACACATTGCATATGGCTCTTTCTACTGTCCCACAGGATCCAGCAACCAGGCACCCAGAGCAGAAGTCAGCTTCATAGAGAGAATCTTTGCATTTTTCTCACGACTTCTCTGTTTTGCTTCCGAGTCCATCATCATTGCTCTGTGGACCACACTCCACAATTAAACAAGGTGATGATAAGTTCTGACTTGTCCATGATCATGCTTGTTTGAACTATTATTATAAATTGTCCCACTTTGGATGATCCATTATATAGTCTATGTAATTATATACTCTATATTTTAACTTCAGAAAATTTTAGGCAGGTAAAATCTACCTGGGTAAAAGGAATTTAGATTGTGACTGATGACAAAAAATGTGTAACAATGAGAAGGTACTGAGTGCCTACCATGAGGCAGACACTATTTTAAGCACATGGGATTAAGCAGTGAGCAAAGAACAGATCCTTACCTGGTGCTTAAGTTTTAGTGGGAAGAAACGTAATGAAAAATATAATGAAAAATTAAGTATTATACGATATTTTTTAAATACTATGAATGAAAAAGGAAAACAGAGATAAAAATAAATCAACAGAATAGTTAATGTATTGAGTGGTGTGGAGGGGGACGCAAAATGGCGTTAGTGTAGGAGGGCGCACACTGCAAGCTCCCAGAGCAAGGCGGATTGTGGACGGGGTCCTGCCCGGGGGTCTGTGCTGTGCACGCGTGGAGTGAGAGGCTTGGGACATCTATCTGCGCGGATCGGCGGCGTGGACCGAACGGTGGAGATTCGTGAGTTTTGAGGCTGCCGGTGGAGGTTGGCACAGGCGGCTGAGCCCCGCGGTTAGGGAAAAAAAAATAAAACGGCCATTTGGAGCCGCGGGCGGGGCGAAAAAGTTTTATTTTCTGGGGATCTGGCTGCCTGGCGCCCCTTGGACCTTGTGTGAACAGAGCAAACGAGCTAATCAGCACGCAGTGAACTGGTGGGGGGATTTTGGTCGGGAAACGCAGCTGATTTCCCTAGCCACCCAGGGATAAGACCCCGGCCGCTGCGGAGCCAGGAGGAAGGGACACTTCCCAAAAAAGGGAGGGTTCGGTTGGAAGACAGGGAAGGGTATTTTATATTTTTAGACATCGATCTGGCTGCCTGCACCGCCCCATAGCTTTGGGGAGCAGATAAGCCGACCTGAAGCAGCATCACGCTGAGAGCAGACGCGAATCTGCACTCAAATTGATTTACTGAGCAGCCCGGTGACGCTGGAGCTCGGCGCCAGAAGGGGCGAATCCGCCGTCTTTAGCACTCCTCACTGACTAACATGAGAGCTTCAGCTAACCTGGGGAGTCCGGAAAGTGGGACGTGCTTGATTAATTTCCACGGGCCCAGCTAGGGTCCCTTCCGTAAGGGGCTTGGTCTAGAGGAGGAATTATTTTGGGTCCTGCATTTGACTAAAAAAAAAAAAAAAAAAAAAAAAAAAGTGAGGTCACCTCAACAAATGAAAAATAAATTCTTTTTAATTTAGTTTAATAGCTAAAAGCTGCTTCAGGACCTGCATATAGAACCCTGTGGGGAAATTCATTGATAAACACAAGTAGGCAGGAAGGATCCACGTGGACCCTAGGGGAATCATTGACCCCCTTAGCTCTGTTTGACTGCTTGCCTGTGTGGATCTTTGGTTTCTCTCTGTTACTTTCTGGTCTATTGCTATTATTCCCATTTTCCTCCCCCCTTCCTTTTTCCTTCTATTTTTTTTTTTAAATAGGTGCTGCCAGCTGGTCGCTTCTTTGCTGGGCTTCTTATTCAGTAATTTCCCACTCGCTGTATATATTGATTCTGTATTACAAACTATCGCTTATTCTTCCTGCATCTTTCTGCCTTCTGTTTTCTGTTGTGGCTCTTAGAGACAACATTTTTTCATACGCCCACAAATTAAGGGTGTCAATTTCTATCCCATCTATTTTGTTTTCTTCTTCTTCTTTTTTCTTTTTTTTTATTAGTATTAACTTTTACCTTTCAGAACTTTCTCTACTATTTCTCTCCCTCCTCATAATTCTAGCCTTCTAAATCACTATATATATATATTCCTCCATTTGTTTTCCCAGTCCATTGTAGGAACTCCATATTTTTTCCTAGTACTCTACAGTGCCTACACAAGTTAAATATTCATCTCATTAAGTCTCATTTTGCCCCTCTTCTAACTTTTATCAATATTTCTATTATCCTTCTGCCTTCCTTACATCTTTTGATTCCTCTGGCCCTAACCTTTTGCTTTCAAGGGAACATAGAGAGAAGCAAGGAAATAAAATAAGAAGAAAAACTGCCAAAGAGAAAACTTAACTCACACGCAGAACCAACAGCTAAATAAAATTCTAGAGCATAGAGAAAAGCTAATCAACTGAACAAACCCATCAAGATAATATGATGACCAGAGGGCAACAGAAAAATACAAATGACTCTGAAAAACTGGAAAACATGGACCAGTCCAGTGCACAAAATAAAAACCAGGAAGCAATGCAGTACATCGAACAACTAATCAAAGCTATCCAAACAAATATCATGGACCAACTTAAAGAATTGAAGGAAGAGATTAAGGATATAAAGAAGACACTGGGAGAACATACTGAAGAAATAGCTAACACACCTAAAAAGGTAATGGATATGATGGCGAACAAAGACACAAGTCAAGAAATGAAAAAGAC